>JAZKJV010010370.1:0-393952 GCA_037367405.1 Ottelia alismoides | reverse complement strand
TAAAAATTTACCAAAATTCCTACACCATGGCAGGAGCCATGTGTCAAATTTCGTGAATTTTGGACAATATTTGATATTTATTAAATCAAAGATGAACCACACAGCATACATAGACCAAAATGCAAAGAAACATGTTTGTGGACTAAATAATAATATGCATAACAAGTTTAGGACAAGGTATGCAATTTTCACATCAAATTCCGCACATGTCTCAAATCAGTATGCACAGGGGTATATTTACAAATAATAAACTAAACATTCAATCCATAACAGATACTAAGTCCAGGGAAAATACTGCAAATAACCCAAAGTCCCACGTGACGACGTACATGAGTCTACAAAATTGGACTAACGAGCAAATATAGAAAGTTGCAGGTGCTAACATGTAAAATGTCCTAATGTATACTTTTATTTTACAAGCTAGAAGATAAACTAAAATAAACTTTAGGTGGGCTGAGCAAATTACCCATGCAGCACGTGAGCTGCGTGTGGGGTGGACATGTGGAAGTTGCTGAGTGGGCGAAGACCTGCGACTCTGGCACTGTCAGTTGTCAGATCCAACGGTCGTCAGGTGTCAGCTACGTGGGCAGTATGGGGGCCGTTAGATCTGAAATCTAACGGCCTGACAACTGCTGGAGATGAACGGCGAGGATGGCATCTAGCATAGGGGCGTAATTCGACTGGCAAAGGAAGGCTCTGGAAGAACTCTACCTGGGTAAATTTAACCTGAGCACCGACGATGATCCGATGAATGATCGGACGACAACAAACAAAACATGGGGCCCCTCCGCGTCGGATGAACGGGTTGGATGGACTCGCCGACGGTCAGATCTTCGTGGCGATGGCCGGAACCTGGGCGAGTGATGACACGAGAATCCGACTACTCAGGTGATCAGGTATCTAGATGGTCGTTGCGACCCAAGCAATCAGACTCAAATGTGTCAATCAAGAAAAAGAAGAGACCACCAATCAAAACAGAAATCAACTCAAACACGGTAGCGGTCTTGCTATTAATTTAACCTGGTATAGCGACCAAGGTCGAACACAAGGAGCACGGATTGGCCTTGCGGCCTACGAAGTAGTCAAAAAGAAATCAAAAGAAATAAAGAAGGTATTTTTGGTGGTTTTTAAGGCTTTTATATTTTTTTGGGTTTTTAGTTAATTAAGAAAATAATAAAAGCAAGGAAACAAGATACTTCAACAATTTATTAAATACACTAAAAATCAGCCAAAAATTCAAATAAATATATTTTTGTGTATTTTATAATTTTTACTGTTCTTAGTGAATTTTTGAGATTTTTCTGGTATTTATTTAATTTTCTAAAATGAAACAAAGACTGAAACTGTAGGTACTGTCCAGCCGAGCTAAAGGGACCTAGATAAAAAATCTAAAGCCAGAAATTAGGCTGGAGGTATTTTTCCTAGATAGAGAATAAAACAAGGAAAAATTGGGCACCTAAATTATTGTTTTGGGTTTTTAGTCTATTTACTAGAATTTTTATAAGATTTTAAGTATTTTTCAATTTTTAGGTATTTTAAGTAATGAAAAATAGCCAAAATTGGCTAGAAAATCAAGCAATCAAAGACAAACAGTAAGTAATCTTTTTGTAATTTTTAGATGAATTTTAATATTTTTTATGATTTTTCAAATCAGATAGTGAAGAAAATACGTGTTTTTGATTTTTTAAAAATATCAAACAGTATCTAAAATGTCTCCAAAATTTGTAGAAAATTTTACATCATGGCAGGAGCCATGTATCCAATTTTCATTAAATTTGGAGGTGATTTGCTATTTTATTCAAAAATAGAAAGAGGGTACTGTGCACAGGGACCTAAGTGCAAATACCCGAAGTCCTGATGGGTCTGGTGCGAAATTCCCAGGTAAACACGCGCGTCGCGCGTGCCTGAGGCACTCAGGGACCCAAATGTAAGAAAAACTACTTCGAGGACTATTTGGTAACATGTACCAAAAATCCAGGGGGTAGTCTGCAAATAACCCAATAAAAAGCGCACATGCACAATTAAAATACGCACAGGGGTATAAATGCAATATCTCAAAAGTTTTCATTCATTACTTAACATCTCAGTACTACAGGGCATAGAATGCAAATACACCAGCAAAACACGTGACGAAGCACGTGTCACACCATGCGCAGGGGCATATCAGTAAATAAAATCAAGCGCAGGGGTCTCTATGCAAAAGTACCAAAAACTAAACAACTACACTCTGTATTTACAAGACTAATTACTAAATAAAATAAACGAGGGGGCCTAAGGGTAAATTACCCTTTATTAATGGAGCCGCTGGATGCATGCCACGTGGTGCATCGGACGGTGAAGAACGGCTGGCGCTCCAAGGTTGAGCTCCTCGCAGTGATCCGACGGCTGAGGCTACGCCACGTGGAGGATCGAACGATGGAGGCTCTCTGTGGCTAAACCTCGCTGGACCGACGGCTGGGATAAGTCCTCCACTGATCTGACGGTGGCTGCTGCTCCTGGAGTGGACGGCTCCGATGAAAACTGGAGCGGGAGGGCTGATCGGACGGTGGATGAAGGTCGAGGAAGAACAGTTCGCCGGAGAAGTTCGCTGGCCCAAGGCGCACGCTCCTGACCTCCTCTGCTGCTCCTGAAGACCGGAAACGCTCCGCGATGATGTTCCGCAGCTGATGGTGGCCTCCGATGACCCAGCCGAGCCCTGGAGGGCTCCGGCGAGGTCGGCGGAGGTAGAGCTCCTGGACCGAATGGTCCAAGCCCTCAGATGGGCTTGGATGTACCTGCAAGATAGACCAGAAAACTCGCGGGTCGAGGGCAAACTGCCTCGACCCGGTTAGGCGGTGTGAAGATGGTCGGAGGGTCGATATGGGCGAGCTCCGGCGAAGGTGGGGACGGAGGAGCTCGAGCCCCAGCTCCTGTGCGAGCTGGGTTGGATGGAGGTATGGAGAAGGTGCGCGGAAGGAAGGCGGAGGCTATGGCGAAGCCTGATGGTCGAACGGAGGTCGGAATTGATCGGAATCGGCGGTGAACGACGACGGAGCGAAATGGGGGAAATCTAAAATTAGCGGAAAAGGAAGATTTACGGGTCTACCTGGGTGGCTGAAATGCTGTGGTCGAGCTTGCACAGCTCTGGGTCTTCGCCTCAAGGAGCGCCTCCCTCCGAGGATCGAGCTCTCGCTCTGGGCGGAGCACGGCGGTGGTACTCGCCGGATCAGTGAAATTCGCTCCCTCTCCTCGCTGCGACACCACGGGGGACGAGCTGTCACTCTCGCCGATGCGATGGAGCTCACTGGGGGGTGGAACGAATGGCCAAAGATAGGAAAAGAAGGTGGCGGAGCTGGAGTTATATACGCTGGAGGGTCTGGAAAGAAGCGTGCGGGTAGGCAATCTGGAGCGCGGATCCCGAGGCGAAGGCTCCGGCGAGGGTCTCGGATGTATCATGGAGGAATCGGACCCGGGGTTTAGGTGATAGGGTATCGGGTTTAGGTGCGAAATTAGGGAGAAATTTGGGTCGGGCACCAAACCCGTGGGAGTGGTCCTGGGGGGGGGGGGGCAGTTGACCGGGCGGTCAACAATCCCCAGGGCCAATGGGTAGCGGCCACGTGGCTGATATTTGGAAGTAAAATTAACGGTAGCAAATGGCCGAATTATGAAAAAGTTAAAACATGAAATATTTTTATTTTATTTTTTTCTATTTTTTAGTGATTTTTAATTATTTTTTCAAAGTAAAATAAGGTATGTACATAGTAGGGTTATATATAGGTATATATACAATATATAGGTTTTTAATTTTTGATTTTTAATTTATTATTTTTGTACAATTTTATTCCCATTTTATATTTTATTTATTTATATCATAAAATAAGGAATAAAAAGATATTTTTATTATTTATATACATAGGTGAAATAAATACGTATGTACATATATATACATGGTATATTTACAAAGTCTTTTTATGTTTTTAATTTTGTTATTTTTATTTTGTTTTTGTTTTAATTGTTTTTATTTTATTTATTTACATTATATAATATAGATATTTACAAAAATTTTGGAGATTAATTTTATTTATTTATAAGGCTAAATAAATATAGATGTGGTGGTCTATATACAAGGTGGATATATACAAGTGGCCTATTTTTATTTTCTTTTTAATTTTTCTATTTTTATTTTTGTTTTTATATTGATAAATATATACAAGTATTTACAAGCCAATTTGAGTCTATTTTTGTGAGGAAAATACTTTTATTTTATTTACAAAAATATTTACACACATGAGCCCCTATCTCCCTCTACTTTGGCTTTTATGCGGTCAGGCCATGCTGAGCCCTCCCTTGGGTTAGGTTGCTCAATATTTATTCTAAATATTTCCCTATTTTTCTTTTTAATCTTTATTCTTTTATTTTTGCACAAAAACATGCTAATTATAGGTTTTTACACATTGCATGCTTTTGGTAATTATTTGTATTTACAACTATATACATGCATTTGCAAAGGTTTTTGTAGCTAAAGTATAAGAATAAAGAGTGATGAATGAGTATTCATCACCCCCCTATACTTAACTTTGCTAGTCCCTTAGCAAACACTTATTTGAAAAAGAAGTGAAAAAGAAAGAAAAAGAAAAAGAAAAAGAGAATGTACATGGATCAAGGTTGATTATTAAACTTGCCTTCATTAAATTAAGGTATGGAGCTCGATCAGATCTTTGGATTATTAATGTGTCGGAACCTTATTTGGACTTAAGTCTAAAACTTAACAGCCTCTAAGTTCCACTAATCTATAACCAAAGACTCCTCAATGCTCCAGATCAGAACAAGTCATCAATCACAAACCCTGAAGACCATGAATCTTTTCTTGTCCTGTGAATGTGAGGTCTAAGCTCTCCACCTCAGAAATGGCAACTTGACATCCCTCCCCAACAAGGTAACTCTATGACCTCAATCTGGCCACTCTTTCCTCGAGGAGCGGGGTATTCCCTTCTAAGTTCAAGTCAACCGGCTCAAGAAGAGGAGGAAGAAGAGAATGGGTCAAGGCCAGTGTAGCCAAGTACCCTTGGGAGCTTGACCAGTGTAGCCAAGTCTCCTGCTGCAAGCTACATCAGGTGGATCATGAAACTCAAGCTTTGCTTATTGCACTCTATATACATACTCCGGTGGGATTATCATTTTCTCTCAGACCCACCACTTTTTTGGAGTTATTTTCTTTTTGCATTTTTTTTCAAGTGCATCTATACAACATATACATGTGCAGCATATATACAAGGAGTTTTTCCTCTTGAGCTAGTAGACTATCCCTCTTTTGAAGCTTTATTGCAACCCACAACTCCCGTCGTTAGACCTCATGGCAACCAGACCAAGTTGAGATGCACTTCCTTCACTAAAAGAAGAAGAGAGGTTCCGCCTAGAAGTACTACCCTCATATGCTACCCCAAGTCAAGGAAGACTGCCTCCTCACCACCTCATCCGTAGAGAGCTCGGTGCATAGTGCTGGTGTCCAAGTAAAGCCATAATCTATAAGAGTCATGTATTGTTGTTAAGTGCTCTACTTTGGCTCATTGAGATGACATGTGATCATAGCCTAGTGGACTCAAAGAATTAAGTCACCATGGACTTGAAAAGCCTAAAACCTAAGCCCTATAAGGTTCCTCTTAGATGTTAGGTAGATTAAGATCTTAATCAAGCTCCATTTCTCAATTTGATTCCAAGATAGTTTAAGTGTCACCTGTCATACAGAAAAACTATATACATATGTACAAAAGATGCTATTTACACAAAGTTTACAAACCTGCAAAATTTTTGAAAATTGTTTTGATATCATGAATGTATGATGCATGAAGTGCAAGTTTTGCAAAAGATATTTACACACATTTACACAAGAGTTTTGCAAACTTTTGATTTTCAAAACATTTTGGAAAAATTTTGTACTATATACATAATTTTGATAAGAAAATATTTACACAAGCTTTACACAAAAGATTTTTGAAATTATTTTTACAAAAATAATTTGTACAGTAGCTATTTATGTGCAAATAAAAGAAGTTTATGTACATGAAAAAAATTTTAATTTTTGTGATTTTTAGGGTTTTTAGCCATTTTATTTATTAACACACTCACACAAAGTACGAGTTATGGCTAAAGTATATATGAAATATATACACACCCCCTATACTTAGCTCGAACGATGTCCTCAGAGTCAAGAGCGATGAAGAAGACATAACTCGTGCTAGGTATAGGGAAGTGAAAAGGAAGGCTATATACAAAGATGAAAACAAAAAAGTCAAGAGGGTCTCGGGTTTTCCCCCTATACTTAGGATCAAGTAATCCTAAGTATAGCAGGCTGTATACTAAGGGAAAAACCGAGTGGAGAATGTACAGGGTCTACCCCCCCATACTTAGGGTAAAATATCCCTAAGTATAGGCAGCAAAACAGGGGTAGAAAGAAACAAAAGAACTACCCCGAAGGTCCTACATCCCCCCTATACTTAGGGTAAAGTGCACCCTAAGTATAGCATAATCAACAGATGAAGAAAGGGATGTGGGACTAAAGAATGTGGTGATATAGACATCTGGATCTATACAAGGCGGAAGATCAGTGAAACTCAGGCGTGAGATGCATTAGATGTGAGTCAAAGACCACAACTCACGCAAAATGAATAGGGACAAGATCAATGACCCGCGGCTCATGATCTAGAATGGCTTGAGCCGCTGGCCGTTCACTCGAAAGGTACTCTCAGAGGACAACTCGGATATATCAATGCTACCGTTGTCATGTACCTTTCTAACCAAGTTGGGTCCCTTCCACTTGCTCTGTAGCTTCCCTGGAAATAAACGAAGCCTCGCATCAAACAGCCATACTCTTTGTCCAATCTCAAAATGCTTGTGGCTGATATGAGAATCTTGCCACTCCTTCACTCTCTCCTTATACTGTAAGCTGTTTGAGAAGGCGATATCTCTCAACTCCTCCAGGGCTGCTAACTCTGCCCTCCTCTGGTCTCCTACACCATCTGGATCCATCAGTATATCAGTAACTACCCAAAGTGACCTGTGCCTCAGCTCAACAGGTAAATGGCACGGCTTGCCATATACGAGGCGAAAGGAGATGTGCCCAATGGTGTCTTGAAAGACGTCCTATATGCCCACAAGATCGAGTCCAAAAGCTGTGACCAATCCTTTCGGTCAGGGCGGACGACTTTCTGCAATATAGTCTTGATCTCCCTGTTCGATAAGGTGTAGCAACACGATGGTCTATACCGAACTCGCTAGCAAGGGCCTTCACCTTGATGAAATGAGACCCCCCATCTGAAATCAGAACTCTAGGAACCCCGAACCGCGTGATGATGTGTTTCCTCAAAAATCATCAAACTGTCCTCGCATCAGCTGCTCGGGCGGGGATAGCCTCAACCCAACGACTAACATAGTCTACGGCCAACAGAATGTACTCAAATACCTGACTTTTAGGGAATGGACCCATGAAATCGATGCTCCATGCGTCAAAAACCTCACAGAAGTGAATGGGATGCATCGACATCATATCACGCTGTCCACAAGTGCCCATCCTCTGACAGTCAGTACACCTCTTCACGAACTCATCAGAGTCCTTGAAGAGGGTAGGCCACCACAAGCCGGATTGGAGCACTTTCTGTGCCGTTCTCCTCCCAGAATGATGTCCTCCTGCCTCAAGCTTGTGGCAGTAAGTGAGGACGCTATGGTGTTCCTCCTGAGAAATGCACCGACGCCAGACGCTATCCCTCCTTCGTGGTAGAGGATGGGATCCTCCCAGTGGTAGGACTTGGCCTTCGCAAGGAAGGTCTCAAGCCTCTGCCGGGGCCAATCTTGTGGGACTTTCCCAACAACGAGAAAGTTCACAATATCAGCATACTACGGGAGTGAGGCGATAGCAAGTATCGCCTCATCTGGAAGGTCTCACAAATGGGATCTATCTGCTCAGACTCCTCAAGCTGCTCTAAACGGGAGAGGTGATCCGCCACCACATTCTTGACTCCAGGCTTATCCTTGATCTCAATGTCGAACTCCTGGAGTAGAAGGATCCATCTAGTAAGTCTGGCCTTGGCATCCTTCTTTGCCATGAGGTATCGGATGGCGGTGTGATCGGTGTACAAGGTCACTCTAGATCCAATGATATAAGATCGAAACTTATCTAGGGCGAACACTATGGCTAGCATCTCCTTCTCTGTGACCGTGTAATTCCACTGGGGGGAATCCAATGTGCCTCTAGCGTAATGAATAGCAAAGGGGACTCCATCCCTCCTCTGTCCCAGCACGGACCCTACGGCAAAATCGGAGGCATCTGTCATGATCTCGAATGGGAGAGACCAATCAGGTGGCTGGAGAACAGGAGCCTCAATCACACACTGCTAGAGAGTCGCAAAGGACGAGAGACACTTGTCATCGACAAGGAACTCGGTGTCTTTCGTCAAGAGGTCAGTCAACGGCCGGGCAATCTTGTTGAAATCATGAATAAATCTCCGATAAAAACCAACGTGCCCCAGGAATGACCGTAGCTGCCTCAAATTGGACGGCGGTGCGAGTTTTCTAATGACATCAACCTTGGCCGGATCAACCTCCATGCCCTGTTGGAGATGATGTGGCCAAGCACCGTCCCTTGAGTCACCATAAAGTGACTTTTCTCCCAAGAAAGCACCAAATGGACCTCTATACATCGCTGGAGTACTCGGTCTAGGCAATCAAGGCAGGAGTCGAATCTGTCACCGTAGACCGAGAAATCGTCCATGAAGACCTCCAAACACTCCCCTACCATGTCCGAAAAGATTGACAACATGCACCTCTGAAAAGTCGCAGGGGCATTGCATAGCCCAAATGGCATGCGTCGAAAGGCATATGTACCGAAGGGACAGGTAAAGGTGGTCTTCTCCTGATCCTCAGGAGCGATGGCCACCTGGTTGTAGCCTGAGTACCCATCCAGGAAATAGTAATGACTCTTCCCTACCAGTCTCTCAATGATCTGGTCAATAAAGGGCAGGGGGAAATGGTCCTTCTTGGTGGCCTGAATTGAGTCTCATGTAATCAACACAACCCTCCAAGAGGTGTGTACTCGTGTAGCAATCTCCTCTCCCGACTCATTGATCACAGTCGTGATGCCCGTCTTCTTGGGCACCACATGCAAGGGGCTGACCCACTTGGAGTCGGAAATGGGATAAATAAAATCTGCACTCCACCATTTTGAAATCTCCTTCATGACGACCTCTCTCAGGTTGGGGTTCAGCCGCCGCTGTAACTCACATGACGGCTTCGCCCCCTCCTCGAGATAGATATGGTGAGAGCACAACGCTGGACTAATCCCATGGAGATCTGCTACGCTCCATCCGATTGCCTTGCGGTTCTTTTCAAGAACCCCCATCAAACGAGATTCTTGCTCTCCAGTCAGATCGGCGGAGATGATGACTGGGTACATCTCAGGTTCACCCACAAGGAACCAATACTTCAGCGAAGTAGGGAGCGGCTTCAGCTCTGGACAGCTGGGTGCTGGCAGATCTGGCTTCAGAAGAAGATGAGTGTAAGCTGCCAAGTCTGCCTGGGAGAAAGAAAACGAACTCTCGCAAACTGGATCTGGAGAAGGCTGCTCAACTGAACTGTCTCTGACCTGCTCTGCATCTACCTCCTCCTCAGCTGTAGGCTCAGTAGGACTCAGGTCTGGCATCTGATCCTCGCAATCTGCCCAATCAGACTCTGAATCCGAGGGATCTGCATCAAAACAAGGTGGCATCAGTACCACCATCACTAGAAATCGTGTCGCGGTCAAGAACCGGCTCTACTGCCTCTGAAGTGTCCTGGACCAGGCCTGTGCTCTCCAAGCTCTCCTCTGCTCTCAACTCGGCATCAGCGGTGTCTGAATATGAGAGGATGGCCTGTGCTGCGGGGTCTGCCCATGCTGCCTCATCATCTGTGATCACAAAATCACAGTCCTGGTGGATGTCTAACCCGGCATCTGTCAGCTACTCTGTATCTGTGCTGGTCTCTGAGCATGCTCTCTCTGGCTCTGTAGTCCTCGACCGTCTCTATTTGTACACTTTCGCCCTCGACGCGAAAGTGTACCTTCCCGCTATCATGGTCAGTCACCGCCTTGGCTGTGGCCAAGAACGGACGACCGAGGATGATGGGGATATCAGCCACTGAATCAGGGATCTCCATGTCCAACACTACGAAGTCCACGGGGAATTGCATGCCCTGAATAGTGACGATAACGTCTCGCAACAACCCCTTCGGCCTCTTGACAGATCGATCAGCAAACTGAAGGACTGTCCTGCTCTGTCTAAGAGTGCCTAACTCGAAGCGGTCGAGAAGGGCTGCCGGAAGGAGGTTGATAGACGATCCGCTATCCAATAGAGTCCGGTCGAACCTCTGCTCACTAATGTGACATCTGACATATGGGGCTCCTGAATCTGGCCTCTTGGCCGGCAGACGATTCTGGATCACGAAGCACGTGGCTTTCGTCAGCACATGTATCTCTGAATGGTGGTTCCTCCTCCTCCTCCTCACTGTAGTCCGGTCTCTCAAAGAACGCTAAAGAAGGGGGATGTGCTGCAAAGCCTCCTGAAGGGTCAGCTGTATGTGAAATCTGTTGATCATGCTCTGGCTGAACTCCTCATGCTCTCTCTTTTTTGGGTCTTTTTCTTTTTTCTTCCCCTTCCCCATCAGAAGGGCTCTTGGGAAGGGGATCACAGGGTCCTTCTCAGATGAAGGACTAGGAAGAGGTCTAGACGGCTTGACGGCCGGATCCGCACATACATCAATCACCACAGTGGGACCAGAAGAAACTAAACCTTTTCCTTTATTCAAAACAGTGTTCTGAGATACATCAGTGGAAGAAAAAACAACAACTCTCTCTGAATGAACACCGGTGGCCTCAGTACCACCACGGGCTGGCTCTACTGACGTCTCGCGGCCTCAGTACCGCGTGCTGGCTCGACTACTCGGGTGGCGTCAGTACCACCTCCTCGAACTGGTGACGCGGCGGCCTCAGTACCGCCGGTGGGATCAGCATCCTTGGTGGCATCAGTACCACCATCATCATCATGAGAGACCTCAGTACCGCTCTCCTCCTCCTCATCTGGTGCCCTGGATGGATCCTCGTGTCGTCGCTCAGACGAGGCACCACCTGCTGGTGCTCTACCGCTCCTAAGCGTAACAAAATCAGCATCAAAAAGATCCGAAGACATATCATCAAATGGATCAGTAGGAGTAGCATGCTCAGTGGAATCTACCTGCTCAGATTTCCGCTTCAGGCTGTTGGGATTCGGCTCTATCTGGGCAGGAATGGCGGCCTTCCCTCTCACAATGTCCCGCATCTCCTGGCGGAACTCATCCATCTCCCGTCTAAAAGTAGCCTGCTGGTCTGTGAGGAGGTGGGCTATGTCATCCAAGGCAGGGCTCTCGTATGATGGACCATGAGAGCTTGACGGGTGGCCTCTCTGGTGATGAGGCCGCTGGAACTGGTGTTGCTGCTGAGAGGGTAAGAAGAAGGGTGCTGCTGCTGGTGTGGCTGGTGAGGCTGCTCTCGCCTCCAAGACTGTCCCTGCTGCTGATAGGGACGAGGAACGAAGGATGACTGTTGCTGTGACTGGTAAACTGGGGCTGCTGCTGGCTGGTGATCCCTCTGCTGGCTGTACTGGCCTCCCTGGCCAGATGGCTGCTGCTGGGGCTGGGTACCTCCACTCCCCCACCTGAATCCGGGATGGTCTCGTCAGATCCTAGGCTGAGGACGGTCATACCAAATCCCGTTGACATCCATCAACGGCTCTGCGTCGTACTGGGCTGGCGGGAGTACTGCCAGAGGCTGATCCGGCTGGTATACCACCATCTGCAGGTATGGAGATGGTGGTGACTGGTAGGTGGGCTGCGGCTGTTGGTACGGCTCCGCCTGTACAAGGTGAACCTGTCTAGGCTGCTGGTGTGTGCTGGAGCGCTGGAACGAGCTGTTGCTTTCGCCGGTATCGCCTCGCGAC
This sequence comes from Ottelia alismoides, assembly GCA_037367405.1. Classification (NCBI taxonomy): domain Eukaryota; kingdom Viridiplantae; phylum Streptophyta; class Magnoliopsida; order Alismatales; family Hydrocharitaceae; genus Ottelia; species Ottelia alismoides. The sequence goes on along the minus strand of JAZKJV010010370.1, from coordinate 381,977 downwards.
TGAAGACGGGGCTGTGAAGCCGTCTTTGCCTCCTGGAGACACATGAGCTGGGTCTTCATGTCGCTCAAAGTCTATGCCATCCTGCTCCATCTGAGTGATGCCCTGGCACTACTTCTTCTCTATCAGCTCCATCCGATCCAATTTCTCGCTGATAATACCCATATCCGTAACGGACGACTCTGCCTGTGCTGCTGCTACTGCGGATGAACTGGATGGACCGGCATCGACCCGTGCTATCCTCTGGTACTGCACGGGTCCTGGCTGCTGCTGGGGTCTGCCCTGAGTGTACAACCAGGTCTGGGACATCACCATATAGTTCTCGGCCATCTCCTCGTAGATGGCCCAGACCTGGTCGTGATCCTTGGCGAAGTAAGACCTGCCACAAGAAGCATTCACCAAGCCCTGGAGCTCTGGTGTCAGCCCACTGAAGAAGCTCTGCACTAGGTTCGGCTTCGAAATATCATGGTGCGGGCATCGGTCAGTCAGCTCACGAAACCTCTCCCATGCCTCATGGAATTGCTCGTTGGGGAGCATGGAGAAGTTGCTGATGAGGGCTCTCGCTGCATTGGTCCGCCCGAGTGGATAGTACTTGTTCAAGTACTCGGTGCGGAGCTGCTCCCAGGTGTAAACGAACCTCCCCAAGTGCTTCAGCCAGGTGGCTGCTCTGTCTGCTATGGAAAAGGGGAAGGCGATCATCCTGATCGTATCCTAGTCCACCTGACGGTCGTGGACAGTACTGCAAATCATCAGGAACTCCTGGAGGTGGAGATGGGGCTCCTCAGTGGCGAGTCCATGGAAGGGGGGGAGTAGCTGCAAGGTGTTGGGGGGGAACTTTAAGTCCTCCACGATGGCTGGAAGTACTACCCAGTGGTGCGTCAGCATCGATCCGGGGTTGTGCAACTCCCGCATCGGTCTCGGTGGTCCTCCAGTCGCGGCTGCGGCGGCTGCTGCTGCGGCTGCTGCTGCGGCTGCTGCATCTGCATCCTTTGGGATCCTCGGTCCCTCTCTCCTCTGCTCTCGCTCTGCTCGCATCTGCTCCATCTCTCTCCTCATGTCGAGCATGAATGCTCCCTGATCCCTCAACTGCTGCTGCACGGTCTCTAAGGAGGCGATCAGGGTGGAGTTGATCGCGCCCTGGTCCAGCACAAAGTGCTCAGGCTGTGGACCTCGGGAGCGATCCTCGGAACTGCCGGCCATGGCGTCTGCAAAATCTAATGAGCCAAACTCAGGTGCTGTCAAATCTGCTAGTCTCTCCTCTGGCTCATATCTCTTAGAACCGAAAGAAAGGGGGTCGAGGGGGAACAGGGCGGAATCATACTCGGGCTCGGAGAACTGGTCTCGGCTCTTGCGGGCCAACCTAGATGATTGGGTAGACACGCCCGAAAGCGGTGCAGCCAGAGGCTGCCTAAGAGAGCGTCTACCCATCATCGTGATCTGACGAGTAGGGCGGATGAGATCTGGAAAAACTATGATGAGCAACCAAAACCCTCTGTTCACCAGCGCAACACGAGCTGAAGACCGTAAAGGCTCGGTCAAATTATCTTGTCCAATTTTATTAGGTGAACAATCAATCTATCAGAGCGCTTACGTGACCTGTTAGGATACCCGATGCTACTCCAACCGACTGGCCCGCATGGAAGAGTCGGTAGTCAGTTGGAAATAGCACCGGAGGGCTCTACCTAGGGTGCGGGTCACTCTCTCGCGCAATCAAACCAAACAATGAGGGGGTTGCTCTCCCCAAGACAAATTTTTAAGTCGGGCGTCTTTTAGGGTCAATAGTTTTAGCAGTCCCAATTTTATGGTTTTTCTTTTTAATTTTTTTCAATAAAAACAAAGGCCTGACGAATTTTTCGGTTCTCCTGGTTATTTAATCAAAAACAAGGGGGGAGAAGACGAAAAAGCCGATGCGCGATGAAATCAATGATGCATGCAGAGATAGAAATGCGTACCTGTCTCCAGCACTCTACATGCAAGTGATCCGCGTAGAAATTTAAAGACAGAAAGTAAACTACCCTATATGATGCAGCGGTGAAAACCGAGTCCTAGATGAGCAAGTCTACTCGAAGAACCGTCTAACTGGTCACCGACCTCCAAGCCAAAGGTCCGGTCTCATTCTACCCCTCCTCTGCCCGACACATCGGGGCTAGGAGAAAGCGCTTTGCGGGGCAGACTACGGCACATAGGCTATGAAGGAGATGAGTCAATTATTTTTATTAATCAATTATTAATAGGTCCAATTAATCGCACTATAGGAATAAGCAGATAATTAGGTGTGGGGACCCTACTAATTACGGCACAATCAAATAGAAAATCCTAAGTCTAGGGGCTCGATAAAAATCGCTGAAAACCGTCAAAGGTAGTAAAAAGAAAACCAAAACCGCGAGAAAAACCGTGAAAAATCTAAGGGTCCCCCGAGCACACCGATGCTCGGCGAAACAGACCCGCTAAGAGTTCAAGTCCACAGTCCAAGTCTCTGAGTCCCTGTATTATTACAATAATAATCAAATGAAAGAAAAATAAAACTAAACTAAACCTCTCCCACTCAGTCTCTCCTCTCACGCTCTCCTGCGGCTCCGTACAGAAGGGAGCCGCCTCCGAGTCTCGCGGTTGCGTCGGCTTCTCGAAATCGGCCGCCTCGGTCCTCGGACCCTCGCAAGAAAAGAGACAAGTGGTCAGACCAATAAAAATGATCAAATAAGAATAAGAAAAATAAATGAAAATAAAATGAGGGTATATATGCAAAAATGCAAAATAAAATAAACACTCAAAAATCAAACAAAAGCAAAAATAAAATAAAACAAAATAAAACAAAAATAAAATATAAACAAAAAGCCACGAAAAACTGCGGGCTCTGAAAGAGCCACGAAAAGCCGTGAAAACAAAAATAAAGTAAAAATAAAACTACTAAGCCGTGCTCCCCGGCAACGGCGCCATTCTGATGGCACAGAAATCCGACTACTCAGGTGATCAGGTATCTAGATGGTCGTTTCGACCCGAGCAATCAGACTCAAATGTGTCAATCAAGAAAAAGAAGAGACCACCAATCAAAAACAGAAATCAACTCAAACACGGTAGCGGTCTTGCTATTAATTTAACCTGGTATAGCGACCAGGGTCGAACACAAGGAGCACGGATTGGCCTTGCGGCCTACGAAGTAGTCAAAAAGAAATCAAAAGAAATAAAGAAGGTATTTTTGGTGGTTTTTAAGGCTTTTTATATTTTTTGGGTTTTTAGTTAATTAAGAAAATAATAAAAGCAAGGAAATAAGATACTTCAACAATTTATTAAATACACTAAAAATCAGCCAAAAATTCAAATAAAAATATTTTTGTGTATTTTATAATTTTTACTGTTTTTAGTGAATTTTTGAGATTATTCTGATATTTATTTAATTTTCTAAAAATGAAACAAAGACTGAAACTGTAGGTACTGTCCAGCCGAGATAAAGGGACCTAGATAAAATATCTAAAAGCCCCAAATTAGCCTGGAGGTATTTTTCCTGGATAGAGAATAAAATAAGGAAAATTGGGCACCTAAATTATTGTTTTTGGGTTTTTAGTCGCTTTATTAGAATTTTTATAAGATTTTAAGTGTTTTTCAACTTTTAGGTATTTTAGGTAATGAAAAATAGCCAAAATTGGCTAGAAAATCAAGCAATCAAAGATAAATAATAAGTAATTTTTTTGTAATTTTTAGATGAATTTTAATATTTTTTATGATTTTTCAAATCAGACAGTGAAGAAAATACGTGTTTTTGAATTTTTAAAAATATCAAACAGTATCTAAAATGTCTCCAAAATTTATAGAAAATTTTACATCATGGCAGGAGCCATGTGTCCAATTTTCATTAAATTTGGAGGTGATTTGCTATTTTATTAAAAAATGGAAATAGGGTATTGTGCACAGGGACCTAAGAGCAAATACCCGAAGTCCTGATAGGTCTGGTGCAAAATTCCCAGGTAAACACGCGCATCGCGCGTGCCTGAGGCACTCAGGGACCCAAATGTAAGAAAAACTACTTCTGAGGACTATTTGGTAACAGGTACCAAAAGTCCAGGGGGTAGTCTGCAAATAACCCAATAAAAAGCGCACATGCATAATTAAAATACGCACAGGGGTATAAATGCAATATCTCAAAAGTTTTCATTCATTACTTAACATCTCAGAACTACAGAGCATAGAATGCAAATACACCAGCAAAACACGTGACGAAGCACGTGTCACACCATGCACAGGGGCATATCAGTAAATAAAATCAAGCGCAGGGGTCTTTATGCAAAAGTACCAAAAACTAAACAACTACACTCTGTATTTACAAGACTAATTACTAAATAAAATAAACGAGGGGGCCTAAGGGTAAATTACCCTTTATTAATGGAGCCGCTGGATGCGCGCCACGTGGTGCATCGGACGGTGAAGAACGGCTGGCGCTCCAAGGTTGAGCTCCTCGTAGTGATCCGACGGCTGAGGCTACGCCACGTGGAGGATCGAACGGTGGAGGCTCTCTGTGGCTAAACCTCGCTGGACCGACGGCTGGGATCGGTCCTCCACTGATCTGACGGTGGCTGCTGCTCCTGGAGTGGACGGCTCCGATGAAAACTGGAGCGAGTGGGCTGATCAGACGGTGGATGAAGGTCGAGGAAGAACAGTTCACCGGCGAAGTTCGCCTGCCCAAGGCGCACGCTCCTAACCTCCTCTGCTGCTCCTGAAGATCGGAAACACTTCGCGATGATGTTTCGCAGCTGATGGTGGCCTCCGATGACCCAGCCGAGCCCTGGAGGGCTCCGGCGAGGTCGGCGGAGGTAGAGCTCCTGGACCGAATGGTCCAAGCCCTCAGATGGGCTTGGATGTACCTGCAAGGTAGACCAAAAAACTCGCGGGTCGAGGGCAAACTGCATCGACCCGGTTAGGCGGGGTGAAGATGGTCGGAGGGTCGATATGGGTGAGCTCCGGCGAAGGTGGGGACGGAGGAGCTCGAGCCCCAGCTCCTGTGCAAGCTGGGTTGGATGGAGGTATGGAGAAGGTGCACGGAAGGAAGGCGGAGGCTATGGCAAAGCCTGATGGTCGAACGGAGGTCGGAAGTGATCGGAATCGGCGGTGAACGGCGGCAGAGTGAAATGGGGGAAATCTAAAATTAGCGGAAAAGGAAGAACTACGGGTCTACCTGGGTGGCTGAAATGGCTGTGGTCGAGCTTGCGCAGCTCTGGGTCTTCGCCTCAAGGAGCGCCTCCCTCCGAGGCTCGAGCTCTCGCTCTGGGCGGAGCACGGCGGTGGTACTCGGCGGATCAGTGGAATCCGCTCCCTCTCCTCGCTGCGATACCATGGGGGACGAGTTGTCACTCTCGCCGATGCGATGGAGCTCACTGGGGGTGGAACGAATGGCCAAAGATAGGAAAAGAAGGTGGCGGAGCTGGAGTTATATACGCTGGAGGGTCCGAAAAGAAGCGCGCGGGTAGGGCAATCTGGAGCGCGGATCCCGAGGAGAAGGCTCTGGCGAGGGTCTCGGATGTATCATGGAGGAATCGGACCCGGGGTTTAGGTGATAGGGTATCCGGTTTAGGTGCGAAATTAGGGAGAAATTCGGGTTGGGCACCAAACCCGTGGGAAGTGGTCCTGGGGGGGCAGTTGACCGGGCGGTCAACAATCCCCAGGGCCAATGGGTAGCAGCCACGTGGCTGATATTTGGAAGTAAAATTAAAGGTAGAAAATGGCCGAATTATGAAAATGTTAAAACATGAAATATTTTTATTTTATTTTTTTCTATTTTTAGTGATTTTTAATTAATTTTTCAAAGTAAAATAAGGTATGTACATAGTAGGGTTATATATAGGTATATATACAATATATAGGTTTTTAATTTTTGATTTTTAATTTATTATTTTTGTACAATTTTATTCCCATTTTATATTTTATTTATTATATCATAAAATAAGGAATAAAAAGATATTTTTATTATTTATATACATAGGTGAAATAAATAGGTATGTACATATATATACATGGTATATTTACAAAGTCTTTTTATGTTTTTAATTTTGTTATTTTTATTTTGTTTTTGTTTTAATTGTTTTTATTTTATTTATTTACATTATATAATATAGAATATTTACAAAAATTTTGGAGATTAATTTTATTTATTTATAAGGCTAAATAAATGTAGATGTGGTGGTCTATATACAAGGTGGATATATACAAGTGGCTTATTTTTATTTTCTTTTTAATTTTTCTTTTTTTATTTTGTTTTATATTGATAAATATATACAAGTATTTACAAGCCAATTTGAGTCTATTTTTGTGAGGAAAATACTTTTATTTTATTTACATAAATATTTACACACACGAGCCCCTATCTCCCTCTACTCTGGCTTTTATGCGGTCAGGCCCATGCTGAGCCCTCCCTTGGGTTAGGTTGCTCAATATTTATTCTAAATATTTCCATCTTTTTCTTTTTAATCTTTATTCTTTTATTTTTGCACAAAAACATGCTAATTATAGGTTTTTACACATTGCATGCTTTTGGTAATTATTTCTATTTACAACTATATACATGCATTTGCAAAGGTTTTTGTATCTAAAATATAAGAATAAAGAGTGATGAATGAGTATTCATCAGCGAGCTCCGGCAAATGTGGTCCGAAGCGAAATGGGGTATCTCCACGCGCACTAAGACCTGAAGGGAAAAGCTCGGACTCGGAGCAAGGCTCCAATCGGGGTTACTGAACCAAAAACAAAGGGAAGCGGCGGTGAGTGAGAAGGGGGTCTCCAGCGAACGTGATGGTGGAGACCTAGGGCCTGATCCTGGCAATACGAGCCAAGGTTAGGATGATCAGATTGCGTGAGATGGTGGATGATGAGCGGAGGCGTTAGTCGGAATGGGTGGATGACAACGAAGGGGCTCCGACCTGCTAGTCGGAGATGGCGGAGGTGCGGCGGATGGAAAATGGAAGATTGAATCAGATAAGGGATCTAAAGACTACGGAATGGTTACCTGAGGGTCCTAGTTGTATCCTGAGCTCTAGCGGGTGCGGTCGGTGGTTGTCATTGCCTCAACTTTGTTGCGGCTGGCAGAGGAGGCTCGTCGTGGCGGCGTTCCGTCCACAAGAGGCGAGCATCGGCTGCACAACTCCTTTCCGACGACCGAAGGCGGCCTCTGGTTGCTGTCACTAAGAGGAAGCTTTCTGGGGTATCAAAAGGGTGTGTGGCGCGAGCTGGGGTGCTGGGCAGGAGAATGAAGACTATATAGTGCATCCCAGGAAGCTCAGAAGAATCAGGGCAAGCGCGTGAACCTAGGACGATCCGCGACTCCCTAGGGATCCGCGAGGATCACCAATCCACTTAGGAGACGCGGGCAGAGATTCAGGGCAAGAGGGCATAGGATCCGGTTGAAATAATTGGGAGAAACAGGTGCAAGAACCGAGTCCACGCGAGAAGTGGTATGGAGGGGTAGTTGACCGAGGTCAACATCTCTCATGGACCAATCAGAAAATAACAAGTTAAAAATAATTGCAAAAAAAACTTAAAAATAGCAAATGATTTTAAATTAAAAAGTGTTCAACATGAAAAATATTTGTTATTTTTCAAACTATTTTTCTGTTATTTTTATCAAATTTTATGAAAAATAATTTATGATATATACAATATATTATATTATATACATGTATAAAATCCCTATATATTTTATACAATTATTTTTATTTTCTTATTTTTGCAAAAATACCCCAATTTTATATTTTATTTTTTTATGTATTATGTACAAGGTTAGAGAGAGAGAGAGTTTTATTTTTTTATTTTATTTTTCTAATTTTTGTTTTGATTTTAGAAATATATATAAGGGGATAAAAACACATTTTTATTTTTATTTTTATTTTTGAGAAAATAAATTATATACATAAAGGATGTGTATGTACAAGGTAGAGTGGCCCTATCTCTCTCTACTTGTTTTATTTGGCGATCAGGTCCATTTTGGACCCTCTCTTGGGTTCAAGTCACTCAATAATTATTCTAAATATTTACTTCTTTTTCTTTTATTCTTTATTCTTTTATTTTTGCACAAATACATGCTAATTATTAATTATTAACATATACATGCTTATTGCTAATTTATTGTATTTACAACTATATACATGATGCTTTGCCAAGATATTTAACTAAAATAAAAGAATAAAGAGTGATGGATGAGGCTTCATCACCTCCTATACTTTACTTTTGCTAGTCCTTTAGCAAACACTTATTTGAAAAAGAAGTGAAAAGAGAAAGAAAAAGAAGGTGAATCAAGGTTGATTATTAAACTTGTCTTCATGAAATTGAAGTATGGAGCTTAGTCAGACCTTTGGATTATTAGTTTGCCAGAACCTTATTTGGGCTTAGTTTTAAAACTCATCAGCCTCTAAGTTCCACCAATCTATGGTCAAGACTCTTCAACAATCCAGATCAGAACAAGTCTACATACACAAACTCTAATGACCATGAATCTTTTCTTATACTGTGTAAGTGATAAGTAGCTCCCCACCTCAGAAATGGCAAAGTGACATCCCCCCTCAACAAGGTAACTCTAATGCCCTAGTCCGGCAACTCTTTCCACGAGGAGCGGGGTATTCCCTTCTAAGTTCAAGTGCAACCGGCTCAAGAAGATGAGGAAGAAGAGAATGGACCATGGCCAGTGTAGCCATGTATGCTACGGAGCCTAACTAGTGTAGCTAAGTCTCCCTGCTGCAAGCTTCATGAGATGGGCATGGGTAACACATGCTTTGCTTTATTTGACTATATACACTCCGATAGGTATTTCATTTTCCATCAGACCCACCACTTTTTTGTAGTTTTTCTTTTCTTTTGCATATTTTTTTGGATGTGCATATGTACAACATATCTACATGGTGCAACATATATACATAAGGAGTTTTTCCTCTCGAGCCAGTAGACTATCCCTCTTTTGAAGCATTATTGAAACCCACAACTCCTGTCTTTAGACCTCAATGCCACCAGACCAAGCTGAGATGCACTTCCTTCACTAAAAGAAGACAAGAGGTTCCACCTAGAAGTACTACCTTCGTATGCTACCCCAAGCCAAATAAGTCCGCCTCTTCACCACCTCATCCGTAGAGAGCTATGAGCAAGGCGCTGGTGCAAGTAAAGCCATTGTCTGTGAGAGTCATGTGTGTGTTGTTAAGTATTCTACTTAGGCTCATCAAGATGACATATGATCATAGCATAGTGGACTCAAATAATTAAGTCACCATGGACTTGAAAAGTCTTATCCCTAAGCCCTATAAGGTTCCTCTTAGAATTATGTGGATTAAGGTCTTAACCAAGCTCCATTCTCCAATTTAATTCCAGGCTAGTTTAAATGTCAACTATTATTCAGAAAAACTGTACAAGTATACACAAAAATGCAAGTTTTGAAAATATGCAAAATTTTTGAAAAATGTTTGAATATGAATGAATGCATGCATGCAGAAGTTTTGTAAAATATTCACACACATTTACACAAGGGCTTTTGCAAGTTTTTTATTTTTCAAACATTTTACAAAAATTTTGTACTATATACATAATTTTAATATCAAAATATTTACAAACTCTTTACACACAAAATATTTTTACAAACATTTATACAAAAATAATTTTGTAAGTAGCTATGTATGTGGAATAAAGACTTTTATATACAAGAAAAATTTTAAATTTTTATAGATTTTTAAGGATTTTAGCCATTTTATTTATTAATACACTCACACAAAGTACGAGTTATGGCTAAAGTATATATGAAATATATATGACACCCCCTATACTTAGCTTGAACGATGTCCTCAGAGTGGATCAAGAGCGATGACGGAGACATAACTCGTGCTTAGTATATGGAAGTGAAAAAAAACTATACTACAACGACTAATGAAAGAATGGAACATAATCTCAGTGTTTCCCGCTATACTTAGGATCAAGTAATCCTAACTATGACATACTGTACACAAAGGGAAATCCGAGTGGAAGAATGTACAGGGACGACCTCCCCTATACTTATGGTAAAATATCCCTAAGTATAGGCATGAAAACAGAGGTAGAAAGAATCAAAAGAAAATCAAACGTATCACACCCTCTATACTTAGGGTAAAGTACACCCTAAGTGTAGCATAATCAAAGATGCAAATGGGGTGTTGGACTGGAGAATGGTGTGATATGGACATCTGGATCTATACAAGGCAGAAGACAGTGATAATCGGGTGTGAGATGCAATAGATGTGAGTCAAGAGACCACATCTCACGTAAAATGAATAGGGGTGACGTCAACGACCAGTGGCTCATGATCTAGATATGGTTTGAGTCGTTGCCCGTTAACACAGAAGGTAGACTCATATGACATCTTAGATATGTCAATGCTTCCATTGTCATGTACCTTTCGGACCAGGTATGGTCCCTTCCACTTGCTCTGCAACTTCCCTAGAAATAACCTAAGCCTAGCATCAAACAACCATACTCTCCGTCCTGGCTCAAACTGCTTGTGGCTGATATGAGAATCATGCCACTCCTTCACTCTTTCCTTGTATTGTAGGTTTCTCGAAAAGGCTGCATCTCTAAGCTCCTCCAGGGCTGCCAATTCTGCCCTCCTCTAGTCTCCTACACTCACTGGATCTAAAAATATGTCTGTGACGGCCTAAAGTGACTTATTCCTAAGCTCAACTGGTAAATGGCAAGGCTTGCCATAAACGAGGAGAAAGGGAGACGTACTCAAAGGAGTCTTGAAGGATGCCCAATATGCCTACAAGAACGAGTCCAAAAGTTGTGACCAATCCTTTCGGTCAGGGCGGACGACCTTGTGCAATATAGTCTTGATCTCCCTATTCACCACTTCAGCAAGACCATTGGTCTGAGGATGATATGGAGTGGCCACTCGATGGTCAATGCTGAACTTGCTAGCAAGGGCCTTTACCTTGTCGTTGACGAAATGAGACCCCCCGTCAGATATCAACACTCTAGGCACCCCAGACCGTGAAGTGATATTTTTCCTCAAAAATCTGCATACAGTCCTAGCATCTGTGATTCGGGCGGGGATGGCCTCAACCCAACGACTCACATAATAAACTGCCAAAAGAATGTACTCAAATCCCTAACTCTTAGGGAATGGACCCATGAAATCAATGCCCATGCGTCAAAAGCCTCTCAGAAATGAATGGGATACATCGATATAATATCACACAGTCCAAAAGTGCCCATTTTCTGACAATCAGTACACCTCTTCACGAATTCATCAGAATTCTTGAAGATGGTAGGCCACCATAGGCTAGATTGGAGCACTTTCTGTGCCGTTGTCCTCGCAGAGTGATGTCCTCCTACCTCAAGCTTGTGGCAGTACGTGAGGACACTATGGTGCTCCTCCCGAGGAATGCACCGACGCCATGCGCTATCCCCTCCCTCATGATAAAGGATGGGGTCCTCCCAATGGTAGAACGTGGCCTTCGCGAGGAAGATCTCAAGTCGCTGCCTGGGCATCCTTGTGGAACTTTCTTGGCAACGAGATAGTTCACAATGTTGGCGTACCACGGGAGCAAGGTGATGGCAAGGATCGCCTCATCTGTGAAGGTCTCAGATATGGGATCAATCTTCTCAGAATCCTCAAGATGCTCTAATCGGGAGAGATGATCCACCACCACATTTTTGACTCCAGGCTTATCCTTAATCTCAATATCAAACTCATGGAGTAGAAGGATCCATCTGGTCAGTCTCGCTTTGGCATCATTCTTTGCCATGAGGTACCTGATGGTGGTATGATATGTGAAGATAGTCACCTTAGATCCAATGATGTACGATCTGAACTTATCTAGGGCAAAGACCACGATTAGCATCTCCTTCTCAGTGACAATGCAGTTCTGTTGGGCGACATCTAATGTACAACTAGCGTAGTGAATGACAAATGGTACTCCATTCCTCCTCTATCCCAACATGTCCCCTATGGCAAATCGGAGGCATCCGTCATGATCTCGAATGGGAGAGACCAATCATGCGGCTGGAGGACAGGAACCTCAAAAACTAGACCCTTGAGAGTCTCAAATGACAGACACTTATCATCCACAATGAACTCAGTGTCTTTGGTCAGCAAATCAGTCAACGGTTGGGCAATCCTGCTGAAATCATGAATGAAGCATCGGTAGAAACCGACATGCCCCAGAAAAGACCGTAACTGTCGTAAGTTCGACGGTGGACTGAGTTTCCTAATGATATCCACCTTGGTCGGATCCACCTCCATGCCCCTGTTGGAGATGATATTGAAGGATATGGGAAAAATCCTCAAGTGCATCACAGAAGCGTGATGATCGCATCGAATGCGATCAGGAGCGACTAGTCGCACTAGTTGCTCGATGCAACGGAAATTAAAATTTTCTATGTGACGAAACCACATGATCCAAGAACACTTCTCGGATCGTTTCGTCTAAACCACAAACAAGTAATAGGATTACCTCTTGAAGCGTGGTTGCGATTGAGTCTCTAAATAAAGAGACCTCCTGTCTCAAGTTCGATCCGACGGAGGAGACGCTTGCGAGCGCGTGGATGAGACACGTGCTTCTTGCAATCCATGTTGATGATCCAAGCCACAGATCTCTTGATCTCGACAAACGAGATATGACATCTTCTTCACGAGCAAGGCATGCCGAAGTAGACGGAGATCCACGAGCAGATGATCGGGCAGCATAACGACGACGCTACGATGATGGAGGATATCTCTAGGGCAATTATGGTGGACGACCACATGAGAGATAGAGAGAATGGGCGTGTAGAGCGAAAGAGAGAAAGAGAGAGCATTCATCTATGTCGAGTGTGTCAAGAAGAGCAAGGGATGCCTCTTCTTATATAGGGTTTTGGGAGTCCATGGATCCCAATCCATGGACAACACACAATCAACGGATGAGATTGATTGTGTTCCTTTCAATGGCTAGGATTGTTGTTGGTAAAACAAAACAACAAGTGATTTAATTTGAATTAATTCATATTGATAAATAAACATAATTAATTACAATTTAAATCACATTTGACTAGAGAAGAGATAATGAGAAGACTAAACCAATCCCCTAAAATAAGGGGATGGCTACCATCATCTCATGAGATCTCAATATCTCATTAGATCTCATTATCTCATGAGATCTCATTATCTCATGATTATATCATGATCTCTTGTCGATAGTATTTCCACCAAAAAATAATTCCAAATTATCTTATGGAAAATATCAACCATGCCATTGAAATTATGTGAACTCATTCACAACCCAAAACTAAATGTAATTATATTTTCAATTAATCAGTCAATGTGAATCCCATTCACATTAACAATTAATCGACAAATATAAAACACAATTTGGCTCTCTCTTATATATTACAAATCACATTTATAATATATATGATTAATATGGATAGTGTTATTTATATTATTCATATCCATGATAATTAAATCACATTTAATCATCTTGGATCTCTTTTCTCATGTGCCCAAATAACATGAATCACATTCACATTATTCATATCTTTGATAAATGAATCCTATTTAATTATCTCAGATAACTCTCCTTATAATATGAATCAAATTCATATTATCTATGATAATTAAATCACATTTAATTATCAATTTTCTCAATGCTCGGATACACATATCAACAATGAAATTATCCATGAACTCTTTCAAGGATAATGCGCTTTCTCCGTGGATACTTGGAGATAAGGAAAGGGCGATTGTATTGCTCCACGTATAGTGACTTGGATATTGAGATCACATCTCAAATCCAGATCTTGGGCCTCCCATAGATGCTTGATTAAATCAAGACCACAAATCTAATCGTCTCATTGCATCTGAATCACATTCAGATCAATGTCCAACATTTGGACCTAGATTGGATTACTTCTCTATTGAGAGGAGTCACTAAAATCCAGACCCGTTTCATCACTCCCTAGGAATGGAAGCATCATGGTTATACAATCATTTATGATAACATCACCCTCAGGTATTCCCAATACCTATACATCTTGCATACTGGAAGACCCATAATAAACCCGAAGTATTAGATCAACTTTATACTTTCAACTTCAGGGTTTAATCAGTAAGTTTCTCATTTGATCATTGGGAGTTGGTATAGATCATATACTTTCCAAAAAAACATATATCATACCTAAGTCTTGATCATATACTTTCCAAAAGTATATATAAAACCTACAAATTCAGTCAAGCTTCCAAAGCAAGACGACCGTTGATGAATACCCATTCATCACTCTTTATTCTTTTATTTTAGGTACAAAACCTATGCAAAACACATGTAGATAGGTGTAAATAGAATAAATTACCATTTAGCATGCATTGTGTAAAATACAATAATTAGCACGTTTTTATGCATAAATAAAGGAATAAAGAAATAAAAGAAAAAGAGGGAGATATTTAGAATAAATATTGAGCGACTTAATCCCAAGGGAGGGCTCAGCATGGGCCTGACCGCAAAAGAACCCAAGTAGAGAGAGATAGGGAAGCTCATGTGTTTGTACATATACCTGTAAATAAATAAAAATTATTTTCCTTTTATTCAAAAACAAAATGGGTATGTATTTATTTATATTTGTAAATATAAAATTAAAATAAAAATGAGAAAAATAAAAGGAAAATAAAATAAATAAAACTCCCTTCTTCATTGTACATAGACCATGTGTATAAAACCACACATCTATTTTTTTTCCTCTTGTAAATAAATAATTAAACATCAATAAAAATATATACATTCCAAATTTCATGGTGTAAATAAATAGAATAAAAATCATAAAAATAAAAAAAATAAAAAGAAATAAAATAAAAATCAAAATCTACCTTGTATATATACCATGTATATATGTAAATAAAAGTATTTATTTCACCCTTGTAAATAATCAATAAAACTAAAATAAAAATACCCTTTTCTGCCAAATTTTATGTTATAAATAAATAAAATATAAAATTGGAATAAATTGTATAAAAATAAATAATTAAAAATCAAAAATAAAATATACATATGTATATACCTGTATATAATAATATTATTTTGTAAATACATTATTTTTATTTCAAAAAAAATAAATAAAAATCACAAAAAAATAACTTAAAAATAAATAAACATTTTTCATGTTTTAACTTTTTCGAAATTCAGTCATTTAATATTTTTTATTGAATTATCAATTAATTAATAAAAGCTGGCCTGTGATTGGTCCACGGGGGATTGGTGACCCCCGGTCAACTCTCCCCCGCGGACCCCCTCTTTGCGGATCCAAGCGACCGACCTGATTTCTCATCTTTTTCCCCGCTCGATCCGATCACCAATTCCTCAAACCTTGAGCTCCAATTGTTCCCTGTGGATCCGAAACCTTCGCCCGCCTCCTTGCCTAGGGGTCCGTGCTTCACCAAGCCGGACCCGTCACCTTCTTCTCGGACCTGCAGAACTATATAGCTGAACCTCCGGCCGCCATTTCACGCATCTTTGGCGCTGCTCCTTCGTCCCAAGACCTCCACCCTAATCCTTAGAGTGACAGCTATCGATTGGCGTGTCGAAGAGAGGAGAGGAAGCCCTCCACCACTGATACGGTGACATCTGCCGTCGTGCGCCGCCGCTAGGTGCGCTTAGCCTTGGAACTCAACTCTTCCTCGAGACCAGGACCCCCAGAGCTCCGCGAGCTCATCCACAATCGACTGCATCCGTCAGGTAGACCCGAATCTTTCTGGTTTTCCTTAATTTCCGATTACGCCCAATCCAACCCATTTTCATCTTTCATCGATTACGTCCACTACGATCACCGTTCCGTTCATCCGACCCGACCATCACACTCGCGAGACCCCTCTCCACCTTCTGCACCCACACACCCACCTTGGCTCGCCCCGGAGCCAAGGCTCGACCTTCATCGCCATCGCCTCGCCGGAGGTCGCCCATCTCGACTTGCCAGCCACCCATTCCACCTCTAATCGGGTCGAGGTAGTTTGCCCTCGACCCAGGAAGCCTCTTGTGCGGTTTTGCAGGTTGAAGGAGACCCATCTGAGGGTCCGAACATCCAGGCACAGAGGTCCAGCTCCGCCTTCATCGCCGGAGCTCCTCGGAGCTTCCCGGTCTCATCGGAGGAGTCCACCAGCTGCAGGAGGCCTTGGCGATTCTGTTCCACATCTTTGCAGCTCTCGAGGAGGACCAGCGCACCCGTGGTGCTCCGGCGAAGTTCGTCGGAGTCGAGTTCATCCATGACCTTCATAGCCGTCCGACCATCCCCGACGCTCCAGATTCGATCCGATCCATATATTTGAGGAGCCCCACGACCGTCAGATCTTCCTGGGGCTTGATCTGGACCGCACGTTCAGACGAAGAGGAGCCCTATATCCATCACTGTCCGATCTCCACGTGGCTTCCTCCTCACCATCCATCCAGACAAAGGGTTGCTCGATATTCAGCACCGTTAGATCAACCACGTGGCACGCCCTCGTCCTTCCGATAAAAAGGGGTAATTTATACTTAGGCCCCTCCTGTTTTTGCATTCCTTATTTAGTCCTGTAAATATTAGATATAGTTGTTTTTATTTTGGTTAAATTGCACTTTGGACCTAGATGTTTATCATATTTGCATATCAGTCCATGTGTGTGTGAACCACGTGCATCGACACGTGAGGTATGGGCTTTTTGCACTTTCTGTCCTATAGTTCTTGGATGTTAATGTTGCACGTTTATAAATAAAATTTACAGTTATACCCCTCTGTGTCTGGATCACGTGTTTTGCACGTGCGCGCTGGGTTTTTTGCATGTTTTGCCCATGAGGTTTCTGTCGTGTTATTGTTTGGCCCTTGCAACTAGTTTTTGTCATATTTAGGTCCTTGTTCACTGTGAGCCTCTTTTTGATTTAAATAAAATATCAAAATTAAGTCCAAATTGCGTGAAAATTGGACACGTGGCTCCTGCCACTATGTATAATTTTCACCAAAAAATTGGTACATTTCTGAGGCGTTTTGATATTTTTAAAAAATCAGAAAACTGTTGTTTTTGCTTCTGTTTGATTTATAAAATCATAAAAATATTAAAACTGTGTTAAAAATTCCAAAAAAATTAGTAGTTGTTAGTTTTGTTGTGTTTGATTTTCTGTGCAATTTTTGGACTTATAAAAACCCTAAAAATTAAAAAACACTTAAAAATCTATAAAAAATTCTAAAAAATTATAGAAAAACCAAAAAAAATACAAACTCTTCTTCTGAATTTTCTTTGGCTATTGTAGGACCATTTGGTATTTTTCATGGCCCTTTGAAGCCTGACTGGACAATAGTTCATTGTTTTGGTCTTTATTGATTTTTAGAAAATTCTATAAAAATTATAAAAATCTCAAAAATTCACTAAAAATAGTAAAAAATCCTAAAAAAATAAAAATATTTTTGTTTGAATTTTTGGAGCTTTTTAAAGTGTTTTAAATAATTTGTTCATTGTGCTTGTTTTTTGTCTTTTTATTATTTTCTTCCATTATTAAAAATCCAAAAAAATATAAAAATATTTAAAACCACCAAAAATACTTGCTTTTATTCAACTCGTGCTCCCTGAGTCCGACCCTGGGTGCTACACCAGGCTAATCTCATAGCCAGGGCCACTATTTTTGCTTTTATTATTTTATATTGTTGATTGGTGGTCTGCTCTTTATTTTCTTGATTGACCGGATTTCACTATTCGGGTCACAATGACTCTAACTATTTATATCAGATCTAGATAGTGAGATTTTCAGGCAATCAGAATGGCGCCGTTGCCGGGGAGCACATCTTAGTAGTTGCATTTCTTTTTGTTTTATTTTCTTTTGATTTTCGCAGCTTTCCGCGCCTTTTTCTTCGTCCGCAGCTTTTCACGGCCTTTTGTTCTTCTTTTATTTTTATTTTCTTTTATTTTGGCTTTTGGTTGTTTTGAGTGTTTACTTTTATTTCACATTTTTGCACATATACCCTGTTTTATTTTACTTGCTTGTTTATCTGGTCTGTGACACTTTGTTGTTTACTTGCGAGGGCCCGAGGACCGTGGTAGCTCCTCTCGAGGAGCCGACGCAACCGCGGGAATCGGAGGTGGCTCCCTTCTGCACGGAGCTGCAGGAGAGCGTGAGGAGGCAACAAAGTGCGGGATTAGTGTAGTTTTAGATTAGTTTTATTTCCTACATATTTGAATTGTTGTAATAATACAGGACCAGAGACAGACTTGGACACTTAGACTCTCGGGGTCTGTTTCGCCGAGCACCGGTGTGCTCGGGGGACCCCATCAGCTTTTTCGCGGTTTTACGCGGTTTTTGTCATTTATTTACTGCATTTGTTTCTCGCGGATTTCAGCCTTAGCTTAGGATTTTTGCTTGATTGTGCAATAATTAGTAGGATCCACACACCTAAATAATTTGCCTGCACCTATAGACCGTTGATTGGACCAAAATAAAAAGATTAATAAAAAGACTATCTGGTCACTTGAGGGGTCCCGCGCTGTTAGAGGTCGTATACAGTGCTGGCAGGACCCATTGTGGTGGGCACCGATCGGCATCCGAGACCGAACACCGACCCCTCATGATTGACCATTTAGCCATTGTTCTTTCGAGTAGAACTGCTTGTTAGGGCCCAGATTTCCGCTTGCATCATTTAGGTAGTTTTATTTTTGTCTTTCAATTATGTGCAGATCATATTGCATGTAGACTGTTGGAGTTAGGTATGTCTTTTATCTCATGCATGCATCATTGATTTCTCGCGCATCGGCTTTTTCGACTTCTCCCCCCGTTTTGGACTTATATAACCAGGAGAACCGAAAAATTCATTAGGCGATTGTTTGATTTGAAAAATACCTAAAAACAAAAACTATAAAATTGAGACTGCTAACTCAACTTGACCCTAAAAGACACTCACCATAAAAATCTGTCTTGGGGAGAGCAACCCCCTCATTGTCGGGTTTGCATGCACGAGAGAGTGACCCACACACTAGGCTAGAGCCATATCCGAGCCCCGATCAGACTACCGGCCTTTTATACGGGACAATCTGGTTGGTAGATTGGATTCCCAATAGGTCACGTAACCGCTCTGCTATCTTGACTTGATCACCTAATAAAAACTGACAAGATAATTGACCGAACTCTTACGGTCTTCAGCTCGCGTTGAGTTGGTGAACTCGGGGTATTGTTTGCTCATCATAGTTGTTTCCAGATCCCATCCGCCCGACTCGCCAGATCACGATGATGGGTAGGAGGTCCCTTAGGCAGCCTCTGGCTGCACCGCTTTTCATCACTCCAGCCCATTCATCTAGATCGGTTCACAAGAGCCGAGACCCGCTCTTCGAACCCGAGTTCAATTACGTCATGTTCCCCCTCGACCACCCTTCTACCAGTCCAGAGACACCTGTGCCAGATGAGAGACCACAATCAAATGATTTATCGGCACCTGAGTTTGGGTCTTTTGCCTGCAGAGACCATGGCTGGCAGCAGCGACGACCGCACCGGAGGTCCCCGAGCTGAGCAGACATTCATCATGGACCAGGGTGCGATCAACACCACCCTGATCGCCTCCCTAAAGACAGTGCAGCAACAGTTGAGGGATCATGGTGCCTTTATGATTGTGATAAGGTGAGAGATGGAGCAGATGAGAGCCGACCGCGATCAGCGCGGGCCAGGAGACGGGCCGAGGAGACCCGACGATACAGCCGCAGCGGCTGCAGCAGCAGCCGCAGCAGCAACAGCACCAGACCAGCCGAGACCGATGCAGGAGTTGCACAACCCCGGATCGACTTTGACGCATCATTGGGTCGTTCTACCAGCTATCGTGGGGGACTTCAAGTTCCCCCCAAACACCTTGCAGCTTCTACCCCGGTTCCATGGGCTCGCTACTAAGGAGCCCCATCTTTACCTCTAGGAGTTTCTGATGATCTGCAGCATAGTCCATGACAGACAGGTGGACGAGGATACCATCCATATGATTTCCTTCCCCTTCTCACTGGCTGATAGAGCAGCCACCTGGCTGAAGCACTTGGGGAAGTTCGTGTACACCTGGGAGCAGCTCCGCACCGAGTACTTGAACAAGTACTATCCACTCGGGCGGACGAACGCAGCGAGGGCCCTGATCAACAACTTCTCCATGCTCCCCAATGAGCAATTCCACGAGGCATGGGAGAGGTTTAGAGAGCTTACAGACAGATGCCCGCACCACGAGATTTCAAAGCCGAACCTAGTTCAGAGCTTCTTCTACGGACTGACACCAGAGCTGTATGGCCTGGTGAATGCTTCATGTGGCGGGTCCTACTTCGCCAAGGACGAGGATCAGGTCTGGGCCATCTACGAGGAGATGGCCGAGAACTATACGGTGATGTCCCAGACCCGACTCTACACTCAGGGACGCCCTCAGCCACAGACCGTGCAGTACTAGAGGATCACATGTGTTGACGCCGGTCCCTCCACTTCATCAGCAGTAGCCGCACAGGCCGAGTCTACAGCCGCCGACATGGGCATTATCAGCGAGAAGCTGGACCGGATGGTGATTATAGAGAAGAAGTAGTGCCAGAGCATATTGCAGATGGATCAGATGGCAGAGACACTGAGTGACTTGAAGACACAGCTCATGTGTCTCCAGGAGGCACAGACGACTTCTCAGCCCCGTCTTCAGTCACGAGGAGATCCAAGTAGCAGCGACAGCTCATCCCAGCGCTCCAGCTCCAGCCAGCCTAGACAGGTCCATCTTGTACAAGCGGAGTCGTACCAGCAGCCGCAGCCACACTACCAATCGCCACCATCTCCAGACACGCAGATGGTGGTCTACCAGCCAGATCATCCTCTGGCAGTACTCCCGCCACCCCCTTACGAGTCAGAGCCGTTGATGGATGTCAACGGGATTTGGTACGACCAACCCCAGCCCGATATCCGACGAGACCATCTCGGATTCCGTTGGTCAGCTGGAGGTGCTAGTTCCCAGCAGCAGCCTTCAGGTCAGGGTGGCTAGTACGGCCATCAGCGAGATCACCAGCAGCAGCCCCCAGTGTACCAGTAGCAGCAGCAGCAGTCATCCCAGTATGGTCCTCGTCCCTATCAGCAGGGACATTCTTGGAGGCGAGATCAGCCTCAGCAGCAGTATCATCCACAGTAGTACCCCTCTCATCCGCAGCACTAGCCACATCAGCAGCCTCACTACCAGCGAGGCCACCCGTCAGGTTCTCATGGGCCATCCTATGAGAACTCTGCCTCAGACAATCTAGCTCGCCTCTTGACCGAGCAGCAGGCTACTTTCAGACGGGAGATGGACGAGTTCCGCCAGGAGATGCGGGAGATCATGAGAGGGAAGGCCGCCATACCTCCCCAGAGTGAGCAAAATCTGAACAACCTCAAGAGAAAGTCTGAGCAGGTAGATTTTACAGAGTATGCCACTCCGAGTGATTCATTATGTGATATGTCTGCCTATCTTTTTGATACTGACTTTGTCACACTTGGGAGCGGTAGGATGCCAGCAGGCGGTGCCTCGTCTGAGCGACACCCCCAGGCCATTTCCAGAGCGCCAGGCGAGGAGGAGCGCGGTACTAATGCCATAAGAGATGATGACGGTGGTACTGATGCCACTAGGGATGCTGATCCCACCGACGGTACTGATGCCGTCGCTTCACCAGATGGAGGAGGTGGTACTGATGCCACCAGTGTTGCTGAGCCCGAGCGTGGTGTTGATGGCGCGAGTTGACATGCCGAGGGTGGTGCTGATGCCACCGTTTTTACTTCTGATAGTCATGTAGTCTTTCCATATGTTCATGTATCTCAAGACACATTTGGCAATAAAGGAAAGGGTTTATTTTCTTCTGATCCACATGTGGTGCTTGATGTATATGTGGATTCCACCGTTGAGCAGCCTAGACCCTCTCCTAGTCCTTCATCTGAGAAGGACCCTGTGATCCCTTCCCTAGAGCACTCCACATGGGGAAGGGGAAGATAATCGAAAATCCCAAAAAGAAGCAGCAGGAGGAGTTCAACCAGCAGATGATCGACAGATTCCACATTCAGCTGACTCTCGAGGAGGCCTTGGAGTACATCCCTCTACTCTAGAGATCACTTAGAGACAGGACCACAGTTAGGAGGAAGAGGAGGAACCACCAGTCCGAGATCCATGTGCTTACCCGGGCCACTTGTTTTGCGATTCAGAATCATCTGCCAGCCAAGTGGCCTGATTCAGGAGCCCCTTATGTCAGATGCCATATCCGTGAGCAGAGGTTCGACCACACTCTATTAGACAGCGATTCTTCGATCAACCTACTTCCAGCAGCCCTTCTCGACTGCTTCGAGTTGGGCACTCTACGACAGAGCAGGACAGTCCTTCAGTTTGCTGATCGATATGTCAAGAGGCTGAAGGGGTTGCTGAGGAATGTTGTCGTCACGATTCAGGTCCTGCAATTCCCTGTGGACTTCGTTGTGTTAGACATGGAGAACCCTGAGTCTGTGACCGATACCCCCATCATTTTAGGTCGCCCGTTCTTGGCCACTGCCAAGGCAGTGACCGACCATGATAGCGGGAAGGTATACTTTCACATCGAGGGCGAGAGTGTACAAATAGAGACGGTCGATGACATCAGAGTCAGAGATTCAGCATGCTCAGAGCCGACCACTAATTCAGAGCAGATGACAGATGCAGGGCTAGACATCCACCAGGACTACGACTTTGTGATCACAGATGATGAGGCAGTTTGGGCAGATCCAGATGCACAGGCCATCCTCTCACCTTCAGAGTCCGCTGGTGCAGAGACGCCAGTAGAGGAGAGCTTGGAGAGTACATTCCTGGTCCAGGATACTTTCAGTCGGTAGAACCGGTTCTTGACCGCAAGACAGAGTTGTTTTGTGATGATGATACTGATTCCTCAGAGTCAGACATTATTGGGCAGAATTTGATGATCTTATTCCATGTCTGACTTCCACTGAGCCGCAGCTAAGGAGGAGGTAGATGCCATGCAGAGCAGAGACAGTCCAGTAGAGCAGCCTTCTCCAGATTCTGATTGTGAGCGAGAGTTTCAGTTCTCCCATACGGATTTGGCAACATTCACTCAGAGCTTTCAGAGGCCAGACCCGCCAGCACCCAGTTGTCCAGAGCTGAAGCCACTTCCTGCATCGCTGAAGTATAGGTTTACCTTGCGGGTGAGCATGAGATGTACCCAGTCATTATCTCCGCTGATTTGACTGGAGAGCAGGAATCCCGTTTGATGGGGGTTCTTGAAAAGAACCGCAAGGCGATAGGATGGAGCATAGCCGATCTCTTGGGGATAAGTCCGGCCCTATGCTCCCACCATATCTATCTCGAGGAGGAGGCGAAGCCGTCGCGTGAGTTCCAGCGGCGGCTGAACCCAAATCTGAGAGAGGTTGTCATGAAGGAGATTTTGAAATGGTGGAGCACCGATTTTATCTACCCCATCTCCGACTCCAAGTGGGTCAGTCCGTTGCATGTGGTGCCCAAGAAGACGGGCATCACTACAGTAGTCAACGAGTCTGGAGAGGAGATCGCTACCCGGGTACCCACTTCTTGGCGAGTCTGCGTAGATTACAGATGACTCAACCAGGCCACTAAGAAGGATCATTTCCCCCTGCCCTTTATTGATCAGATCGTTGAGAGACTGACAGGGAAGAGCCACTACTGCTTCTTGGATGGGTACTCCAGCTACAATCAGGTGGCCATCGCGCCTGAAGACCAGGACAAGACTACCTTCACCTGTCCCTTCGACACATATGCTTTTAGACGCATGCCATTTGGTCTATGCAACACCCCTGCGACTTTTCAGAGGTGCATGCTGTCTGTCTTTTCGGACATGGTGGGGGAGTGCTTGGAGGTCTTCATGGATGATTTCTCGGTCTACGGCGACAGATTCGACTCCTATCTTGACTGCCTAGACCGAGTCCTTCAGCGATGCATTGAGGTTCACCATGTGCTGTCTTGGGAGAAGAGTCGCTTCATGGTGACTCAAGGGATAGTGCTTGGCCATATCATCTCCAACAGGGGCATGGAGGTTGATCCGGCCAAGGTAGATGTCATTAGAAAACTCGCACCACCGTCCAACTTGCGGCAGTTACGATCTTTTCTGGGGCACGTCGGTTTCTACCGGCGTTTCATTCATGATTTTAGTAGGATTGCCCGACCGTTGATTGATCTGATGACGAAAGACACCGAGTTCCTTGTCGATTACAAGTGTCTTTCGTCGTTCGAGACTCTCAAGAGATGTGTTTTTGAGGCTCTTGTCCTTCAGCTGCCTGATTGGTCTCTCCCATTCGAGATCATGACGGATGCTTCCTATTTTGCCGTAGGGGCCGTGCTGGGATAGAGGAGGGATGGAGTCCCATTTGCTATTCACTACTCTAGCCGTACATTGGATGCCGCGCAACGGAACTACACAGTCACTGAGAAGGAGATGCTAGCCGTAGTTTTTGCCCTAGATAAGTTCAGATCTTACATTATCGTATCTAGAGTGACCATCTACACTGACCATACCGCCATCAGGTACCTCATGGCAAAGAAGGATGCCAAATCCAGATTGACCAGATGGATCCTTCTACTCCAGGAGTTTGACATAGAGATTAAGGATAAGCCTGGAGTCAAGAATGTGGTGGCGGATCATCACTCCCGATTAGAGCATCTTGAGGATTCTGAGAAGATTGAGCCTATTTGTGGGACCTTCCCAGATGAGGCGATCCTTGCTATCACCTCTCTCCCGTGGTACGCCGATATTGTGAACTTTCTTGTTGCTAAGAAAGTCCCACAAGATTGGCCCAGGCAGAGACTTGAGACCTTCCTCGCGAAGGCCAAGTTCTACCACTGGGAGGATCCCATCCTTTACCACGAAGGAGGGGATAGCGTCTGGCGTAGGTGCATTCCTCAGGAGGAGCACCATAGCGTCCTCACTTACTGCCACAAGCTTGAGGCAGGAGGACATCACTTTGGGAGGAGAACGGCACAGAAAGTGCTCCAATCCAGCCTATGGTGGCCTACCCTCTTCAAGGACACCGATGAGTTCGTGAAGAGGTGTACTGACTGTCAGAGGATGGGCACTTGTGGACAGCGTGATATTCGATGCAGCCCATTCACTTCTGTGAGGTTTTTGACGCATGGGGCATCGATTTCATTGGTCCATTCCCTAAGAGTCAGGGATTCGAGTACATTCTGTTGGCCATGGATTATGTTAGTCGTTGGGTTGAGGCCATCCCCGCCTGAACCGTAGATGCTAGGACTGTTTGCAGATTTTTGAGGAAGCATATCATTTCACGGTTCGGGGTACCTCAAGTGTTGATATCTGACGGGGGGTCTCATTTCGTCAATGACAAGGTAAAGGCCCTTGCTAGCGAGTTCATCATAGACCATCGAGTTGCCACTCCATACCATCCTCAGACGAATGGTCTTGCCGAAGTGTCGAACAGGGAGATCAAGACTATATTGCAGAAAGTCGTCCGCCCTGACCGAAAGGATTGGTCACAGCTTTTGGACTCGGTCTTGTGGGCATATAGGATGTTCTTCAAGACACCTTTGGGCACATCTCCCTTTCGCCTCGTTTATGGCAAGCCGTGCCATTTACCCGTTGAGATGAGACATAGGTCACGTTGGGCTGTCACTGATATACTTTTGGATCCAGATAGTGTAGGAGATCAGAGGTGGGCAGAGTTAGCAGCCTTGGAGGAGCTTCGTGATATCGCCTTTTCAAACAGCCTACAGTACAAGGAGAGAGTGAAGGAGTGGCATGATTCTCATATCAGCCACAAGCATTTTGAGCCTGGACAGAGAGCATGGCTGTTTGATGCTAGGCTTCGTCTATTTCCAGGGAAGCTACAGAGCAAATGAAAGGGACCATATTTGGTGAGAAAGGTACACGACAATGGGAGTATTGACATATCTGAGTTGCAATCTGAGAGTACCTTTCGAGTGAATGGCCAACAGCTCAAGTCATTTCTAGATCATGAGCCGCGGGTCGTTGATGTTGCCCCGATTCATTTTGCATGAGATGTGGTCTCTTGACTCACATCTATTGCATCTCACGCCTGATTATCACTGTTCTCCCGACTTGTATAGATTCAGTTGTCCATATCACTCTATTCTTTAGTCCCACATCCCTTTTCTCATCTTATGATTATGCTATACTTAGGGTGTACATTACCCTAAGTATAGGGGGATGTAGGGCTCTCGGTTATTCTGTTGATTCATTTCTACCTCTGTTTTTGCTGCCTATACTTAGGGATATTTTACCCTAAGTATAGGAGGGGTAGACCCTGTACATTCTTCACTCGGCCTTCCCTTTGTGTACAGCCTGCTATACTTAGGATTATTCTTTGTGTATAGGGGGAAAAGTCGAGACCCTCTTGATTTTCTATTCTTTGATTCGTCTTTGTATATAGCCTTCCTTTTCACTTCCCTATACTAAGCACGAGTTATGTCTTCTTCATCGCTCTTGACTCTGATGACATCGTTCGAGCTAAGTATAGGAGGGGGGTGTATATATTTCATATATACTTTAGCCATAACTCGTACTTTGTGTGAGTGTGTTAATAAATAAAAATGGCTAAAAACCCAAAAATCCTTAAAAATTAAAAATTTTTCCTTGTAAATACACATTCTTTTATTGCACATACATAGCTATTGTACAAATTATTTTTTGTAAAAATGTTTTCAAAAACTTTTTGTGTAACTTGTGTGTAAATATGTGCATATCTAAATTATGTATATAGTACAAAATTTTTCCAAAATGTTTTGAAAATCAAAAGTTTGCAAAAACCTTGTGTAAATTTGTGTAAATATTTTGCAAAACTTGCATTCATGCACACATTCATGATTTCAAAACATTTTTAAAAAATTTTGCATTAGTGTAAATATTGTGTAAATAGCATCTTTGTATATACTTGTATAGTTTTCCTGGATTATAGTAGACATTTAAACTAGCCTGGAATTAAATTGGGAAATGGAGCTTGATTAAGATCTTAATCCATCTAATTATAAGAGGAACCTTATAGGGCTTAGGGTTAAGGCTTTTCAGGTCCATAGTGACTTAATTCTTTAAGTCCACTAGGCTATGATCACATGTCATCTCAGTGAGCCTAAGTAGAACACTTAACAACACACACATGACTCATATAAACAATGGCTTGACTTGGACACGCACATTACACTGAGCTCTCTACGGATGAGGTGGTGAGGAGGCAGTCTTCCTTGACTTGGGGTAGCATATGAGGGTAGTACATTTAAACTATTTTAAAACATTATGGCCTTTTGCATGTATGCCCTCGGTGGTTTTTAATATTGCAATTTAGTCTAATATTAGGTCACCTCATGTGGACCCCTACATGAGGTGAAATTTTGCAAGCGTACCCCCTATGTTTTGTAACTTCTATTTATGCCATTAAAATCAAGTTTACTTTCAAATTTTTTGGTTATTTTGCACATATGCCCCTATCCTTTATTAAATTACAAATGTACCCCTGCTAGCATGTTTTTTTGTATTTCTACTTATTTAAAATAGCTCATGTGCTCAAATATTCTCAAAAAATAGGTGTCTATGCCTGATAGGCCATTGATTCATGCTACCATTTTTATTTGCCATTTTGCATGCATTTAATATTTATTAAAAATCATTTAGAGCTATTAGTTTCCCTATTTGACTTAAAAACATAAAATTATAAATCATTTTTCTAAAAATTCTGGCATTGATATTCAAACTAGTATGAAATAAAGCCAAAGAATGGAGCTAGATTAAGACCTTAATCCACTTAATTTTCATTGGAAAATCTCACATTCCAAATTGGAGTGTGTACGACTAGCCATTCCAACTTGGAATTGGTAGCCGTCCATGGCTCCTTATGGAATGTGGAGATTTTCATCTCCATTATCTCCAATTTTGTGATTTAATTTAGGATTGAATAATATTTTATTAATAAAATATATTTAATCTAAATTAAATTAGTTGTTGTGTTTTTAACCAACAACAATCTTGACCATTAAAAGAAACACAATCAATGAGAGCCATTGGATTTGTGTTGTCCATAGATTGAGATCCATGGATCCCAAAATATTATAAAAGGAGAGGCACCCATTTGCTCTTCTTTACACACAAGAGAACATAAGTCTCTCTCCCTCTCTTTATCTCTACACGTCAGCCCTCTCTCATTCTCTCTCATGGTCGTCCACCATGGATGCCCTAGAGAGACTCTCCATCGCCTCAGCATCGTTGTTATGCTGCCCGATCATTTGCTCGTGGATCTCCGTCTCCTTTGGAGCGCCTCACTTTTGAAGAAGACGTCGGATCTCGTGTGTCGAGATCAGGATATCCACCGCTTGGATCATAAACATGCATTGCGAGAAGCACGTGGTTCATCCCCGCGCTCGCAAGCATCTCCTCCATCGGATCGGACTTGAGATAGGAGGTCTCTTCGTTTAGAGACTCGATCGCAACCACGCTTCAAGAGGTAATCCTATTACTTGTTTCTGGTTTAGATGAAACGATCTGAGAAGTGTTCTTGGATCATGTGGTTTCGTCGCATGAAAATTTTTTAATTTCCGCTGCATAGAACAATTAGTGCTACTAGTCGTTCCTCGTCATATTCGATACGACGCTCACGCTTCCGTGATGCGCTTGAGGATTATCCCATATCCTTCAATTTGCTCGGGACTCTAGGACCCTAACGATGGACCCTGAACAATTTTGAGGGTTCCTGCAAGTGCGGAGAAGCTCCAACTCCCTTTTGCACCACCTGTGATGCCCTAGGTGATTGGAGTCATGCAGGGAGGACGATCGAAGGGAACCCAGGCATGATTTCTTCCAGTTCTTCCAGTGGCCTTAATCACCTTCCGATGCGTGCACTAGATCATCCAGGAGCCTTTGGATTAGACCGCCTCTAGCACCATCATATCAGGGGGTCGATCTGATCCAAGTCGTCGCTGCTCGAACCGTCATTGCGCCTCCCACGTCTGTCGCATGTATAAGTGAATGGAGATCCATTGTTGAATCACACCCTTTATGGGTAAATTGCTACATAAGACCCCCACTTTTTAGTTTTTTTTCCATTTTCTTTGTAATTTATTTTTGTAGTTTTAATATTTTATGAAATTTGTAAGAGGAACCCTGTACTTATTTATATTTGAATTTTGGTCCCTTGCCAGCTCACCTCAAGTGTCGTCCTACGTGAGGTCCGTTTTGCAGACAAACCCTTGAGGGTTTTGTTATTTGTATTTAGTCTAGAAATTTTGAACTAAAGTTATAATATTTTTGGAAATTTGCAACTTAGCCCTCAAGTATAATGTTACTTGTATTTATGCCCCTGCTAGTTCATTATTTTTTGTGTTCGTATTTTCATTATTAAAAATAGTATTTATGCTTAGAAAATTTCTCAAAAATAGGTTTATGTACTGCTAATGAACACCTTCATGCTATATTTTTTTTAAATTCTATGCAACTTTTATTATTTATTACAAATAAAAAAGAGCACAAAAAGTCCATGTTTAGCTTTAAAAATATCAAAAAAGATATATAATCTTTTTGAAAAATTCCAGAAAAATATATTTTTTGTTTATCTATTTATTTTACAACTCTATAACCTAAAAACCCTAAAAAAGGAAAAAAATCATAAACATTAAAAAGTTCTAAAATCCTTTATAAAACAGATTAAAAAATTCCAAAAAAACTCAAAAAATATTCATTTTAATTTTATAATTTCCTTTCTATTATTATTTATTTTTTAAATTTTATTATGAAAAATTTAACATTATTTATAATTTTTAAATTCATAACTAATCTGGCCTATTTAATTAATCCCTGATTTGGGATATTTTTAACTTTCAAAATATATAAAAATTAGAAAAATTGATTAAAAATCACAATATAGTAAAAAATAATTTAAACCCAAAATAATTAATTTGCACTTTTTGTTTATTTTTAATAGTATTTATAACTACTTTAGTTTATATTGTATATATAGCTTTATATTCCTATATTCTATATTTTAAAAGACAAAATACAAAATTCAAAAAATATAAAAAGAAAAAATATAAAATTAAAAACAGTTTAAAAAAATGTAAATATTAGAATTCCAAAAAAATGATAATATTAAAATTCCCAGAAAAATGTAAAAAAATCAAAAACCTACAAAAAGACACATAGACAAGAAGAACACACATTTTTGGAATTAATTTTCCTCGATCTACCTTTGCTCCTTTTGTTCAACACTCCGAACGTACTTACACCTATACAAACATTTGTATAGTTATACTAAATTTTAACTACACATATTTTTCTTTTCATTGCTTTATATTTATTATGGGTTATTTTTTATTGACACAAGGTTTCATGAGCGGTCGCTCAGCGACACTCTATCTTATTTTTTTCAATGAGGATATTTTTGACCCTCGAGATTCTCCTACTCATTAGAGGGTCTCTAATGAATCTGCATTTCATCATCTTTATTCATTTATTTTAGGTTAAAGCCCTTATAAAACACCTATATATATTGATAAATCTATATTATTACTAACTTGCATCTATCTGTAAATAGTGTATATATATTATTTTAACCTAAAATAAATAAATAAAGAAAGAAAGGAAAAATAAAGAAAATTAAAAAAGAGAAGAAGAATGTATATATGTAATAGATACAGGCTGACCTGAACCCCGAGAGAAGGTCAAGACTTGACCTGATCGACTAGGAATAATGTAGGGGGGGATAGGGTCCTTAATCAGAAAATTAAAAAATGTTTTGTAAATACTTTTTTGTGTATATTTGTATACTTACACTACTTTATTTGTACATAAATTTACCTCAAATTAAATAATTTTCAAAACAAAAGTTCAAAATAAATATGTTTTCTAAATAATAAAAATAACTGCAAAGTAAAATCATGTACAAAATAAAAGTAACCACATCCGAAAAAAGTCATAAAGCGATAGTTGAAAGACCAATTCTGGCTCCTATGAACTCAAATTGAATCAAACTCACTTCCATTATTTTCTAAATTAAATTATCTTTAAATGGTTGTGGTTTCATAATTTGGAGTTACGGTTAGAAAGATGAGTTTTGGGGAGGTTTGTGAAATTTTACCATTTATTTATTGTATATATCCATATTTATTTACTATTGTATTTGTAAATAATTGTAAACATTTTTAATAATTATTTAAAATAAAAATAAAAAATAGTAAAATTAAAACAAAAACTAAGCTAATTTCCTTATTTAACTATGTATATAACATACGATGTCTATATATCATATGTATATAGTGAATTACCTTAAATAACCCTAAAAAAATAATTAACTTTTACTATTTAATTTAATAAAGTGATGAAATTAATTAATTTAATTAATTATGTAGATAATGTAAATAATTTTCTCACCATTAACCACTAATCGCCTTCCTTTTCTTCCTCTTATTTCAAATTTTGAATTTCAAATTCTTTTCTTTCATATTAATATGGCTTCTCCCTCATTTCAATTTGATCAATCTTTGGTGAGAGGAGCCTATTCTCCGAAGGTCATCTTGTCACAGAAGGGTGCCTAGTCTCCGAGTCGTCCGGTGATTGCAAGTCAACCTTCGTCGAGGCCATTACAACAATTTTCCGCTCCCACTGTGAGATCCACATTTTTCTTCTCTTGTTTCTAATCTAGGTAAATCATAGTTTAACTTCTCGCATTTTCATTTCGTTATCAATTTGCAATCTTAGATTGTAGTTAATCATTAATCTTTCAAACATCACGATTCGATCCGCCATCGATCTCGATTTTTCATCTCATATTCTCAATCTCTCCACGTTCACGTTCTACCTCAAGCAATCTATCAACTCAGGTCGCGTACGATGGCTGGAGACACAAATTCGATCTTCCACTTCACCGTATATGACACCATTCACATTTTTATTTATTATTTTTTTATTTTTCTCTATTTGACTGAGCCGTCATGCTTGAGTCGGATCTATCTTCTTTATTGCAGGGTCAAGGATTTAAAAAATTCAAAAAAATTCCAAAAAATATATAAAAAAAAACAATATAGCAGCTAATGTTAATATAAAAAAAGAAAAAAGTTGCTTTTACAAAAAAAATCAGAAGCAGCATCATCAGCCAGCCATCGTATCCGTCGATCTTCCGCTGACCACCGCCTCCTACTGCTGATGAGTTCCTCGCCACCAGGGGATCCTCTGCCCGTTGAAACCCCTCCACCAGCCAGATATGCAACACCACTACGCTAGCCTCACAACTGGCTGCACACACCATCCTACAGCTCGACCTCAACACCTCAACCGCGAAGCCCTCCACCCAGACGTGCTGCCCGCGCGTGCATCACCCGCGCGAATCCCGCCCACCGATCAACCTCCACGCGAGCTCGCATGCACAGGCCATCCTGCATCACCAACTGATGCAACCTGCTAGAAGAACCTTCCTCTGTTTTTATCGCCCACTCAGCCCGTGCGACCTGCACCAGACCTTCAGAAGTTGTCACCACCTCAGCATGAAGAGTTATCCACCTCCATAGACTCTGTTGATCTTCCGTCGACACCCGCACAAGGAGCATCTACACTTGCCTCGAAGCCAACCGTCGTCATCATACACGACAATGCCCCTTTGGCTTGGAGAAGGAAGAGGGGCGGCGCCCCTTGGCCCCTCTTGAGAACGAAAAGCAATGAACAGAGAAACCCTAAGGGGAAATAAAAATTTTGGAAAATTACATTTCAACCCCCAGAGTTTATCAGAATTGTAAAGAATCCCCTCCAGTTCATCGCACGGTTTTTCTTAGGTAAATTGCAATATTTTCCCTACAGTGTCGTTTTGTTATATTTTGATGACAATTTTTTTTTACGTTTCAACCCTATTATCCAAACAATCATTTTGCATGTTCTATTTGTTGAAATAAATATTTTTGTTCGTCAATAAATTCTCCAAAATTCAAGTTGAGTTCCCGTCACTTGTTTCTTCTTTGCATAAAATTTACATTGCATTTTATCATCATTTGTTATTATTAAAAAATAAAAAACATGGCATTTTTCCCTGTTTGAAATTTTAAAAATCATAAAAATTCAAATATTGCATAAAAATTTCAAAAAATAGATTAGTTTTATTTTTTGCATTTTATTTTCTAGCCAATTTTTGTGCATTAATCATTTGTAAAACGCAAAAAATTATAAAATTCTCAAAATCTTAAAAAAATTAATATAAAATTTTAGAAAAATTCAAAAAATTGTTTTCAATTCTTGTTTCTTGATAAATTGTTTAGTTTTTAGAAAAAAATATTTTCATAATTTTCGCATTTATTTGGTATTTTTAAATTGAAAAATAATCCTTTTCGTTCATTGTTTGCATTTCCCTTATTTTTATTCATTTTAAAATCCTAAAAAAAATGAAATAATATCTAAAAAATTACAATAATAATAAAAAATCATAAAAATAGAAAAAGATTTCATTTGGACAATTTTTAGTATTTTTCGTATTAGAAAAATCTAAACAAAAATTGCATCACTTTTGTGTATAAAGTTGTTTTGAAAATTATATTTTTTTAAAATAAAAAATACAAAACTAAAAATCATTAAAAATTTAAAAATCAGAAAATAAGAAAAAATAGAAACAAACAAAATAAAAAAATTAAAAAGATAAAAAATTCACAAAAACCAAGATAGTTGGCATTTGATATTCCCTTTTTTCTTTTAATTGATTTTTTCGATTATTTGAATAACCCTCGAGAATTGTAGCCTCCCTGAGTTCGATCCTGTTAGATATACATGTAAATTAAATAGCAAAAATTCTCTTACTACATTCTCTTGTAATTAATTCAGCTTGAGAATAAAAAAATTTGTTGACGCCGGATTGGGTTGCGACGACTTGTGAATAATTCATTTAAATAAAAACACGTGAAAAGTGCAACAACAATTGCCAAAGCGACTTTGTCTTCACCTTGTGAGGAGATAACTGACCCTCGGAAATTTTCGCTTTTCTGTTGTACCTTCCCCGCAATAGCCCAATTTTAATTTGTTAAGAATTCTAATGGCTTTTTATTTAATTTATTTAATGTAATACAAACACATGAATAAGATTTCGTTGTAACCCACGAATTCCCCAAGATAATAAAAACGTTTATCTTATAAAGGAAACACAAGTGGATTGTTATTTATTAATTAACCTGGTATAACACCTAGGGTCGAACACAAGGAGGTAACAATATTAAGCTAGGGTTATTAATAGATAGAATTAATTAAATATTTTTTATTTCTTTTTCTGCTTTTTACTTTTTTTAAATGATTTTAAGGATTTTAATTGATTTTGTTGGTATAATATTTTTAATGTATTTATATTTTTTTATAATTTTTTTATATTCTGATTTTTTATTTTGAAAATTTTAAATTCTTTTTAAATTTTAAAAGAAAAATAACAAAAGAAAATATAATCATGGGAATAAAAGTTCTTTTTATGTTTTTTATGTTTTAAATTCTTTTTAAATTTTAAAAGAAAGATAATAAAAGAAAATATAATCAAGGGAATAAAATTTTTTTAAAACTTGCAAAATGAAATATTTTCAAAATGAAAATTATATGAGAGAAAACAAGATAGAAGGAATTTAGACTAATTTTTATGGGATTTTTAGAGTATTGTAATTATTTAATTCAAGAAAAATAAACAAAGAAAATAAATTTGAAAATAAAGGATTATATTGTTGTTATTTAAAGTTGTTGTACTGATTTAATAAAACATAAATGAAATGCAGGATCGATTATCCAAAAACTCCAAAAATACACGTGCATCCGCACGTGATTAAGAAAAAGAAGGACCTAATTATAATTATTTCAACTTTAGGAACGAAACAATTACAAGAAACAATATTTAATTTATTGCAAAATTTCCAAAACACATGTGCTAGCGCCCTGTAGCTGTATAAATAGGACAAACTGCAAAGATAAAAAAGAAAGGATACGATTATAATTATTCACACACTAATGATGTGACCCATGTTCTTTTTGGGTTTAGTTACAATAGAAATAAAAGATAGGAGTAAGAGAGAAAAATCACCAACGGCTCGTGCTATGCGTGTGATGCTTGTGCGGTTGAGATTGGTTGCATGGATCTTATCGGATTGTCTTTATTTGGGTGCAGATCATCAATGAGGATCAAATCTGGAGACTAGTTTCTTGATCGAATGGTCACAAGGCCCAATGGAAGAATAGTGAAGAAGGCCTCTCTAGACGAGCTTTGATCGAGCTAATCTCGTTCTATGAAGTCTGGCTATGAGCTCCAAGATACTTGTTATGCTCCAACAATGGATCCATGTCACCTCATCAAAAACTCCTAATCTTGCTGATCGGAGATCTAGTATTGCTTTGTTCATCTAGCCACTATTTTAGCTTCTCATGCTCATATCAAAGTCCAGATGCCTCACCAAATGTTTTAAGGACCTCCAAGCGTATCAAAGATCGAAGACAATGCTTCGATCGGGGGATTATTTAATGGAAAAATAAAAGGGGCAGATGGATGGGTCGGGTTTCAAAGAAATTAGAGGATAGAAACCAAAAATCCACAGATCTGATGATCTGAGGTGATCAGTTGTGAATTAGAAGGTAGAGAAGTGCGTGAGGTGGTCAGATGAGGTGAACGACAATCTGATCAGAAATGAATCGAAGAGGGTGAGCCTTGATTGTGATGATCGGAGATCGTGCGTTTCTAATGCTATGAATCAAAAAATCAAATGAAATCGCAATCTAGGTTACTTGAATGATTGTTGTGCCTAGGATGGATCTCCGAAATGCTTCGGGTCATTTCCTCAACATGGTAGCTACTCGCTGAGGCTCGACTTGCAAGAGGAGGAGCATAATGAGGAATCATCAGATCAAAGGCAAATTACATCCAATCATCATTGCAACGATGCTCAGATGTTTCTCGTCAACGATCGGAGCTCACTAAAATAAGAAGATGGAGCCAAAGATGGGAAAATGGAGCAGCTCTAGGGTTTTTATATATGAGAAAGTTAAATTTTCAAATGAAATTTAGCATATGAAAAGAGACAAAATCAAGATGAAAATAGTCATGCGTGGATCTAGATCCTAAGGATTTTAATCGGACGAAGAAATGAGATTAAATGGATAGAGGAGTCAGTTGGAATAAATCCAAGAAGATAGTAGGTTACGAGAGAAACAGGCTGTAGATGGGACAAGAGAGTTGATCGTGGGTCAACAAACCTAGGATGGGCCAATCATAACAGTCTGGTAAAAAAGAAAAATTATGATAAAAGATAAAATAACAAAATAAATTAGAAAATAATAAAAATAAAATAGAAAATTATTTTAAATTTAAAAGTATGAAAACAAATAATGTTTAAAGTTTAATACAAAAAATTTACTTTTTTTTTATAAATTAAGTAATTTAATTTATTAGGTTAAATAATCAAAATACATGTATTTACATATATTAAATGCATATATATATAATATACAATAATTTTAATTTTATATGTACAAATAATTAAGTTATTTAAAATTTTTTAAAATATATAATAATTAAAAGATTTCAAATATATTTTATTTTATTTTTTGAGTTATCTTAGTTAGTTAAATAAATAAAAATATGTACAATATAGGAACATAATACCTATAATAGAAGTATCTTTATTTTATTTTTGGTTCTTTTTAATTTTGTTATTTTTATTTGTATTTTATATAAATAATAAATATAAACAAAATATTGAAAATACAATATGTGCAAAAATACAAAGAAATAAATAAATAAAAATATAATGTACAACATAGACACAATATACAATAGCACTCAAAAAAGCCAACTTTCACATCTTAACTTCGATTTTTATGAAAACACTTTCATTTTAATGCTTATATTATTTTGAAGACAATGAAATTGAGTTTGGTATATTTTGAATTTTTATGGAGTACATATTGATCTAGCAATTTTTGCTTTGTGGCTTTTTCAAAGAGTTGTTCCTCTTATTCTATACATAGTTTCGTCTTGTATTATTTTTGTGAAGAAAACATTTTTATTTGAAGTTGTTTTATTGATAAATAAAATAGTGCAAGGTATATAGAGAATAAATAATATGAACATACACAATGCGGAATTGATTTCTGAAATTCTTATAAGTTAATGGACCCTATCTCCCACGTCCTTGTCGACCATGCCGACGCTTGACCTTGTCTCGAGGTCTCATATTCTCGAATCTAAAGTTATCATCTTCGCTAACCACTCTGCTATCCGATACTTACAGCAAAATAAGGATGCTGAATCACGTCCGCTCCATTGGATCCTTCTGCTCCTAGATATTGATTTGGAAATAAGAGTAAACATGGAGTCAAGATTGTGGAAGCTGATCATTTGTCCTGAATAGAAGGCATAGAGATCCCCTTGAGCAATATACCGATTACAGAAACGTTTCCTTATGAATCTATTTTGAGTGTCGTATTGCTCCCATGGAGTGTCGATATTGTAAACTATCCCATTTCTAAAAAAGTTCTGCAAGATTGGATGCGAGTAAAGAAGGATAAGTTTTTATCCTATATTCATTTCTAGAAATGGGAAGATCCTCACCTTTTCAGAGAAGGTATGGATTGCATTTAGTGTCATTGCATTCCTCAGGAGGAGTACACCAATGTCCCCGAGCACTATCATAAGCTTGAAATAGGAGGACACCGTTCTAAAAGCAAAATAGTAATGAAAGTATTGTAGTGTGGCCTCCGGTGGCCTACACTATTCAAGGATGTCGCATCATATGTGAAAGTTTGCATTGACTATCAGAAACAAGGAGGAATCATCAGTTCCAAAGATTCAATGCCTCTCAAGTTCATCAAAATTTGCGATGTATTTGATGCTAGGGACATTGATTATATGTGCTTATTTCCTTACAATTAGGGATACAAATACATCTTGCTTGCCATAGATTACGTAAGTTGCTGGGTAGAGGCTATTCCCACCCAATACATAGATAGTCGTACGGTTTGTTGCTTTCTCAAGTACAACATTATCTTACAGTTTGAAATTCCCAAAAATTTAATCTCAGATGGGGTTAGACATTTTATAAATAGAGAAGCAAAATAGTTTGTGAAGGAATACACATTGATAATCGTGTCGCAACTCCTACCACCCACAGTTCAATGGTTTGGCAGAACTTTCAAACAGAGAGATCAAGATGACTTGGTAGAAACTTTTATGGCCATATAGGAAGAACTAGTCCCAACTCATTTATTCC
Source organism: Ottelia alismoides (assembly GCA_037367405.1). Taxonomy (NCBI): domain Eukaryota; kingdom Viridiplantae; phylum Streptophyta; class Magnoliopsida; order Alismatales; family Hydrocharitaceae; genus Ottelia; species Ottelia alismoides. The sequence goes on along the minus strand of JAZKJV010010370.1, from coordinate 343,820 downwards.
ATTCTATGGACTTATCATATCGCCTACATAAACCCATTGGGAATGTCTCCATATCGTCTTGTCTATGGGAAGTCTACCATCTACCCATTGAGTTAAATCATAAATCACTTTGGGGCGTCCAACATCAACTCACATGTTAGTGGTCAGAATCGAAAGCTTGATCTCAAAAAACTCCTGGAATTTCGGGCTATGCATATGACAACATCCTAATGTAAATGGAGAGAGTCAAAATATGGCACGACAAGCATATTAGACTAAAGACTTTCGAGCCTGGTCAGAAGATGTGGTTATTTTACACGAAGTTGAAGATATTCCTAGGTAAATTAAAAAGCAAGTAAAGAGGGTCATTTGTAGTAAATATTGTGTCTGACAGTGGTAGCATCCTCATATCTGAATTCTCATCTAATGCACAATCATTCATAGTCAGCGGATAGTTGCTAAAGCCATACATAGAGCATGAGACATTCATGTTCGTTGTTGATAAAATCAAGCGGTGTTTCAAGAAGAGTTTACATCGTCAACAAATTCAAAAAACTGGGCTATAAAAAGATCATTTTTGTTTGTTCATTTATTTTCCTTTCTTTCTTTCTTCCATTTATTCATTCATCCCTTTAATCATTGCTATACTTAGGATGTACTTCAGTCTAGGTATGGGGGGCAGGTGGTGATAGGTTGAGTTCTTCTTTTTATTCTCTCACTTCTTTCTCAACTTGTTGATAAAATGTTCTATAATTACTGATATTTTACCCTAAGTATTGGAAGAGACAGTTTGAGCAATTGATTTCATAAATTATAACCCTCGATCATCCCCTCTTAGTGTACAGTCTTCTGTTCTTGGGATTAGTTGATCCTAAGTATCGGGGGACGATCGAATTCTCATTCTTTCATTTAGTCATTGTGGTTTAGCACTCTTCTATACTTATTAAAAGTTATGTATTTATTTGTTGCTCCTTGGTCATTACGAGGACATAGTAAGTATAGGGGGCATATATATAGTATATATGTTAGCCATAACTCGTACTTTCTTGTATATTCAACAATATGGCTAACAAACATTGGGTGAAGGGTATACACATAAAAATCTGTAAATATGTAAAATGGTTGTAAAATGTTTTGAAACATATTTTGAAAACCTTTGAAAAATCTTTGTGAAGTGATTTTCCAACTTTTGAAAAATATTCCTATGTAAATGATTATGAATGCTAGCAATTTACTAACCCCTTCAAAAATAACTAAAAATTGAAAAACTTTTAGATCTTGTAAAACTTTTTGAAGAGCTTCATAAAATGTTCAAAACTAGAAAATTTACATCAAAAAAAAAATATATTTGCATTCGTATTTTTCAGAATGATATTGATAATTCAACTAGTCTGGAATAAAATCCGAAGATTGGAGCTTGTTTATGACCTTAATCCACTTAATTTCACAGGAACTTTATAGGAACTAGAATTAAAACTTTTCTGGTCAATGTGACTTAATTCTTTAAGTCCACTAGACTGTGTTCACATGTCATATTAACTAGCCTAAGTAGAATACTTCGAGACACACACATGACTCTTGTATATAGTAGTCTAACTTGGACAAAGTATGCTACACATATCTCAACTCAGATGAGGTGGTGAAGGGTAGATATCTTTAGCTTGGGAAGCACGTGTGTACAAATATACTCCACCCTATTAAGAGGCCAGTGCACCCCAACCTGATCTACTAGCATGGACGTCTATATATAGGAGGCTTTGGTTTGCAATAAAGCTTCAAAAGATGGATAGTCTACTAGCTCAAGAAGAAAAATTCTTTATGTAAGTGTTGTTATATGTATATATATTAAAAAGTACAAAATAGAAACTCCAAAAAATTGATGGGCAAAAAGTCAATGAAAATGCGTCGGAGTTATATATCTATAAGCAAGGCTTATGCTTCTAAGTCAATGTTACAAGGTTTCCCGCAGTTGAAGACTTGGCTACATTGGCCAAGTTCCAAAGAATATGTGACTACAATGGTCACAGTCCATTCTTCTTCTCTACTTCCTCTCCTTTGACCTGGTTGCGCTTGAACTTAGAAGGGAATGCCCCTCTCCTCGAGGAAAGAGTAGCTATATTGGGGATTAGGGTTACCTTGTTGAGAGAGACTATTTCTTTGCCACTTCAGATGTGGGAAGATATATTTCACATATACTGTACAAGTGAGTCTCATATTCATAAGAGTTTGTGAATGAAAATACTTTTTTTTACCGAACTATTGAGGTTAACTAAACATAGGATTGTTGAACTTGAGGGATGTTAAATTGTAAGTTCTATTCTCAATAAGGTTCCTATAAACTAACAATCCAAAGGTCTTCCTGAGCACCAAACATTGATTTTAAGAAGATAATTTTAAACTTATAATTATTCTAAGTTATTTATTTTCCTTTTCTTTATTTCTCTCTTTCAACACTTGTTTTCCCAATAAGTGTTTGCTAGAGACTATCAAAGTTAAGTATAGGTGGGGGAGTGAATTGCCATTCATTCACATTTATTCTCCTATTTTGGCTTTAAATCCCTATTAAAATACATGTAAATATCACTAACTTGCATGAATTAACATCCTGGCCTTATTGTAAAAATATTGTATAGATAGTTGTATTTAAACGTCAACAAAAAGATTAAAGAAAAGAAAAGAAAAATAAAGGAGGTATCAAAGACTGAGTAACCCTAAACCCCAAGACCTAGTCAAATATTGATTAGATCGAGAAGGAATAAAGTAGGGGGAGATAGGGTAGAATAATATATAAAATAATATACAGAAACCCTAGAAACCCCAAGTGTACAATATAATGTATATAGCTCGTACTTTCACCATTTTATATATACTAATACAGATTCCAAATAAAAATATTTTCAACATGAAAACTGTACATAATAAAAAAAGAAAATAACAAAATTATTGGCATAATAAATCATGCAAAAGTTACAATATAGATTCAGTTGAAAATTATGCAAAGAGAACTTAATTGATCAATATCTCATCCATATGAACTCAAAATACATCAAAATCACCTCCATTCCATTTCAAATTAAATTATATATAAAATGAAGTTGTTTCATTTAAATTGGAGTCAAGATGCAAAAGCCAACTAAGTTGGGTACCATAGTGCTTGTACATCTGTATATTAAGCCAATATATTTTACCTTTGACATTTTTAAATTCTTTATATTTTTCAAAAATCTTACATATTATTTGACACCAATATAAAATAAAATTAAATAAAACATCTAAAAATACTAAAAATAATTCTTACACACTAAATACACATGTATAAGATACCTATATTGAAATTATACATATTTAGTTGTGTATATATACACCAAACAATAAAACCCCATCAAAATTTGTAAATATGTATTCAATTATAATATAAATGAATAAATTATTTGTATATATTATAATGTATAAAAATAATAAAATATAAATATAAAAACAAAATATATAGGAATAAATACCTATAAATTAAGTATATAAATAATATATACTAATCAACAAGTCAAAAAAATAAATAAAAACCAACTAAAAATGGTTTCATAAATAACAAACAACTTTTGTGTTTTACGATTTGATTAATAAAATCATCTTCTATATTATTATTATAGTATTTCCATTTTCTCCTTTGTTTTGTCCTTAGCAGTCCACGTGGAACAACAAGGAAGCACCGCCCGAAGACCCAGGGCACTCCCCCTTCAGTCTCTCGATCGGTCCCAAGCATTTGACTTCCCCATTTCACCAAAATTTTATGATCAATGTAGACTTCACCCAATTCCTTCATGAAAATTCTTTTCCAAGTGATTAGCTTTCACATGGATCTAAGCTTGTTCGTAGTCAACCCGTGACTTACGTGGAAACCCTAATTGAAGCGAGCTCTCTAGTCATCTACTATATAGTTTCTACTTTGACTCCAGCGCACCCTAATCAAATTTTGGCTTGTGTAACCCCTTGAATCCATTCATAGATACGAGCCCTTGGGATAAGAGGTGCCCCTTATTGATCCAAGGTGATGAGAAGGAGGTTGGAGTCAATTCAACCATTGCTGGAGCTCCTCCTTGCGGTTTCTGCTCCCAAGTCACTCCGACTAGGTGATTTAGTTATATTTAGTTATTTTGATTCATAGATAAATTAGTAGCTTAGTGTAGATGTTTATTTCACATGATTTAATCTAGTTTTCATTAAAAAAATTCCAAAAAATTCCTCATCGGACCGCTAGGCTCTTGCCTCTGTAACACCATGCAACACCCGTGTATCGACCACCTACCCATCCCATTTTTGTTCCCTATTATCTGCTCCATCTATCCGTCCCCATCTGATCAACATGATCTTGCAAAGATCAGTGAATCAACCTCCATCAGCCACACATCACCGGAGGCCCATTTCATCTCACTCTTTTATTCTTTATCCCCATTTTTGTGGGTCAAGAGAGACCCTCTCGAGCCATGATTGTTCTGATCAGGAGCAGGAGCTTGAAGGCTCCATCTAGAGTGCACTTGCAAGCTATATCCAGGTCAACCGAACCTCTTCAACTCGATGTCTATTCCAATGAGACCTAAACAAACCTAGTGACCTTCATCGATGCAGAATGTTTCTAGGAGGCTTTTGAGCCTATCAGCATGTCGAACCACCACCGGAGGAGGAAGCTACATCGAGTCGAAGGTCGAGGAAGTTTATATTCTTCCCAGTTCTTTATGACGACTCTAGACCCTTCAGATTAGAGCGCACCTCTAGATCTATTCTCGACCACCAGATCAAAAGCGAAATGATACACCATCCCAACCATTGATCAACTTAAGTGGAGTGTCTTGGACTGTTGATGAGCGCGTACGTGGAGGGTATTTTGCACCGCGCACCCACCACAATTTTGTCTTTTATTTTTAATCCTCAAACATTCGTTTATAATGTAATAAGTATAGTTATTTTTATCTAAGGACTCCTGAACTATTTGTTATTTGCATTTTAGTCCTTCATTAGGTCACCTCATGTGAGAGTCCATGTGATGTGCTTTGGGGAAATTTTGTAGGGGACCCCATTATATTTATTAGACATGTTATTAAATGCTCAGAAATTTTTGTATAATTGCTTTTTAGTCCTTGTCACGTGCATGTATAGCACATATAATATGATATTTTGCACATTTTACCCATGATTTTGTCTATGTGTTCTAGAATGCATGGATAGTCTATAAAAATTGCAAATAGGTTCTCGTGTTGTAGATTAATTCATTGTATGCGGTTTAATTTTTTATTCATTTTGTTTATCCAATCCAAAAATTGTGTTATATATTTCAAAATATTCTTTATTCTATATAATATATATTAAATTTAGTTAGGGTTAGTTTAGAATTGATGTTTATTTTTAAAACCTTAAACAAATTTCTAGATTTAAGTTATTCACTATTTTGTTTTCAAATTTAAGAATCCACTAAAATTATAAAAATACTACAAAACATACCAAAAAGAAATAAAATATCAAAAATCCAAAAAAAATATTTCTTTTACTTTGACTTTATTTAACTTATTTCAAAAAACCAAAAAGATCATTTTCTCTTTATGTTATCCACATAGTATATATTATCAAAATAAAAAGAAATTAAAAATTTTCAAAATTAAAACATAAAAATTATATATAATATTAAAAATCATAAAATTTGAATATTATTAGAAACCCATAAAAAACTTAAAAAGCAAAATTAATTAAAATTAAGCAAAAAGAAAAATCCAAAAATATTATGAATTAGCAATAGTTAATAATAATTTTGTCTATCTTAGTTAGCCTTCCCCTTAGTTCAACGCTTTACTGTTACTTACACATATACATTTGTAGATTTATAATAAACTTTGACTCACATATACACATTGTTTTACATTATCATGGGTTGATTGTTGTTTATTATGGATCAGTTGCCACAGTGACCCCTAATCTATCCTATTAGATTAGTGGACCGATTTCCACTATAAACAGAATCCCATACATTTGTTTGTGAAAGTAGCAAAGGGTGTTGGTTGGTTAGAGAGTTTCACGACGAATACAATCATGATTCAGCAAGTCCATCAATAGTTCCAAGGACTCGATCACACAGAGTTGTATCTTCTTCTACAAGAAGTCTCATTGAGATATTGCACGCTTATGATTTGTCTAGCTCAAAAAATTTCTCTATTCTTGGTACTTCCAGTGAGCAACATATTAATGGTCAGGTTTGTAGGGATCAAATAAAATAGGATCGCAAAAACAATATTAGAAATGAACCTCTCTTCTTCTTTTAGTGAAGGAAGTGTGTCTCAACTTGGTCTGGTTGCCATGAGGTCTAATGATAGGAGTTGTGGGTTGCAATAATGCTTCAAAAGAGGGATAGTCTACTGGATCAAGAGGAAAAACTCCTTATGTACATATGCTGCACCGTGTAAATATGTTGTACAGATGCACTTGAAAAAAAATGCAAAAAGAAAATAACTTCAAAAAAAGTGGTGGGTCTGATAGAAAATGATAATCCCACCGGAGTATGTATATAGTTGACGATTCCGGATATACGGCTTTTAATAAGTTGTTTTTATCGTGTTGTGCATTGTAGGCGGCAATCGGAAACGATCAAGAAAATACCACAAATAAGTTATTCAATATTTAATCTCGTGGTTTTATGTTTATTTTACTTGGGCAAGTCCCAAGGTCGATCACAAGGAGGCAAAGGAACAACCTAGAATTAAGTCTATCAAAGTTCGTGTTCGGTTTTTGAGGCGGTCTTTTTTTGGAATTTTAAATGCAATAAAGGATGCAAAATGCAAATTTGGCCTTATTTTAGGGACTAAAATACAAATTACGTTCAAATGATGTCCGAAAAATACGAAACTTGGCCACAATGTAAACTACAATGAAATGGATGTACTGTAATTTTTTTGGAATTTTTGGATGCAATATGAATTTTTTTATGGATTTTCAAATGCAAACAAAATGATTTTTAATATTTAATTTTAATAAATATCAAACCTACTTATTTTCAAGAATCAAAATTATCTGAGATCTATCACTAGGTGACGGATCTCAGAAAAATCCTAAACCTCGAAAATATGGGGTTTAATATCTATTAAAAATTAAATACTAAAAGATGCAAAATGATTTTTACAGGACAAAATATGCATGCAAATGCAAATCTTTTTGGGCACAATGTTAAGAATAATTAACTCTACAAGATGTGATTTTTCGAGAATTTTTAGAGCAACGGTTGGTCACTTATCAAGTTCAGAGCAGAAAGTGGGTAAAATACGCAATTTTCACAAAACAATTATTTAGTAATTAACCATCAACCAGAAAAATACCCACAACATGTCAAAGCGTAGAGAATCAATTAACCAACATCATGCTATTTTTGGATTAATAAAATAATGTAGATAAGAGGTCCAATATCACAGGGGAACACAAGGGTACAGATGCAATAGATAAATAAAATATAAAATGCAGAGGGGGACTTGTTATAATTACCTATACCCGGAGGGTATTTCTGCAAAATTTCTAGAGGGGCACGTACGCAGCACGTGCCCTTGGATGGCGGGGATGCTGTGTGAATAGGGGAAACCTCCGGGGGGTTCTTCGTAATTTGCCCAGGGGTCACGTGCCACGCACGTGACCCTGGAAGATGGCTTGCTGGGGACGTTCCCCCACGCACGTGCGAGGGGCGTGCGGGGGGCCTCGGGATTTGGGCCCGGCCGCTGGCTGAGGCGGTAGCGGAGCTGTCGCGGCGGAGACAGGGGCGGCGTGGGAGGCTGTCGCGGCAGAGGGCCAGTGGCGATGGAGAACCACCGCCTCCTGCGGTGGTTGGGTGGAGGTGGAGCGTAGCAGGTGTCGTCGATGGCGAGGGGGCGACGGTGATGGCCGAGTCGTGGCCGAAGCGCGGGGCTCCGATGGTGTCGAGGCGTTGATGAAGGCGCGGCGGTTGTCGTAGCGGTTTGTCGGAGAAGGTACTGTGTCGAAGGCTGCCCAGGCGGAGGAGGCGTTGGAGTGGCGGTTGTCGTCGATGAAGATGGAATCGAGGCGGTGATGGGTGTTGTCGATGGTAGTCGAACGGTGGAGCGTCGTTGGCGGAGGAGCTCCAGGCGGTAGGCTGCGAAGGTCGATGGCGGTGGTCGTCGGTGTTGAAGGTAGCGTTGGCTCGACGAACGGGGTCGGAGCTGAGGCAGGTCGTCGGGGAAGACTCGTCTGCAACGAAGCTCGTGAAAGCTTCGGATCTCGCCAATCACGCCGGGCTGTCACCACCGGCGTGAGCTTGAAGCTCTGCTCGATCAGCGGATGGCTTTTGAGGAGGGTGGTGTTGGTGCCTAAATAGGGTTGGGTTGCGCTGGAAAAGGAAGGAGGGGGGTTGATTGAAGGCGGCGAGATCTGGGAGGAGATCGGAGATGGGGATGCGACGAAGATCGACAGCAAGATACGCGGGGGGGAGTTGGCGAGATTCGTGGGCGGCGGAGTTATTCGCGGGCGGCGCGAGGTGGAAGACGAGTGCTGGGCCGTCCGATCGGCCGAGATCGGATGGCCCAGCGAGCGACACGTGGCGCAAAAGGGAGGCGAGGCGGAGGCACGTGCGTGGCGCGTGCCTGGGAGGCACGTGCCTCGCACGTGCGGTTTTTAATTTAATTTTTTTAATAAAACGAATATATAAAAGCCCAAAAATGGCTGACACGTGGCGGCACCAGGTGCTGCCACGTGTCAGCACCAGAAAATTCAGAAAATAATTATCTTGTAAAATCAAAAATAAATAGTAAATGACCTCGGATCGAAAAACTTCCTTCACGAAAATTGCTCGTCTCGATGAGATCTACAACTTTCATGAAGACATCAAAACCAAAATCGATCATTTGAACAAAGAGAATTTTCGGGGTATCCCATGTACATAGAATACCTTGATTTTTGGGTTTTATAATTTTTATGTCATTTTTAAACAAGATAAAAATCCGGAAAAATATGGAAAAAAATCAGAGATAAATAAAGACACCTTAATCTAATTTTTTTGGATTTTTATTAATTGATAAATATGTATATAAAATATTAGGTCAAAAATAGCTAAAATATACAATGTACAAAAGAGGCCCAAAACCCAACTTTCACATATGAGCTTCGATTCACTTGAACTTGGTCTTGTTTTGAAGGTAATTGAATGCACATTAGTTCAAAAGTGAGTAGGATAAAATCGGACACTGGATGGGGAAGATATGTGGCTTTTAGTCCGAAAATCCTGAAATTAGGGTTTGGGTTTTTGGTCCACTTATTTGGGTTAGTTATTTTTTTGTATTTTTCCTTTATTCTTGTTAGTGATATGTACACAGTGGAAGTAGTTTTGAGTTATTCGGGGTTAGCATGAATGGGTTAAAAATTAGGGAAGTTAGGCTATTTACAAGTCATTTTGGCTTGGATTTTTTTGGCTTCTTATTTTATGCAGATTTTTGTGCTAAAATGTCATTCTTATGAAAACATGCATGAATGCTAATTATGCAAAATAGATGCAAGAATGCTGTTGATTTTTAGGGATTTGAGCTTAATAAATGAGATTTAGAGTGATGAATACGAGATTCATCAATAGTGCAATAAGCAAATCTTGGGACTCATGTTCCATCTTATGTAGCTTGCAACAGGGAGACTTAGCTACACTGGTTGAGCTCCCTAGGATACATGGCTACACTAGCCATGGTCCATTCTCTTTTTCCCCCTCTTCTTGAGCTGGTTGAACTTGAACTTAGAAGGGAATCCCCGCTCCTCGAGGAAAGAGTGGCCAGACTAGGGTCATAGAGTTACCTTGTTGGGGAGGGTTGTCAAGTTGCTACTTCTGAGGTGGAGAGCTATACTTCACATACATTGTACAAGGAAAGATTCATGGTCTTTAGGGTTTGTATATGTAGACTTGTTCTGATCTGGATTGTTGAGGAGTCTTGACTATAGATTAGTGGATCTTAGAGGCTGTTGAGTTTTAAACCTAAGTCTAAATAAGGTTCCGACACATTAATAATTTAAAGATCTGATCGAGCTCCATATTTCAATTTAATGAAGGCAAGTTTAATACTCAGCATTAATCCATGCATTTTCTCCTCTTTTTCTTTTTCTTTTTCTTTTTCACTTCTTCTTCAAATAAGTGTTTGCTAAGGGACTATCAATGTTAAGTATAGGGGGGTGATGAATACCCATTCATCACTCTTTATTCTTTTATTTTAGCTACAAAACCTATGCAAGACACATGTAGATAGGTGTAAATAGAATAAATTACCATTTAGCATGCATTGTGCAAAATACAATAATTAACATGTTTTTGTGCATAAATAAAAGAATAAAGAAATAAAAGAAAAAGAGGGAGATATTTAGAATAAATATTGAGCGACTTAATCAAAAGTGAGGGCTTAGCATGGGCCTGACCGCAAAAGAACCCAAGTAGAGAGAGATAGGGAAGCTTATGTGTTTGTACATATACTTGTAAATAAATATAAATTATTTTCCTCTTATTCAAAATAAAAATGGGTGTGTATTTATTTCTATTTGTAAATATAAAATTAAAATAAAAATGAGAAAAATAAAAGGAAAATAAAATAAATAAAACTCCCTTCTTCATTGTACATAGACCATGTGTATAAAACAACACATCTATTTATTTCCTCTTGTAAATAAATAATTAAACTTCAATAAAAATATTTACATTCCACATTTCATGGTGTAAATAAATAAAATAAAAATCATAAAAATGAAAATAAAATAAAAAGAAATAAAATAAAAATCAAAATCTACCTTGTATATATACCATGTATATATGTAAATAATAATATTTGTTTCACCCTTGTAAATAATTAATAAAAATAAAATAAAAATACCCATTTATTCCAAATTTTATGTTGTAAATAAATAAAATATAAAATTGGAATAAATTGTATAAAAATAAATAATTAAAAATCAAAAATAAAAAATACATATGTATATACCTGTATATAATAATAATGTTTTGTAAATACATTATTTTTATTTCAAAAAAATAAATAAAAATCACAAAAAAATAATTTAAAAATAAATAAACATTTTTCATGTTTTAACTTTTTTGAAATTTCGGTCATTTATTATTTTTTATTGAATTATCAATTACTTAATAAAAGCTGGCCTGTGATTGGTCCACGGGGGATTGTTGACCCCCGGTCAACTCTCCCCCACGGACCCCCTCTTTGCGGATCCGAGCGACCGACCCGATTTCTCCTCTTTTTCCCCGCTCAATTCGATCACCAATTCCTCAAACCTCAAGCTCAATTGTTCCCTGTGGATCCGAGACCTTCGCCCGCCTCCTTGCCTAGGGGTCCATGCTTCACCAAGCCGGACCCATCACCTTCTTCTCGGACTTGCAGAACTATATAGCTGAACCACCGGGCCGCCATTTCACACATCTTTGGCGCTGCTCCATCGTCCCAGGACCTCCACCCTAATCCTTAGAGTGACAGCTATCGATTGGCATGTCGAAGAGAGGAGAGGAATCCCTCCGCCACTGATCCGGTGACATCTGCCGCCGTGCGCTGCCGTGAGGTGCGCTTAGCCTCGGAACTCGACGTTTCCTCGAGGCCAGGACCCCCAGAGCTCCGCGAGCTCATCCACAGTCGATTGCATCCGTCAGGTAGACCCGAATCCTTCTGGTTTTCCTTAATTTTCGATTACGCCCATTCCGACCCATCTTCATCTTTCATCGATTACGTCCACTCCGATCACCGTTCCGTTCATCCGACCCGACCATCACACTCGCGAGACCCCTCTCCACCTTCTGCACACACGTACCCACCTTGGCTCACCCTGGAGCCAAGGCTCGACCTTCTTCGTCGTCACCTCGCCAGAGGTCGCCCATCTCGACTCGCTAGCCACCCATTCCACCTCTAATTGGGTCGAGGAAGTTTGCCCTCGACCCAGGAAGCCTCTTGTGCGGTTTTGCAGGTCGAAGGAGACCCATCTGAGGGTTCGAACATCCAGCCACAGAGGTCTAGCTCCACCTTCGTCGCCGTAGCTCCTCGGAGCTTCCTGGCCTCATCGAAGGAGTCCACCAGCTGCGGGAGGCCTTGGCGATTCTGTTCCACATCTTTGCAGCTCCCGAGGAGGACCAGCGCACCCGTGGTGCTCCGGCGAAGTTCGCCGGAGTCGAGTTCATCCAGGACCTTCAGTAGCCGTCCGATCTTCCCCGACGCTCCAGATTCGATCCGATCCATCTATTTGAGGAGCCCCGCGACCGTCAGATCTTCCTGGGGCTTGATCTGGACCGCACGTTCAGACGAAGAGGAGCCCTATATCCATCACCGTCCGATCTCCACGTGGCTTCCTCCTCACCGTCCATCCAGACGAAGGGCTGCCTGATATTCAGCACCGTCAGATCAACCACGTGGCACGCCCTCGTCCTTCCGATAATAAGGGGTAATTTATACATAGGCCCCTCATGTTTTTGCATTCCTTATTTAGTCCTGTAAATATGAGATATAGTTGTTTTTATTTTGGTTAAATTGTACTTTCGACCTAGATGTTTATCATATTTTCATATCAATCCCTATGTGTGTGAACCATGTGCATCGACACGTGAGGTCTGGGCTTTTTGCACTTTCTGTCCTGTAGTTCTTGGATGTTAATGTTTGCATGTTTATAAATAGAATTTACAGTTATACCCCTCTGTGTCTGGATCACGTGTTTTGCGTGTGCGTGCTGGGCTTTTTGCATGTTTGGCCCCTGAGCTTTCTGCCGTGTTATTGTTTGGCCCTTACAATTAGTTTTTATCACATTTAGGTCCCTTTGCACTGTGAGCCTCTTTTTGATTTAAATAAAATATCAAAATTAAGTCCCAATTGCGTGAAAATTGGATACGTGGCTCCTACCACTGTGTAAAATTTTCACCAAAAAATTGGTACATTTTTGAGGCATTTTGATATTTTTAAAAATTAGAAAAATGTTGTTTTTGCTTCTGTTTGAATTATAAAATCATAAAAAAATATTAAAACTGTGTTAAAAATTCCAAAAAAACTAGTATTGTTAGTTTCGTTGTGTTTGATTTTCTATGCAATTTTTGTTATTTTTGGACTTATAAAAACCCTAAAAATTAAAAAAACACTTACAAACTTATAAAAATTCTAAAAAAATATAGAAAAACCAAAAAAATACAAACTCTTCTTCTGAATTTTTTTATTGTTTATAGTTTTCATAAAAATTACCTCCAGGCTATTATAGGACCATTTGATATTTTTCATGGCCCTTTGAAGCCTGACTGGATAGTAGCTAACTGTTTTGGTCTTTATTGATTTTTAGAAAATTCTATAAAACTTATAAAAATCTCAGAAATTCATCAAAAATAGTAAAAAACCTAAAAAACATAAAAATATTTTTGTTTGAATTTTTGGAGCTTTTTAAAGTGTTTAAATAATTTGTTAATTGTGCTTGTTTTTTGCCTTTTTATTATTTTCTTCGGTTATTAAAAATCCAAAAAAATATGAAAATATTTAAAAACCACCCAAAATACTTGCTTTTATTTTATTTGGCTTTTAGACTACTTCGTAGGCCGCGAGGCCAACTCGTACTCCCTGAGTCCGACCCTGGATGCTACACCAGGCTAATCTCATAGCCAGGGCCACTATTTTTGCTTTTATTGTTTTATATTGTTGATTGGTGGTCTAATCTTTATTTTCTTGATTGACTGGATTTCGCTATTCGAGTCACAACGTCTCTGACTATTTATATCAAATCCAGATAGTGAGATTCTCGGGCAATCAACCGTACGCACGAAATTTGATTCTTCCCAATATCTCATGAGTGAGCTCATGTCTTCCGGTTCAGTAAATGAACATGTATGATCCCTTTGAGAGATCGTATTACTCGTATACCCTTATATGCACACCAGCGCGCCGGTGTATAGACCTTGGTTAGATCATCAACATATTGATATGCCAAATGTACATACTCAGACATATAGTAACACATCTGTCTCCGGTCAGAGGATGCGTGCCTGTATCTGACAGCGTACGATATATGACTTCGGTTATCTCGATCTCGTTAAGTCAACTCTTTGACCTAACTAATCTGACACCTTCGAATCTCTATTCCTATGCAGAGGACCTGCATCAAGAGGTCAGCCAGATATCAGCTTATGTGAGAAAGGATTGCCATCTCCTACTCAGGCTGGAGATCACATCTTAACAATCATTTGACCGTTCTTGATGAGTCCTCAATCTAACCCTTTAGATATTCATCCAAGCACGAGCCTCTATGATTCAATTATTGAATAAACAACTGTATGATTATTAAGATGGCCATGGTACATAACCCTAATTGTTCTAAGGGAACTATTATACAAATTATTTATTCTTCTTTTTAGATCATGGAATGATATGTGCAATAACATTTATTGCATAATGGCTTGTCGTGGGCTCGCATGTCCAACAGATATGACCAAGCACCATCCCTTGAGTCACCATGACGTGACTCTTCTCCCAAGATAGCACAAGATGGACCTCGATGCATCGCTAAAGGACGCAGTCTACGCAGTCAAGACAAGCATCAAACCCATCGCCATAGACCGAAAAGTCATCCATGAAGACCTCCAAGCACTCACCCACCATGTCCGAAAAGATGGAAAACATGCACCTTTGGAATGTCGTCGGGGTGTTACATAGACCAAGGGGCATCTGTATGAAAGCATATGTCCCAAAGAGACAAGTAAATGTGGTCTTGTCCTGGTCTTCGAGCGCAATGGCCACATGATTGTATCTGGAGTACCCGTCAAGAAAGCAGTAGTGACTCTTCCCATCTAGCCTCTCTATAATCTGATCAATAAAAGGCAGTGGGAAATGATCCTTCTTGGTGACCTGAACAATCGTTGGTAGTCCACACAGACCCTCCAAGAAGTGGGTACCCAGGTAGCGATCTCCTCTCCAGACTCACTCACAACTGTCGTGATGCCTGTCTTCTTGGGCACCACATGTAATGGACTAACCCACTTGGAGTCGGAGATGGGGTAGATAAAATCAACGGTCCACCATTTCGAGATCTCCTTCATAACAACTTCTCGAAGATTCGGGTTCAGTCGCTGCTGGAACTCACGCAATGGCTTGGCATGATCTTTGAGATAGATATGGTGGGAGCACATGGCTGGACTTATCCACTAGAGATCGGCTACGCTCCATCCTATCGCCTTGTGGTTCTTTTCAAGAACCTTCATCAAACGAGATTCTTGCTCTCTAGTCAATTCTGTTGAGATAATGATTGGGTGCATCTCATGCTCGCCCGCAAGGAACCTATACTTCAGCGATTGCGGCAAGGGCTTTAGCTCTGGACAACTGGGAGTTGGCGGATCTGGTCTCTGAAAGGTCTGAGTGAACGCAACCAAATCTGCATGGGAGAACTCTCGCTGAACCTAAAAATCGGGTGAAGACTGCTCTGCTGGTGTGTTTGTGGCCTGAATGGGATCAGTCTCCACCCTAGCTGCTGGTTCTGTGGAAATCAGAAATGGAATCATGTCATCAAACTCTACCTAATAAATATTTGACTCCAAGGGATCTGAATCTGAATCAAAAGAAATATCTGCTGCCTCGCTATCCGGAACGTGATCTGCTGCCTGAAAGGTGTCCTCTGCCAAGAATGCGCTATCCAAGCTCTCCTCTACTGGAATCTGTGCATCAGCGGAATCCGAAGGGGAGAGGATGGCTCGTGAAACTGGGTATGATCAAGCTGCTTCATCGTCTGTGATCACAAAATCGCACTCCTAGTGGACGTCTCACTCTTCCTCTGTCATCTGCTCTGAATCTGTGAGTGGCTCTGAGCAAGCTGAATCCCACGCTCTCATCTCATCGATTGTCTCTATTTGTATACTCTCACCCACGACGTGAAAGTGCACCTTCCCGCAATCATGATCGGACACTGCCTTGGCTGTGGCCAAGAATCGGCGTCCCAAAATGATGGGGGTATCGGTCACAGACTCAGGGATCTCCATGTCCAACACAACGAACTCCACGAGAATATCCAGGCCCTAAATTGTGACAACCACGTCCTTTAGCAACCCCTTCGGCCTCTTGGCAGATCGATCAGCAAACTGAAGGACCATCCTGCTCTATCGAAGAGGGTCAAACTCGAATCGGTCGAGTAAGGCTACCGGAAGTAGGTTGATAGAAGGTCTAATAGAGTCTGATCGAACCTCTGCTCATGTATGTGGAATCTGACATAGGGAGCTCCTGCATCTGGCCTCTTGGCTGGCAGACGGTTCTGGATGGCGAAGCAGGTGGCACGAGTGATCACATGTATCTCTTAGTGGTGGTTCCTCCTCTTACTACGAATAGTGGTCCTCTCTCTAAGGTTCCTCTGGAAGAGGGGGATGTGCTCCAATGACTCCTGTAGAGTCAGTTGTATTTGAAATCTGTCTATCATTTGCTGGCTGAACTCTAGTTGTTGTGTTCTTTTTGGGTTTTCTTTTTTGGTCCCCTTAGCCAAGCGGAGTGCTTGGGGAAAGGGGATGGATGGGCCCTCCTCAGATGGAGGGCTAGGATCGGATCCCTGCTGCCGTGGCAAAGTAGAATCCATGCAATCATCTCCAGATATCACAGATGGACTCACAAATGAAGAACCCTTTCCTTTATTACCAGAATAGTCCTGAGATACAACGACAGAATGAAATGCAACATGAACAGAAATGGTGGTTTCAGCACCACCCATGGCATCTGGACTTGCAGCATCAGCACTGCACTCTGGCTCAGTATCACATCTGGTGGCATCAGCACCACCTCCTACATCTAGTGAAGTGATGGCCTCAGTACCGTCAGCTGGATCAACATCCTTGGTGGTATCAGCACCACCGTCATCATCATCATCACGAGTGGCCTAAACACCGCTCTCCTCCTCATCTGACGCTCCTGAGTCTGCATGTGAGTCGCTTAGATGAGGTGTCGCCGGCTGGCATCCTACCGCTCCTAAGTGTAACAAAGTCAGCATCAAAAGTGTATGCAGAAATATCACCAAGTGAATCACTAGGAGTAATAACCTCTGTAAAGTCTACTTGCTTAGATTTCCTCTTATGGTTGTTCAGGTTTGGCTCAATCTGGGCGGGTATGGTGGCCTTACCCTTCACTATCTCTCTCATCTCCTGACGGAACTCGTCCATCTCCCGTCGGAATGTAGCCTGCTATTCAGAGATAAGGTGGGCTAGATCATCTAAAGCTGGCTTCTCATAGGCAGGCCCATGAGAACCAGATGGGTGGCCTCTCTGAAAGTGAGGCTGCTGATGAGGATGAGAGGGATACTGGGGATGATACTGCTGAGGCTGCTGCTGCTGCCTCCACGACTGTCCCTGCTGATAGGGACGAGGACCTGACTGCTGGTAGTGTGGCTGCAGATGTGGCTATGGGAACTGGGGCTGTTGGTGCTGCTGGCAGATCTGGCCACCCTGATCTGGAGGCTGCTGTTGGGAATAGGTACCTCTGATTGACCAACGGAATTCGGGATGGTCTCGTCAGATCCCAGGTTGAGGTCAGTCATACCAAATCCCGTTGACGTCTGTCAAGGACTCCTGCTCGTAAGTGGGTGGGGGGAGAACTGCTAGGGGTTGATCTGTCTGGTAAACCACCATCTGGCTGTCCTGAGAAGGTGGTGGCTGGACATACTGCTGCTGCTGGAATGGCTCCGCCTGAATATGATGTACCTGTCAGTAGTGGGCGGAGGTCTGGTCGAGCTGCTGCTGCTGCTGGGATTTGCCCGTGACCTGAGATTGGGCTGAGAAGCCGTCTGCGCCTCCTGGAGACACATGATCTAGGTCTTCAGGTCACTCAACGTCTGTGCCATCTGATCTATCTGAGACATGCCCTGGAACTATTTCTTCTCAATCAGCTCGATGCAGTCCAACTTCTCGATGATAATCCCCATATCAGCGGCTGTCGACTCTGCCTGTGTTGTAGCTGCTGATGATGTAGATGGACCTGCATCGACCTGTGCTATCCTCTGATAGGACACAGCCTGTGGTGTCGGCTTCCCCTGTGCGTACAATCAGGTCTGGGACATCACCGTGTAGTTCTCTGCCATCTCCTCGTAGATGAACCAGACCCGATCCTCATCCTTGGCGAAATAGGAACCCCCATAGGATGCATTGACTAGCCCCTACAACTTCGTGTTAACCCACAGAAGAAACTCTAGACAAGGTTGGGCTCGGATATATCATGATGAGGACACCGGTCTGTAAGCTCCCTGAACCTGTCCCATGCCTCATGAAATTTCTCGTTGGGGAGCATGGAAAAGTTGCTGATCAGGGCCCTGGCTGCATTCGTCCGGCTGAGTGGATAGTACTTGTTCAAGTACTTGTTCTGGAGCTGTTCCCATGATGTGACGAATCTCACTAGGTGCTTCAGCCAGTTGGCTGCTATGTCTACGAGGGAGAACGGAAATGCCATCATCCTGATGATGTTCTCGTCCACAAGTCGATCGTGGACAGTAATGTAGATCATCGCGAACTCTTGGAGTTGGAGGTATGGCTCCTCTTTGGCGAGTCCGTGGAATCGAGGTAGAAGCTGGATAGTCTGAGGCGGGAGCCTGAAATCTCCTAAAAAGGCTGGCAAATGGATCCATCTATGGGTTAGTGTTGCACCAGGATTGTGCAACTCTATCATCGGATGTGCAGGTGCTGCTGGATGTGTTGGCTCCTCAGGCTCTCTGTCCTCGGTAATATCTCCTCCTCCTCCACCGGCTCTGCATTGCTCTCTGTCGGCTCTCATGTGCTCCATCTCTTGGCGCATGTCCACCATGAAAGCCCCCTGGTCTCTGATCTGGCTGAATGGTCTCCAGAGAGGCTAACATGGTGTTGTTGATGGCATCCTGATCAAGTACATAGGTCAGGTTCCCATTGGGACCATCGGTGCGCTCCTCACTACTGGCCATGGTCTCTACAAAGACAAAAGACCCAAACTCAAGTGCTGATAAATCATCAACTGTCTGCTGCTGTCTCTGCTCGGGCACCTCAGGACTGGTAGAAGGGTGGTCAAGGGGGAATAGGGCGGAGTCAAACTCAGGTTTGGAGAGCGGGTCTTGCTCTCGCGAACCAACCTAGATGAGTGGACCGGAGTGCTCGAAAGCGGTGCAGCCAGAGGCTACCTAAGGGACCTCCGACCATCATCTTGATGTAGCAAGTGAAGGCAGATGAGATCTATAAAAGGACACAAGATCGGGTAAGCAAACCCCCAATTCACCTACTCACGCAGTGCTGATGAATGTAAAGGTTCAGTCTTTTATTTTGTCAATTTTATTAGGTGATCAAACAGTCTTTCAGAGCAATTAAGCAAGCTGTTGGGAATTCAACACTCCTAGGAGACTGTCCCGATCCCAAGTCTAGATCTTTCCCAGCCAGTACAAGTTGCAGACCGTTTACCGGCTACTCCATCGACTCGCTCTATTAAGGATATTGTGACCCTCTTTACCGGAGACCAGAGCGATCCTCACTAGAGAATGACTAACCCGAAACCAGTAGTCTGAAGAGAGGTCGGATGTGGCTCTAGCCTAGTGTATGGGTCACTCTCTTGCTCATCCAAACCATATAATGAGGGGATAACTCTCCCAAGACAGATTTTTAGGTGAGGTGTCTTTTAGGGTCAAGTGTGCTCAAACAGTTCCAATTTTATGGTTATCCTTTTTAAGTATTTTTCAAAGAAACAACGCCTGATGAATTTTTCGGTTCTCCTGATTATTTTAAGGACAAAAATCAAGGGGAGAAATCGGAAAAGCTGATACGCGATCAAACACGATGATGCATGCAGAGTAAGAAATGCGTACCTAACTCCAACTCTCTACATGCAGGGTGATCCATGCATAAAATAAAAGAAATGAATAAAACTACCTATATGATGCAAAAAGAAATCAACCTTAGACAAATAATTTCTACTCACGAAGAACTGTAGCTAACAGGTCAACAAGAGGGGTCGGGGTCCGATCTCTGATGTCGTTCTGTGTCCGCCACAACGGATCCTACCAGCGCTGTATACTGCCTCTAGTGGCACGTGACCCCTCAGGTGATCGAGTTAACTTTTTATTTGTGATTTAATTAATAAGGTCCAATTAACGATCTATAGGAATTGGCAATTAATTAGGATTGGGCCTTAAGTAATTACGTCACAATCAGAGCAAAAATCCTAAGTCTAATGGCCAAAAACATAGAGAATCAAAAAGAAAATAAAATGGGATCAAAAACAGAATCGATGAAAATCCGCGGTGAGGTCCCCCGAGCACATCAGTGCTCGGCGAAACAGATCCCGAAATAACATCAAGTTTGAGTCCAGAGTCTGTCCTGTATTATTACAATAATAGTATGCAGAAAATAAACCTAAGTCTAAGCTACACTACATCTCCCAAAGTTATGCTCCTCCTCTCCTACGCTCTCCCACGGCTCGATGAAGAAACAAGCTGCCTCCAAGTCACGCGGGTGCCTTCGCACTCCAAAGATCACCGCCCTCGCTCATCGGGCCCTCGCAAGAAAGGAAGATCAAAATTGTGTCAGTCCACAGTTATTATTAAAAATAAAAATGGAAAATAAAATAAAATAACATAAAAGGCAAATAAATGCAAAATAAAAACAAAGGAAATAAAATAAATATAAATAAAACAAAAATAAAAAGAAAATAAAGAGAAGAAAAATAAAAATAAAGACGAAAAAGGGAAACCTGACTACTAAGCAGTGCTCCCTGACAACGGCACCACATTCTGATGAGTGGGCCAAGCGAGTAAGGTAAAATGGTATCAATGGTCATTGCGACCTCAACACTCAGATCAGACTCTAAAGAAAAGAAGACCACCAAAAATAAAGATCAAGCAATCAATCAAACAGAGCGGTCTCGCTAATTTATTTTACCTGGTATAGCTACTGGGTCGAACATAAGGAGCACGTGATGCTAACGCTACGAAGTAGTCAGAAATCCAAGGAAAGCAGAGAAATGGTGGTTTTTATATTTTTTTTAAAAAATTATGATTTTGAAAATAAGAAAAAAGGATAAAAGGTGAAGAAAATCAATACTTAAACAATTAATCAAAGCACCAAAAATACTCAAAAATTCAAAAAAAAATATTTTTATGCTTTTAAAATATTCAAATGTCTTTGTGGATTTTAAGGAGTTTTTTTGATTTTTAATTAATTTTCTAAAAATGAAATAAAATAAAAAAACAACAAACAGTGTCCAACTGGGATATAAAGGCAAGTTAAAATTATTTAAAGTGCTTTAAAATCCCAACATTAATTTTATAATATATTATAAAATAAAAACAAACTCGAACAACTGAAAACACATTTTTTTTTATTTTTGTGTAATTTTTACTGATTTTTCTAAGATTTTTACTCTTTTTTAATTTTTAGGGATTTTTATAAATTGAAATAAAATAAAAATTGGTCAGTAATAAAAACAACTCAAAACAAGCAAACAATGAAATTTTTAGAATTTTTCAAGATGGTTTTTAATATTTTTAGTTGATTTTCAAAAACAAATAGGAATAATTTTTAAGGTTTTTGAATTTTTAAAAATATTAAACGAAAACAAAACAAAACCAAAAATTCACCAAAATTCCTACACCATGGCAGGAGCCATGTGTCAAAATGTCTTGAATTTTGGACAATATTTGCTATTTATTAAATCAAAGATGAACCACACATCATACAAGGACCAAAATGAAAAGAAA
Source organism: Ottelia alismoides (assembly GCA_037367405.1). Classification (NCBI taxonomy): domain Eukaryota; kingdom Viridiplantae; phylum Streptophyta; class Magnoliopsida; order Alismatales; family Hydrocharitaceae; genus Ottelia; species Ottelia alismoides. The sequence continues at coordinate 322,142 of JAZKJV010010370.1, read as the reverse complement.
ACATGTTTTTGGACCAAATAATAACACACACAGCAAATTTAGGGCAAGATCTGCAATTTTCACATCAAATTCCGCACATGCCTCAAATCAGTACGCACATGGGTATATTTGCAAAAAATAAAACTAAACATTCAATCCATAACAGATACTAAGTCCAGGGAAAATATTGCAAATAACCCAAAGTCCCACGTGGCGACGAACATGAGTCTACACAAACAGGACTAACGAGCAAATATGGAAAGTTATAGGTCCTAACATGCAAAATGTCCTACTATAAACTTATATTTTACAGACTAAAAGATAAACTGAAAGAAATGCAAGGTGGGCTGAGCAAATTACCCATGCAGCACGTGAGCTGCGCATGGGGTGGACAGGTGGCAGCTGCTGAGCAGGCGAAGACGTACGGCTCTGGCGCTGTCAGCTGCCAAATCCAACGGTTTTCAGGTGTCCGCTACGTGGGCGGTACGGGGGTCGTTAGATCTGACATCTAACGGCCTGACAGCTGCTAGAGATGAACAACGAGAATGTCATCTGGCAAAGGGGCGTAATCTGATGGTAGAGGAAGGCTCTAGAAGAACTCCGCCTATGAGAGTTTCACCAGAGCACCGACGATGATCCGACGCTCCGATGAGTGATCGAACAGCAGCAAACGAATCGTGGGGCCCCTTCGCGCCGGGTGAACGGGTCAGATGGGCTCGCAGATGGTCAAATCATCGTGGCGATGGCTGGGACTTGGGCGAGCTCCAACGAAGGTGGTCCAAAGCGATATGGGGTATCTCCACGCACACTAAAACCTGCAGGGCAAAGCTCAGACTCGGAGCAATGCTCCAGTCGGGGTTATTGAACCAAAAATAAAGGGAAGCAGTGGTGAATGAGAAGGGGGTCTCCAGCGAATGTGATGGTCGAGACCTAGGGCCTGATCCTGGCAATCCGAGCCAAGGTCAGGATGATCAGGTTATGCGAGAAGGTGGACGATGAGCGGAGGCATTAATCGGAACTGGTGGATGACGGTGAAGGGGCTCCGACCGAATGGTCGGAGCTGGCGGAGGTGCAACGGATGGCAAATGGAAGATTGATTCAGATAAGGGAGCTAAGGAATACGAAATAGTTACCTCAGGGTCCTAGTGGAATCCTGAGCTCCAGGGGGTGCGGTCGATGTGGTCGTCGCCTGAAATTCACTGCGGGTGGCGGAGGAGGCTCGTCACGGCGGCGTTCCGGCCACGAGAGGCGAGCGTCGGCTGCACAGCTTTTTTCCGACGACCGAAGGCGGCCTCCGGTTGCTGTCCCCAAGGGGAAGCTTTCTAGGGTATCAAAAGGGTGTGCGACATGAGCTGGGGTGCTGGGCATGTGAATGAAGACTATATAGTGCGTCCAGAGAAGCTCAGAAGAATTGGGGCAAGCACACAAACCGAGGATGATCCGCGAATCCCTAGGGATCCGTGAGGATCACCGATCCACTAGGGAGACGCAAGCAGAGATTTAGGTCAAGAGGGCATTGGATTTCGTTTAAATAATTGGGAGAAACAGGTGCAAGAACCGGGTCCACGCAAGAAGAGGTCCGAGAGGGGTAGTTGACCGAGGTCAACATCCCTTCTGTACCAATCATAAAATAACATGTTAAAAATAATTGCAAAATAAATTAAAAATAGCAAATGATTTTAAATTAAAAAGTGTTCAACATGAAAAATATTTATTATTTTTCAAACTATTTTTCTATGATTTTTATTAATTTTTATGAAAAATAATTGATGATATACAATATATTATATTATATATAGATATAAAATACCTATGTATTTTATACAATTATTTCTATTTTCTTATTTTTTCATAAATACCCTAATTTTACATTTTACTTATTTACAACATAATATTGGAAGTTTACAATAATTTTTTATTTTATTTTTATTATTTATTTACAAGTGTAAAAAAAGGTAGTGATACATATATACATGTATTATGTACAAGGTGAGATATAGAGTTTTATTTTATTTTATTTTTCTAATTTTTGTTTGATTTTAGAAATATATATAAGGGGATAAAGATACCTTTTTATTTTTATTTTTGAGAAAATAAATTATATACATAAAAGGATGCGTATGCACAAGGTAGAGTGGCCCTATCTCTCTCTACTTATTTTATTTGGCGATCATGTCCATTATGGGCCCTCTCTTGGATTCAGGTAACTCAATATTTATTCTAAATATTTCCTTCTTTTTCTTTTATTCTTTATTCTTTTATTTTTGCACAAATATACGCTAATTATTAATTATTAACAAATGCATGCTTATTGCTAATTTATTGTATTTACAACTATATATATGATGCTTTACCAAGATATTTAACTAAAATAAAAGAATAAAGAATGATGAATGAGGCTTCATCAGATAACTGGTGGAGGGACACCTCTTTATTGTTTGTGGGTCTCTGTTATGGTAGTGCCTATGAAGAAGACCCATCATAAACATGACGATCATCTGTATCAGCATATACATCATCATCATCATTGGAAGCAGATGCCTCAAACACATCCACATCTTCTCCTGCATCCTGCAACTACTCATTGCATCATCTGGCACTACAATGCAGCATTCTTCAAAGGATATGGGTCCACATCATCTGGCCAATAGCTGCTTGAGGAAGAACCTTTATCGACCTTCTGGATGTCATCAATGGTCTGATCTTCATAAACGACAACGTCCCTACTCCTGACTAGCTTCTTTCCAACTAGATCATACAACCTATAGCCAAGTTCATCTTAGCCATATCCCAAAAAATGCATTGCTTCATCTTGGTGTCCAACTTGGATCTCTCGTCTTTGGGAACTTGCACAAATGCACAACACCTAAAGACCTGTAAGTGGCTGTATGTGACATCTTTTCCATGTCAGATCCTTTTAGGACATCACCATCCAAAGGTACATGTGGAGAGATATTAATGACATAAACTGTAATATAAAGAGGTTTACACCAAAAAGAGTTAGACAATTTAGACTTGGATTGGAGACATCTGACTTGCTCCATCAAGGTCCTATTCATCTGAAGGATATGGTTAGATCCTCAAGCGCATCATCGAAGCCTGAGCGTCGTATCGAATACGACGAGGAGCGACTAGTCGCACTAGTTGCTCGATGCAGCGGAATTTAAAAATTTTCTTACGACGAAACCACATGATCCAAGAACACTTCTTGGATCGTTTCGTCTAAACCACAAACAAGTAATTAGGATTATCTCTTGAAGCGTGGTTGCGATCAAGTCTCTGAACGAAGAGACCTCCTGTCTCAAGTCTGATCCGACGGAGGAGACGCTTGCGAGCGCAGGGATGAACCGCGTGCTTCTCGCAATCCATGTTGATGATCCAAGCGGCGGATCTCCTGATCTTGACACACGAGATCCGATGTCTTCTTCACGAGCGAGGCACACCGAAGGAGACGGAGATCCACGAGCAGAAGAGCGGGCAGCATACCGACGATGTCGCGGTGATGGAGAACCTCTCTTAGGTCATCCATGGTGGACGGCCACATGAGAGGGAGAGAGAGGGTTGTCGAGTAGAGAGAAGAGAGAGAGAGATGCTTCTCAAGCATTATGTGTAAAATAGAGAGCATGGTATGCCTCTCTATTTATAGGGTTTTGGGATCCATGGATCTCAATCCATGTGACATGTAAAATCAATGGATGAGATTGATTTATGTCAATCCAATGGTCAAGATCGTTGTTGGTAAAACCAACAAATTTAGGTTAAAATATATTTGACAAAATCAAATATAAATTAGTCCTAAATCAAACCAATAAATAAGGAGAGAACGTGCATGGAGATTTCATCTCCATGCACCTTCCATGTGGACGACCACCCTTTCCTAATTGGAATAGTGTGCCGCCCACTCATTTCCATGGGGAGAGCAAGCTCATGGAAATCCATGAGATTGCATATCTCCTTGAAAATCTCCTTAATTTATTTCCAACAACTTTTGTTGGCTTTTTATTCTTCAAAAATAATTTACAATTATATTTAAGAATATTGCAATCTTGCCATGGAAAATTTGTGAATCAAATTCACAACCCAAAACAACATATAATTTACATTGTCAATTAATTACACAATGTGTATCCAATACACATAATAATTAATCAACACATAAATTATAATTAGCTCTCTGTAATACATTATAAATCACATTTATAATATTTTATGAATAATTGGACATTACTATCCACATTATTCTTATCCATAATAATTAAATCACAATTAATTATATTGGATAACTTATTCTCATGTGCTCAAATAATATGAATCACATTCACATTATTTAAATCTTTATTAATCAAATCATATTCAATTTATCTAAGATAACTCTCCTTATAATATGAATTAAATTCATATTATTCATGATAATTAAATCATATTTAATTATCCATTTTCTCAATGCTCAGATACATATATCAACAATAGAATTATCCATGAACTCTTTCAAGGATAATGCGCTTTCTCCGCGAATACTTGGAGATAAGGACAGGGCGATTGTATTGTTCCACGTATAGTGACATGGATATTGAGATCACATCTCAAATCCAGATCTCGGACCACCCATAGATGCTTGATTAAATCAAGACCGCAAATCTAATCTTCTCATTGAATCTGAATCACATTCAGATTAATGTCCAACATTTGGACTAAGATCAGATTACTTCTCTACTGAGAGGAGTCACTAAAATCCAGACTCGTTTCATCACTCCCTAGGAATGGAAGTGTCATGGTTATACAACTGTTTATGATCACATCACCCTCAGGCATTCCCAATACCTGTACATCCTGGATACTGGAAGACTCAGATTAAACCTGAAGTATTAGATCAGCTTTACACTGTCTACTTCAGGGTTTTATCAGTAAGTTTCTCATTCGATCATTGGGAGTCGGTATTGATCATATACTTTCCAAAAGCATATATCATACCTATCTCTTGATCATATACTTTCCAAAAGTATATATCAAACCTACAAATTCAGTCAAGCTTCCAAAGCGAGACGACCATGCGCATGGAATTTGATTCTTCCCAACATCTCATGAGTGAGCTTATGTCTTCCGGTTCAGTAACTGAACCTGTATGATCCATTTGAGAGATTGTATTACTCATAAGCCCTTATATGCACACCAGTGCGCCGGTGTATAGACCTTGATTAGGTCATCAACCTATTGGTCTGCCAAATGTACATACTCAAACATATAGTAATACATCTGTCTCCGGTCAGAGGATGCGTGCCTATATCACGACAACATATGATATAGGACTTTGGTTATCTCGATCTCGTTAAGTCAACTCTTTGACCCAACTCATCTGACATCTCCGAATCTCTATTCCTATGCAGCGAACCTGCATCAAGAGGTCGGCCAGATATTAGCCTAACTGAGATAGGATTGCCAACTCCTACTCAGGCTGGAGATCATCTCTTAACAATCATTTGACGGTGCTTGATGAGTCCTCAATCTAACTCATTAGATATTCATCCAAGCACCTTCCTCTATGATTCAATAATTGAATCAACAGCTGTATGATCATTAAGATGGCTATGGTACATAACCCTAATTGTACTGAGGGACCTATTATGCAAATTATTTACTCTTTATTTCATATTAAGGAGTGAATTGCAATAACATTTATTGCATAATGGCTCGCCGTGGGCTCGCATGTCCAACAATATCCCACTAGCCCAAAGTGCCATTAATGGGCTAATCATTTAAACCCACACTCATGTGACAATCGTAGGCTATTTAGAATATAGCTAGGTAAGCTGATTAGTCACTCTGTTCCGAAGAGACTACGCCAAGTCCTTTTACGGCACTTGCATATCTCCTAGTAACAGTGCTCGCATCCAATGCGAATGTTGCATCTTATGCAACCAATACTCAATTTTTGTCGGTTATAGTGTCCTTGACACTGTATCTTATTAATTATCATAACCAGTATTCCCATAATCCTTATTAGAATACCTTCATTCCTGGAGATCTCTATCTCCTAAGATATCTATAGTTAAGACCCTTATAGATCACTATCTACAAGGTTTTAAACTTTTGAAGATAAGACTTTGAGATCACTATATCTAAGTTTCATCATCTTTGAAGATATTGTTATTATTGCAACCAAGTGTTTTATTTCTAGAGTAGGTACAGTAACATATTACTACTCCCACTGCATGACAGACATATGGCTTTTGTACACATCTAGCATACACTTCAACTTCTCGTAACTGATGCACAAGTGCAAGCAGTTCTAGCATTCACTTCCTCAACTCTTTGAGGTGCTATCCCTTTAGACAGGTCACTACCACATCTTAAAGGAAGGAAGCCTTTCTTGGAATTTTCCAGAAAATAGAATAAGTCCAAGGTGTATTACTAATGTGACAGTCCCAATACCCTCTTCTCTTTGCTTCTGAACGACTTCAAAATTAAAATCTAAGAGGTATCCTTGAGATCGTATCTCAAAGTATGGAACAACCAAATTATAAAACACTTATTATTTATTCTTATATCTTCTAAATGATTAGAATAATATCTACACTTAGCACGATGAACATAATGGCACTCCCAATAAGCTTTACATGGTTCATCAAAATTTTATCTGAAATCACAACATTTATAATTTCATCAAATCTTATGTTCCAACTACAAGAAACTTAAGGGAGTCCAAAGATGGAGTTCTTCAGCTAGCACATCTTGCTTTCCTCAATCTTGAAGCCCTAGAGATACTTCATATGAATATCCTCAGAGAGGTATTCATAGAGGAATGCAATCTTGACTCACATCATGAAGAAGTCATAGTCAAGTTGTGTAGCTACAATTAGCAATATTCTGATGGGTTAAAGCAAGGTCACTGGAGAGCAAGTCTCATCGCGAGCGATGTCTTCTCTTCGGTGTGTAGCTCATGACTACGAACCATGCTGTGAAGGTCTCTACCTTCTCATCAGGTTCTCTCTTTCTCTTGAAGATCTATTTACACCTGAATGGGTCTTACCCATATAGGTGGATCCTCGAGGGTCCATATACAACACTTGTATATGAAGTCTACATTAGACTTTTATTGCTAACATCCATCTTTCCATGTCATGATCCTCTGGAGGTTCATCACATGAAGTCTGATCATTTTCACATGGAATACATCCTCAAATTCATTTGAAGAGGTATTAGTGTTTCATCTTTAATTGTCCTTTTAGTTTTTGATTTCAGGAGCCTCATTATCTTCTCAAGATTAAATGAGTTCCTTTACTTCATTTTCATCTTGATTCTCAAGAGAGTCATCCTCCAAGAATCACATTCTCAGAGATGAGATACGTTAAGAATCTCAAGGTCATAAAGTAGGTATCCAATACCATCCTTTAATTTCCTAATGAAGTAGCACTCTCTGGTGCTAGATTCCTGCTTAATCACATGGAACCTTTATTAAGGATATATATAATGTAGTCTCTACTACATATATACCTTGGAAACTAAGAGATAATTATGCTAGGATTAATCATTGATTAAATCATGTCACACATGATCAATTGTATCTTCCTACAACTCCATTGAGTTAAGGTTTATTAGGAGGATTGAGATAGGAATGATATTCATATCTCCATAAGGTATTTCTTGAATTCATTTAATAGGTACAGGCTACCTTGGTTAGAACAAATTCATTTCATCTTCCTTAAAACTTTGGTTCTAAACCAAAATTGTGAAATCTTTGAACATTTCAAAGTTTTCTAAGTGAAGAGAAGAAATATCATATCAAACAATCACTAATAGATATCACATATCCATAATGTTTATTCTGATATAGATGATTCACATACATTAATATGTATGAGATCTTGAATACCTTAATCTTACACCTTTCCCAAGGAAGGGTGTATTGGACATTTTACTTTGAATACAATATTCACAAGTATGTGAGATTTGAATCTTTAGACAATCTAAAGTTTCATGTCTTACCAGTCCATTGATTTCATCAACAGACATATGTCCAAAATTTGATGCCAGATCATTGTCAAATGATCTTTATCCTCCTATTGATCTTTTAAAGGTTTAATTTTCATTATTAGAAATCTTAATGAACCATTCAATAATTTTCTAATTTAATAGAGTCCATTAGATTTTAGATTACTATCTGAAATATTTCCATCATAACTCTTTATGATAGATTTATTACAGAATTCATGTTTATATCCAACAATTAGAAATAAACAATGAGTGTATTCTAATATCTAGGTCATAGAGACATTCTCTTAGACTAAGGGCTCCCACTGAAAATATGAAGTCTATTGATCTCATGGAAATTGTTGCAACACTTGCATCACTTTCAACATGGATGATCAATAAACCTTAAGATCAAATTTCAAATATTCTAATACATATGCAACTAATTGCAAGTGTCATTAGAAGATTGAAATACAATTATAAGACTTTATATTATTCAATAAGTAAGTCAATATCAATGATCTATGTAGATTATACTGATGCTCCATCTGAGTCCTTCTATGAGGATTCTAGACAGACTTGATAGTCATACTATCAACACATCAACTTATCGCAGTATTGGCATTCATCCAACTCTTTGGATGGAAGTCACAGAAGTACAATCAACTCTTTGACTATGCTTCTTACTTGGGTCCAACCCATGCTTCCACTGCGCTCTCTTTATCTCTAAGCAACCATTACTCAAGACCAAGGATCTCTTATGTTAAAATTAAAAATTCAATATAAGAGTATTTCAACATTTATACATGCTTCATTAAATTCATACAATATGAATATTATAAAGCTTCATGAATGACTAGAGTATAAATGGTAGAATGATGACACTCATCATTTACATCCATCTAAACTCTTAAAATATTGGTTCAGGTAGGTATTCAAACATTTTGAATACATCATCTCTTATGGAGCTACCATTCTACATGATGCAGAGAACCATGTCATTCATGATTAAATGTGAAAAGAGCACATATGTATGCCAGAATATCTTCATTGATTTTTATAAGGATTATTTGATAATTACGATCATTATCGGCATGTCACTTCAAAAGTACATTCGATAAGATCAAGACTTTTAGAGACATACAAACCCTAGGGTTTCAGTCCTACTGTCTTATTTAATTATCATTCCTCATTATTATGAGGAAACTTGCACATTGCAACCACATACATTATGTGTCCAACTGCAAGTATAATATCTGGATCATGAGTCCAATCCATGATATTTTACTGGTTATTATTGAGTATAATATTGAGTGGGTTTAATGAAGGATTATCTGAAATAAGAAATTTTGCATAAATATATTTAAATATATTATTTACTTTGATTTAGGAATTTTATATCAAAGTTGTCTTGCCATGTCAACACTGAAAGTTCATTCCCTTAATCACTTTCAATGTAAGAGATATACTTACCATTATATCTCAAGCAAGATCTGGGATCTCCTTCCTTATCTTTGTTGCATCCCAATAATATGAGAACCTACAACTCGGATAAAAAGAAGCGGGAACACATTCCACCTTGCAAGTCCAACTTGCATCTCCCAATTCGGTCTTTAACACCCGGGCCCACCACCCCTAAGGTGATGTTGACCCATCATTAATTGAACCAACCGTCAACATGAATACAACTCGCTATGCGCAATCCAATATCGCCCCAATAATATGAGGACCCGATATTGGGGTCACTACGCATACGTCCTTACCCTTTCGAGAAGCGACGAGCCTGATCCAAATGGATCATATGCAGGAGCTGACACTTCAGACAGATGTCTCCTACATATCATATCTGGCGACGAAACTCTTCGCCTTGACGGGAGACCATGGATGTGACTTATGTGATCCTCCATATCATATTCAAATTCTAATTAATTATCATGAATCATATTCACATAATTAATTCTTCCAAGGAAAATAATAACTCTATTCATAATAGAGTGGTTTAATTGGATATAATTAGTTAAATCATATTAAATTAATTATCAATCCAATTCAATCAATCAAACTTGATTGTTATACTTGAATATATATATGGTATTATCTCAAAGTACGTTTTAATTCATATTTTAATAATTAGAAAAAAGTACAACTTAATCCCTCGGACATTATCCCGGCCCTACCCGCTGTCATGGCCAGTACCGGCTGGAGTGGGACGGACCGCATACGTTGCAACCCGCTACCCCAGCGATCCCCGACTAGACATCATATCCGCCTCAGGAAAGGATAATGCCAAATTGATTAATTTGTACTTGAGATGATCATCGGTTCTTCAACCGAAATTATACCATATAGTAATCAAAACAATTTTGATTATAAGGAAATTTGCTAGACAAATTCCCAATCCTATTCAAGCAAGGAGTTTGATGATCGTGTTTCCAATTATGATCTAGATCAAATCTAATCAATTAATTGGTTGAGGTCAAGTCAATTAAGGAAATAATCATATTACAATATTTCACAAATATTTTCCATAATTATTTCATGAAATTAATAATTAATTTCACTAATTGACAATCACATGGTTCTTGATTAGGAAAGTAATTTCAGCAGTGACTCCTACTTACTAAAATTAGCATATCTCAATCAATTTAAATCCAAATTAAGCAAAGTAAGTTTCCATAGTTTGCTAACTTGATTTACAAAAAAACCTATGTGTTTTGCACTTATTTCAAGGCGTCTCTAAACAGTAATTAACTCCTTAATTACGCTAAGATTCGCAGTTCCCGTAACAGTGAATACATGTTCATTAAAACAACCATATATAGAGCAAACGAAATCCGATTTACGCAAACTCAGATCCTATGATTTCCTTATTTAATGGGGAACAAAATCCGAGTCTATTTTCATGTTTAAACAATTTAAACAGGGCCGAAAAAATACACTAAACAGATCTGCGAAATCAAATGCGATAAAAACTTTCGCGACCTCAACGAACCCAACTCGTTCTCGGTTAGCGAATCATATTCGAAACCGTCAACCTGGCTCTGATATCACTTGAAGGATATGGTTATATCCTCAAGTGCATCACGGAAGTGTGAGCGTCATATCGAATACGACGAGGAGCGACTAGTCGCACTAGTTGCTCGATGTAGCGGAATTTAAAAATTTTCTTACGACGAAACCACATGATCCAAGAACACTTCTCGGATCGTTTCGTCTAAATCACAAACAAGTAATTAGGATTACCTATTGAAGCGTGGTTGTGATCAAGTCTCTGAACGAAGAGACCTCCTGTCTCAAGTCCGATCCGACGGAGGAGACGCTTGCGAGCGTGGGGATGAACCGCGTGCTTCTCGCAATCCATGTTGATGATCCAAGCGGTGGATCTCCTGATCTCGACACACGAGATCCGATGTCTTCTTCACGAGCGAGGTGCACCGAAGGAGACGGAGATCCACGAGCAGAAGAGCGGGCAGCATACCGACGATGCCGCGGCGATGGAGAACCTCTCTTAGGTCATCCATGGTGGACGGCCACATGAGAGGGAGAGAGAGGGCTGTCGAGTAGAGAGAAGAGAGAGAGAGATGCCTCTCAAGCATTATGTGTAAAATAGAGAGCATGGTATGCCTCTCTATTTATAGGGTTTTGGGATCCATGGATCTCAATCCATGTGACATGTGAAATCAATGGATGAGATTGATTTATGTCAATCCAATGGTCAAGATCGTTGTTGGTAAAACCAACAAATTTAGGTTAAAATATATTTGATAAAATCAAATATAAATTAGTCCTAAATCAACCCAATAAATAAGGAGAGAATGTGCATGGAGATTTCATCTCCATGCACCTTCCATGTGGACGGCCACCCTTTCCTAATTGGAATAGGGTGCCGCCCACTCATTTCCATGGGGAGAGCAATCTCATGGAAATCCATGAGATTGCATATCTCCTTGAAAATATCCTTTATTTATTTCCAACAACTTTTGTTGGCTTTTTATTCTTCAAAAATAATTCATAATTATATTTAAGAATATTGCAATCTTGCCATGGAAAAATTGTGAATCAAATTCACAACCCAAAACAACATATAATTTAATTGTCAATTAATTACACAATGTGTATCCAATACACATAATAATTAATCAACACATAAATTATAATTAGCTCTCTCTAATACATTATAAATCACATTTATAATATATTATGAATAATTGGACATTACTATCCACATTATTCTTATCCATAATAATTAAATCACAATTAATTATATTGGATAACTTATTCTCATGTGCTCAAATAATATGAATCACATTCACATTATTTACATCTTTGATAATCAAATCACATTCAATTTATCTAAGATAACTCTCCTTATAATATGAATCAAATTCATATTATTCATGATAATTAAATCATATTTAATTATCCATTTTCTCAATGCTCGGATACATATATCAACAATAGAATTATCCATGAACTCTTTCAAGGATAATGCGCTTTCTCCGCGAATACTTGGAGATAAGGACAAGGCGATTGTATTGTTCCACGTATAGTGACATGGATATTGAGATAACATCTCAAATCCAGATCTCAGGCCTCCCATAGATGCTTGATTAAATCAAGACCGCAAATCTAATCTTCTCATTGAATCTGAATCACATTCAGATTAATGTCCAACATTTGGACTAAGATCAGATTACTTCTCTACTGAGAGGACTCACTAAAATCCATACCCGTTTCATCACTCCCTAGGAATGGAAGCGTCATTATTATACAACCGTTTATGATCACATCACCCTCAGGCATTCCCAATACCTGTACATCCTACATACTGGAAGACTCAGATTAAACCCGAAGTATTAGATCAACTTTACACTGTCTACTTCAGGGTTTTATCAGTAAGTTTCTCATACGATCATTGGGAGTCAGTATCAATCATATACTTTCCAAAAGCATATATCATACCTAGGTCTTGATCATATACTTTCCAAAAGTATATATCAAACCTACAAATTCAGTCAAGCTTCCAAAGCGAGACGACCATGCGCATGGAATTTGATTCTTCCCAACATCTCATGAGTGAGCTCATGTCTTCCGGTTCAGTAATTGAACCTGTATGATCCCTTTGAGAGATCGTATTACTCATAAGCCCTTATATGCACACCAGCACGCCGGTGTATAGACCTTGATTAGGTCATCAACCCATTGGTCTGCCAAATGTACATACTCAAACATATAGTAATACATCTGTCTCCGATCAGAGGATGCGTGCCTATATCACGATAGCATATGATATAGGACTTTGGTTATCTCGATCTCGTTAAGTCAACTCTTTGACCCAACTCATCTGACACCTCCGAATCTCTATTCCTATGCAGAGGACCTGCATCAAGAGGTCGGTAAGATATTAGCCTAACTGAGATAGGATTGCCATCTCCTACTCAGGCTGGAGATCATCTCTTAACAATAATTTGACGGTGCTTGATGAATCCTCAATCTAACTCATTAGATATTCATCCAAGCACCAGCCTCTATGATTCAATAATTGAATCAACAACTGTATGATCATTAAGATTGCGATGGTACATAACCCTAATTGTACTAAAGGACCTATTATGCAAATTATTTACTCTTTATTTCAGATTAAGGAGTGAATTGCAATAACATTTATTGCATAATGGCTCGCCGTGGGATCGCATGTCCAACATCATCCCCTTTGCTACACCATTCAGTTGTGGTGTCTTGGGCAGAGTCTTCTGGTGCCTGATACTATGAGATCTACAATATTCATTAAATGGCCCTATATACTCACCACTAATATCTCTGCGAATGAACTTTAACTTCTCTCTAGATCGTCTCTCTGCCAGCGCATGAAAGTCCTTGAAAACTCCAAGAACTTGGTCCTTCCTCTTCATGGCATAGACCCAAACTTTTCTGGAAAAATCATCAATTAATGTAACAAAGTAAAGTGCACCTCCAAGAGAGCTTACTTTCAGTGAACCACAAATATCTGTGTGTACTAGCTCCCCGGGTAAGCTTCCACTGCAATTTCCATTAGCATATGAGGCTTGGAATTTTTTCCATGCTTAATGGAAAAGATTCAATGCAACATGATTATCAATCCATTCAAACAATCAACCATGGTAAAATGGATTAACTGTGCATTTATTATGTTCGAAAGATGCGTAGATACACTATTAACCTGAATATGACCTAACTAATAAAGTAAAATTAACTCATTAAAGAAATCCACAGGGACGATGAGTGCTCACAAGGGAGTTGTTGAGGGTAAGTGCCATAAAAATGTTCTTGCAGTAACTTTGGCCTTTTACTTTCGATCATGAGGAAGCTTTTTTGGATCCGAACCATTACGATTCATGCATGGTAATCAATGAGTTGATAAATTCCAGATTTATCGTTATTAATTATCACTATTAACTCTCTTTTTTAAGTTAATCACATGATTCATTGACTAATTAACATTAATTATTTAATTATGTATTGTATATAATTATCACTAATTAATATATATTAATATTTCCCTATAATGATTTAATATTTTATGTATTTATTTCTTATTAAAAATCAAATAAAAATTAGATTAATATCGTATATAAATAAAATAACATAAAATAAAATAAAAATCCAAAAAAATAAGTAAAAGAAAAATCAAAGTAATTTTTTTATATTGTTTTAATTAGTATTTAATTTTTATATATGTATAAATGACCTCTGATCTCTTTGACTTCCGAATGGAAGTTGTATATCTCATCGAGATCTACAACTTCATGTTTACTATTTTCGTAGTTCTTCTTTTAACTAATTTTTTTCCTAATTATCTCTGATTTTTTTATTTTCTTCAATCCTAATTATGACACGTGGCACCTTCAGATTGCACCACGTGGCCCGGTTCTTCAATAGCCACCACCTTTATTTCTGTTTGTTGGATGTTTGATCAGAAGCATTAAGGCCATCCTTTAGCGCTTTAGCCACCGGATGCGTCTCATCAGATGCATTTGATCTCTAGGATTGTGCCCTATCCATGACCGTTGGATCTAATCAAATGATCTCTAGATCTCGTCAACCTCCAGCCACCTTTGTCAAAAGACACAACTCTTAGTTCCCTAGAAACTTCTCCTATTTTTGCCAACCTCCATACACGCCAGCTATTCTTGAAACCTCCACCAATCCCTTTGCCATTCAACCCTATCACTCACCAACCTCCGTTCTCACCCTAACCCTAACTACCTAATCGATGGTGGTGGTTGAAATCACCGCCTGGAGACATCAACATGCATTTCCCCCATCTTTAAATAGCACACACCAGCAACTGGCTCTGGCTATCCACCATTTCTGGACCTGCACACTAGCCTCTCCAACCTCTAGTGACAGTACGAGGAAGAGATTGAGTGTGACGACGGTTGTGCACCTCCAGTAAGATCCTCAGCCAAATCGGTCGTGTTTCAGCTACATCAACAGCAGATCAATCTCATATCCTCAGCCCAGATCTTCGAGCGAGCATCTACACTCCACTCCATGCCTGCAACATCACTCGGGAATCATCTCTGATTCAGACTCCAATTACCAGGTGAATTTCCTTATTTACATTTTCTCAAATCTTCGTCATTTTATTTCACCTAATCTTCATTGCTTATTTCCTGATCTGAGTATCAGGACATCTCCATCTTCTATCTATCATCCACACTTGATCTCCCTCGTGCTAGATCCATTTCTCCACACATGTATCCATGTCGACCATTTCCAGGAAGAACTCTGACTTGGAACCCAAGTAGGATTCTTCTCCTTCACCCCCTAACACCCTCCATTTCACCTCACTAAACCCTGAATAAGTTTGCATAGGCATTTGCTGATAAATTCGTAGGTGTTCGAATAGTTCATTGATTGGAGACTGAAGATTAGCTCCGATCTTCCATATTTTATCTGGTGAATCTTCAATGATAGGCTAATGCAAAAGCTTCTTCTTCATCCTCAGTTCATTACTGACTTTGTGGAGTCTTCCAGAAGGTCATCCAACCTTCGGTGATAGTAGAGAAGTGAGGAGTAGTGGAACCAGCCTTGTCGGCGTACAGCCTGAGCACCACCTTGCGCGAAGGAGCTAAAGAACAAGAAGCAGTATACGTTGATCTCCCCAAATTGGGCGGGATCCTATGGTACAAATTGTACCACGTTACCAGCCCGAACCAGCGATTCACATCCTAGCCTCCAGATCCAGACCTGCATCCTAGCCTTGAACGAAGCACATAACTACACCACGTGGACCGAAGCTTTAGCCCCGAGCCTAGCTTGGTCATGTGTAGGGCACACATGACTGGGTAAATTGCAGAAGCAGTTCCGTTGCTTCCTATATTTGGAGATAAGTCCTCCCATCTGTGTGAAAATTGCATAAAAACCCCTGTAGGTTATTTTATTTGCATTTCAGTCCATGTTTCCCTTATTTGTAATAAAACTTGGAATTTTCTTTACATTTATGCCACTGGATTAATTGTTGAATATCTTTTTATCCATAAATCCAATTAAAGTTATTTTGGTATAGTTTGAAAGTCATTTTGATGCCCTAACTAGTGGCATTCTTTGAGGTTATTATTGATATAAAAATTATGCATCATCTATGTAACATTCTAAATGCTTAATCTGTAATGAAAGTCGAAATTGTCCTTGTTTTGAGCAATTAAATTTGATCAACTCCTTGCTTCATAATAGGAATTTATTAGTTGATTTAAATCATTCCATTAAGTTAATGATTGATTTAATTACTTGCCAAATGTTATTGGAGTAACAGATTAAATTCGAATATAATTCTTGCTTTGAACTACTTTATAAATCAAATCTTGATTAGACTTATCTTTCGTATTGGATTTGTGGATTGCATTGAAATTTCAATTAATTTCAGATATTTTTGTGAATCATTCCAATTGTCCCGTGAGTGTTTTTATATCATTGTACATGCATTGAAGTTTTCATATACTTGAAGAGCATATAAAAAATATTTTGAAAAGTGTCTCTTTTATGAACCATGCATTGACTCAATCTAATTAATCTAAGAATTACCATTTATAATATTTGATATCTAAATTTAATCATTAAATTGCTCGCATCATTGTGTTCGACCCTAAACTTCCCAAGATATAAATTAAAGTCGAAAACCTCATCACTGAGATTCTTCTCTGTTCTATATGAAAAGCTAAGTGACCGTGCTACAACGGATCGATATTAATACACGCATTTAGTGAATCATCATGAGCGTACAAAAATCATTCTCAAAAGTATCCATAAAATTCAATTCAACTGAGAGTTCCATTATTATAACATCAATAAGGTATTCTTGCAAAAGAAAAAAAATAAATAATTTTACAACACGACTCTCTATTCCAGTAGGCATGCAATTATCAACCATAACCATGTAATTAACCATACCACACTGAAGGTCTCGTTGAGTCTGCCATACAAACTTGAGTGCTTGATCAAACATGTTCTTTACCTGAAATAAATAAACATAATATCGCATGAGCCTAATGCTTAGTATATATCGGGGTCCATGCATGGGAATTCTAACGACCTTTTAATTCGTCCTAGCTCATGTACTTGACTTTCCATGGAAAAATATCATTACGAGCCTAATGGTTCCCATGCATGTCTAAGTTCGATCCCTAACATGTATAATTTGGATTCTTTCATAAGCATGGGTATGCATATGTAATATGCAAAATAATATATACCATACATTTTTTTCATCGTGCAGGACATATTTCACAAGATACATAGCAATTACATTTCCTTTAATCATATAAATCACTTTGCATGTTAGCCCCTATTTAGGATAATTTTGCATGACTTGTGATGGTTTAATTTTCTTAAACCAATTCTTGTACAACATGTAATGGTTCATTCTTTTATTAAATCATTTTCTTGCATAACATGTAGTGGTTTAACTTTATAAACCATTTCATTGCATACTTGTTTTGGTTTATCTTTATAAACCATTTCCTTGCATGCTTGTATTGTTTTATCTTTATAAACTATTTCCTTGCATACTTAGATTGGTTTACCTTTATAAACAATTTATTTTCATAACTTTTCATGTACCTCTCTTGTTATGTTTTCAACCGCTGGCACTTGCGATCCATGGCATGATATGACAGTATCTACAACTGTAGAGGACTTATCTTTTGCCTCTGTGGTTCCTTGCAACCATACTCCCCTTACGGTGTTGCCCTTTGGGCCAATACGACCCCTTGCAGTCGTCCATATGATTTTTAATGAGTCTGTGTCTTAATCTTATATAAGGTTTTCAAAATTTGTTCTGATATAAATCATATATCCCATTGCTTTGCCGCATGTAAAATAATAATGTAATATTTATTTCACTCGAACATGAGTTCCGTCCGTCCCTAAATTTTATACCATATCATGTATGATCTTAAAAAATATTATATCAATTTATGTTCTTAATATAATGTAAAGTGGAGTCTGCTAGATATTGATGTGCATCATCAAATAACAGTGGTTTTTATAGTAATAGTTCACATGTATGTATGGATTCCTAGATCAAATATGTAATGTAATAAATGAATAATTAAGACTATAAATGTGGGGGATATTTTTATCTTTATTAGATTATCAATCATGATTTCCGTAAGGTTATGTTAGGCATGATGGTTTTTGGGACGCCTTTTGAAATATAGATGCGAGAAATATCTCAGGCTCATCAAAACATAATTGTAGTTATTTAGAGAATAATTCTCAAGACGAAGGGTGAGGTCCTTTTTATTCAATGGTATCATACATGAGAAATCAATAAGCCTTATTTAAGTAATAATCTAAAAAGAGATCATAATATAGATATCATAACAAAATAGGTAAATCCCTTAGCATGGTATCCATCAATAATTCTCTTTATTCTTAATGCCTAATTGCCATCATAATCTAATTTAATATACTACTTATTAAACTTGATCAAGAAATATTGTATGGGATTATCTAATGTCTAATATATGCACAAAATTATGTGAATCGTGGTTCGGATAATAGTATGAAGCAATGATGATTCAGTACTCAAACTTCATGATATGCTTCTCATGTGAGAAATGATCACATATTATTGTCATTAATATTTGATGTACACATTCAAAGGTCTTATTCTGAATAGGGTCATCATGCATATGTAGCAATTTACGATTCCAACATATAGAAATAATTGTCTTTTCTCAAATCAAGTCATTATATATATATATATGTAATATCCTACAATTGACACATATACTAAAAGATTGTAATCATGATATGATTTTTGTTTATACATAAGATCTTAAGCCAATACATACGTCAAATCCGAAACAAGCACCTCCAAACTGCGTTTGCTCAGTCTCGACTTCATCCGCGTCGTTAATTGTCATGCTCCCTCGACCTTTATCGTCGTCTCCTATGGGGATGGTGGATTCCCGATATGATCGATCGCTCTCTCTAATCATCTCTCTCTCTCTCTATTTGCACATGAAAATGGAAGTGACGCTGGTTTTTAGGAGGCATGAGATTTTTATGGTGACCAAAGAGGGAGGGATTAATGTGATATAAAGGCTATCAATAAGTGGAATTGATGAAGTATTAACTCTCATTCAATTGGGTAATCAAAATGGTATTAATGGTGATGAGAGGAATGAAAGTTAATAAAACCTAAAAAATCTCGACCATTACAATAAGCATGACCACATCCCAAGTTTTTTTATGTAAAATAAAAATCAATTTTTGCTGGCGTAGTTCCCATACATGAAAAAAGCTCTTTGCCACCATGTTTGACCAGTTTCATGGTTAGCGATTCCTAGTTCAGTTGGGAAAGCTCCTGAGATCCTGATCGATTAAGGGATAGCCCAACGAGAGAGAGTCTGAGGGTTTTCTACGTATCTCCTCCGTGTCTGTGTACTGGTTGTCTTTAATATAGGTTCCGATGACGTCTGTGTAAGAATAATCCTTACGCTTCCCACAATCGATGCTGATGAAGCATGTATGATTAATCAAAGTGTTACGGCCATGGCATAACATGTACCTGAAGAATTCGAGATTGGATATGGAGAGGTTAGACCCTAAGAGAAGATATCTGCACATACCATCAGATTAGGGGTGCTAATCGAATCGAATGCATTCGAATCCACTTTTAGATTCAGATTCAATTCATTATAAAATTTTCAAATCCGAATTCGAATCGAATATTAAATGAATTTCTAATCTAAATTCAAATTCAATTCATTTGGAGTTTTGAATATTCAAATTCGATTCATTTTATATCGAAATAGAATTTTATTTAATAATGTAAGTAATAATAAAAATTTTATATTAATAATATTTTAAGTTTCAAAGAATTGAATAGACTTTGTGATGCTAATTTGTGAAAAAAATAATTGAGATAAATAAAAAAATTTTACAATAAATGGTAAAATTCAATGGATAATATAAATTGCATTAAAGTACCTAACGTTTGTTGTTCGTGTATGTCTCTTGCAATCCGCATTTGCTCTTTTGGACATATGGTGAAATGAATATATAAAGAAAAAATAATTATTGTCATCTTGATAAACCATTAATCATTTTCTTTTTGTACGTGTGATGAAAATTCAATCAATGCATCTCCACCTTTCAACTGACACTCCACCAACTTTCTCATTCTCTTTGGTAAATGATTCATAAATCATTGATCATTTCTTTCTATCAATCTTGTTGATTATTTCATGAATCGTTTTTTTATATTTCTCTATCCTCTTCTTCCACTTTTTCATTAATACATCATAATGCCCAATGACCCTCTCATGGACACTATTTTGAGAAGATGGTATGTTTGAATTGGACTTCTAAAATAAAATGAAAACACATACTGAAGACTATATTTTAAATTCCATACCAATTGAAATACAAGATATAGATTAATAGATATACATGTTCAAAATAATGAAGAAAAGATTGTGTTCGACGTTTCTCTGAAGAATCCTCCATATCTTCCCTCCCATTGTGACCTATCTCCATGATATCTGAGAAAAAAAAATCACTAAATTCCATCAAAAGCATAAAAGAACGACGTGAACTGACTTATGGAGTTGAATCCAACATCTGAGAACTCAGTTGGTATGGCTATGATATTCAATTTTCTAATATGTAACATTTTTTCTACATCAAGTATGAAAAGTTCATGCTTACCTCATTTCAATGCACTCTTATGGGAGCATAATTGGGCTTATTAAAGATTATGATGCTATTTCCTTCTTGATAACCTAGTCCCCTTGTAATCTTGATGAGAAATGGAATTTACTTGTATCTATGATCTTTTGCACATTTAGCCATTTAGCAAAGCTTGAAATCCATGAAATCTATTCATACCATAATTATCTCTAAGATATTATTTGTATTCAAATGCTTGGTTGTCCTTATCATAAGATCTGGATATTATGATGGATGGGAGGATTAAGAGTGTGATTAAGGAAAAGATTGTTAGAAATTTGAAATTTATGACCTCAGGATGGTTTTTAAAAATTTGGTATGTGTTTGTTTGCAAAATGTATTTCAGAATCACATAAATTATTTGGATAGAAACTAAATCTTAAGACTTTAGGGTAAAAAGGGGGTTGTGTGGTAATACAAATAGCTGCGGGGATGATGGAGAGATGCTGGCGATGTTGGTGAGTTTATAATCGATGTCGTTGTCGATGACGTGGGAGAGTGGGAGCTGGTGGTGGGGTTGGCTACTGGGAGGGTGGTGTTGTCAGTGGTGGGAGCGAGCAGGAGTGGGAGACTGCAGCCGGCGACGTTGGAAAGAGCGTGCAGGAGCAGGAGGCTGGAGCTGGCGGCGTTGGAGAGAGTGAGCATGAGAGGGAGGTTGGAGCCAGCAACGTTGGAGAGAGCGAGCAGGAGCGAGAGGTTGGAGCTGACGGTGTTGGAGAGCAGAAGCAAATGTTAGGATTTTTTTCTCACGAGTGACGAGGGGAGAGAGAGAATTTGGGGAAGTAAAGAGGGGGTATGGTGTATGCAATGGGCTCCCAAAATTGGGATGTTTAAATAAGATGATGAAAAATTTATTTATTATATTAAGTTGTGTATCATGTGTGGCGATTTTAAAAAATATATACTACATTTATTTACATATATATCTATAATGCTTCATACCATATCATATATATGTGTGTATCGAATCGAATCGAATTGTTATCGAACGAATCCAAGTGAATTCAGATTCGATTCATTTGAGAATCGAATCCAAAAGTTAAATTCAAGTTCAATTCATTTGATTTTGAATCGAACTTTTTTCGAATTTTTATCGAACGAATCCTAGTCGAATTCGAATGATTCAATTCAATTAGCAGCCCTACATCAGATGACGACTGCGCGTGGACGATGGCTTCGGATGCTAATAACGTCGAGATAACTAAAGCTAGTACAAGAAACCTGCAATAATCGTCCACTGTTTTTTTTTTCGGGGCAAAGTATGAGGCATAGTAGGGATCAATTGCTTCGAGAGAAAATGACGATGAAGAATCTAAATAATCAGGACGTATTATATGATTAACATGCCCATCGGATTGTAAATTGTCTGCGCCACTTGCAGCATAAAATAACGTGGCCACTTGTTAATAATTATATGCATCATGAGTCATGACATGCTGGATTGACTTCGTTTTATTACTGAAGAAATGGGAAGGTTCTTCTTTGCCGAGGAAGATTTGATTTGGTCCCTAGTTTGAAGATGCATGTTTTGGCTCAAATATGTCTCGTGGCATGCCACCAAGTTAGCGTGTAATGGCATCCTATGAGGAGAGGGGATCCTCCGCAGCCGGCCTTGCTGTGAGGATGCTTATAGTCCTGGCACAAGTTACCATAAATTATACCCGAATGTCGAATGGTTATTCTAGTAATAACTATTTTCATAAATTATCATAATGTTCATTGATCATCCTTGAAAAAAAGGATTTTTATGAGCTAGAACTAATATTTTAACCCCATTGTTTCATTTTTCACAAAATGGCTAATATTGTCGAAGATCACGGTTCCATCGACTCCACATGCCCATAAAATAGCCTACCAACATCATTTCTATCAATTCAACGGATAACATAAAATAATATAACACCAGGTGAAAGATCCCTCAATGTACATATTTGAATCTAAAATTTTGTAGAGTTATGAACTACTAATACCTGAAAAGTGATCCAAACTTCAGACTACCGCCAAAGGATTTACGAAATGCTCCTGTGCTAGAAGGAAGCCAAGTGCAGAGCTCTACAAAGGTTGACGATTATATGCTTTTATAAATTATATTGAACATTTTTTATAAGATAACACATTCTCTTTTTAAGAACACATTCAACAAAAAAACCAGCTAATGAGGCATACATGTTCATTTTCGATCTCCTGCATAGATCATAAAGCATTAATGGAAGAAATAATGTCTTGAAAAAATGGTCTTACTAAGATAACATCCATTTTGAGCAACACATTCTTCTCTATCTCCATTATTTAATCCACCAATTACGCGTCCCCTTTTTTCTCATACTCGATAGCTAATATGCAATACAATAAAGAACATGATCAACAATTTAACAATAACAATGTGTTTTCCTATCCCATCGAACGGAATAACTACCTGCTTCTCACGCATGGACTCCTGTTAGAGCTCTTCCACCTTGGTGTTCAGAGGCACGATCTATTGGGAATCCACTTGCGAATTCTCGATCTTTTTAGGGACAAAGCATGCACTTGCTTCTACTTGAGTGCCTCAGGCTTTTGGACCTTGGCACGGAGTTGCATAGCATCTTTCGAGTGGATTTTGATTGGGGTGTGGAGCTCAACCTCAATCTTATGCCCCTTGTCAATCATCTCCCAACTACGGGCAACGTGCTAGTGGCAGACTCCAACAATGGTACCGTTTAGAAGACAGACCTCATCACGAGTCACGTCGATGTCAAGCTGGTGGATGACGCAGTCGTAGACGAGGCACTGGTTCTCCACGAAGAGGCGACACATGTAGGAAAGCTGGATCTCGAGCACCTCCTCATAGAGAACAAGGTGAAAATGAAGGCACCACCGTCGCGGGGAGGTTGGAACAACTGCAGTGGTGGAGGGTGGCGGTGACTGGCCATTGCGAGTTGTTAGGTTTAGGGTTAGGGTTGGAGTTGGTGGAGGGGATGGGAGGGAGGAAAATTCACCCAAGCCATAGGCTTATATTCTTATTGGTCGCGTACAATGAACTTTATTTTTTTAGTTAAGTACCGTGAGGAAGCCACCATTTCAAAAGGCATCTTTTGTTTTAGCCAAAGTTGCCTTTTGTCATTAATCCACCTCTTTAAATAATTGAGAATCCAAGGAGCAGTCGTGTGCACTCACAAGGCGAAGGCATAATCACTAATGTAACCTCTCAGGAAAACCTCAATTAAATCAACAATCATCCCACAAGTACTAGTCATGCAATGAAATGTGGTGTGGAGTCAAGATTTATTTTAAACCCGACTAATAAATGTGTATAGTGTGCAAGTATGTGTAGGGTGCTGAACACAAGGAACAATGGGGTGTAGATGTATTATTATTTACCTTTAAATAATAATGTATGTATTGTATATATATAGTAGCAACATATTTAGTTAGTGTTTTGTGGGTTATTTATTTTTTTAATTTCTTGAAATTATATATTTTTAAATTTATAATTTTTATTTTCTTTTTTATTTTTCTGTTTTTTAATTTCATTTTCATTTTAATGTATAATAAGTACATATATATATATCAGTATATGTAATAATATATATAATATAGGGTATATATATGTAATATATATAACGAATATATAAAATTCAGTAAATACAAATAAAAATAGTCAATTTTATTTTTTATAGGATTCAAAAATATTTATAGGTATGTAGAATAGTTAATAATAATAAGTAAATATAATAATATATAAGTATATATACGCTATATAGGATTTTTTTATAAATATAGCTATATATAGTAAAAAATGTCAAAATAAAGTATTTTTGTATTTTTTAAAATTCTTTTCTTTGTGAATTTTTGGATTTTTTGCTACTTTTTATCTATTTTTAAATTCAAAATATCCTAAATCACAGACTAATAAAATAAGTTGAATTATTTTGAGATTTAAAAATAGAAAATAGGTTCAAAATTTCTCAAAACTAATTTTTATATGTAGCAAAAAATGTTTTTAAAAAATAATATGGAAACCTATTTTTTGGTTTTTGTTTTATATTTTTTGTGATTTTTGGTATGTAGTGATAAAATACAATAATAAACAATAGCTATTTTTTTTGTATTTTGTGAAGGTTTTATAATTATATTTGTATTTTAAGTTAGATAGGGAATAAAAGTGCTCTTTTTTATTTTTAATAGATTGAAAATGTAGATAAAATGCTAAATAAAATGCATTGCATGAAAAAGATCATATCAAGCATTTATCCCTATTTTGCATAATTTTTGGAGTACGAGATCTATTTATAGAAATGAAAAAGCAAAATTAAAATTTATGCAAGTTGGTAGAGGTATATTTGCAATATTAAATAAATGCGAGGGGGCACATGCAAAAACACCACAAGTTTTAAGCTAAAATTTGATTTTTAATACTAAATTCCTATTTAGAAACCTGGATGGGTAAAGTGATATTTTCCCATCTCACCTGGGGGGGGCACGTGAGCTGAGCTAGAAATGTACCGACTTGTAATTTACAAAACATACAGGGGCTTCATTGCAATTTTCCATTTACTTTTACACTTTATTAAAAATTTACAGATCTATTTAATAAATACAAAAAATGCAAAGGTAGGTTATGCAATTTACCCCACTTAAATGTCGGTTCATCAGACTGTTGCTTGGCTTCCATGTGGTGGATCCATCGGCTCAAGTCCAACACCGCTTCGATTTAATTAGACGACCCAGATTAGATCTGGCCTGTGCTCTTGATCCTATGGCTTGGAGGGGTCTAAACGAACCACAAAGAAAATCGACTAGGCTCACTTCGATCTTGAGTTCCTCCATTCTGCAATAGGTTCCTGGTGGCCTTTTACATGTGCGGGATGAGTCCGATGAGGCCCAGATGGCCTTAATACAGATTTGGGTCCCTATTAGCTCCATGTGACCTGAAGTCTGTTCTTTGTTGATCCTCAACCATTGATGGGTCTCCAAGCAATGAGACCTACAATAAAAGTTTCAATGGCTTGCAGCGAGTTGCCACGACCAGGTGGTGAAGCTGGAATACAAGGGAATGGCGAGATGGCGGAGCTCCGATGAAGGGAAAGGAGTTGAGCTTCGATACGCCAGATCTAAGGAGGATTATGGTTGAATACAAGGGCACAAGGAGAAGCAGATGATGTGGAATGGAGGGGTATTGAAATTGAGCAGTGATACGGTCGGGAACTGGATTATTTGGCATGGAGCTCAAGTTACATGTCAAAAGGGGATTTTTGATTACACCTAAACCTAATAATGAAAACCGAAATTAAATGCAGGAGATAATAGAAGGACCTATTGTTTACCTAATAAAGTGAGAAATTGGGCCTTGATTCAGCCAAAGGCCGAAGAAGCAGAACCTTTGGATGGACGCCTGTGATGTGGATGGATCAAACTCCTCCGCGTCTCCTCCTCGCTGCAGATTAAACTAACCTCATGTTGTCGCCAAGAGAATGAGGTACACCAGAGATGAGGGGCTAAGATTTGAAGAAGAGGGATCAAGGGGCAAAATGGTGGAGAAGGACGAGATTTTATAGAAGTACGAAGGTGGTGTTTGGTCACATGCTGGGCGACTAAGGAGTTGAAGGATGGGCGATCAGAAGAGTGGGTGATGGTGATTTGTATGCACTCTATACGAAGATGGCTGGCTCGAGGCTAAGGGAGGCATGGAGTTGGCATGAAGAATTGGAGAAGGAGGGAGAAATTGAGGTACCAAACATGGGCGACTAACAAGATATGACAATTAACCTAAGTCTACTGTTGGTGGCTATTGGTTGGTCCACGTGGACCAACAAGAAAAATCTAATGCAAAAATTACTTTTAAATTCAACATTAATTTATAAATGAATTAATTAAATTTTGGTTAAAACATAAAAAATATTTATAATTCTATACAATTATTTAATGCTTATTTTATTTATTTATTTAAGATTATTTATAACATGCTAATTGTTACATGTATATATAAGTACATATACATGTATTGTATGTATTTTATTTTAAATTTATTTTTTGTAGTTTATTATTATATAAATATATTTCATATCTTTTTAGTTTATTTAATTACATATTTAGATACTTTTATTGCATATTTTAGTGTATTTACATGCTTAATTAATTACTTACATATATCTCATAGGTATATATATGTATAATTCATCTATACATTGGTATAATTTATTTATTTTATTAAAATTTTGATGTTCTTTTTTTAGTTTAATTATGTACATTTGTTTTAAATAATATTTAAAATTTTATAAAAATAAATTTAAATGAAAATTTTGAAGAATAAATATATCCAGTATAATATACATGTATACATCACAATGAGGGCCCAAAACCTAACTTTTGTATCTTAACTTCAAATTAAATGAAACCACCTTAATTAAATAACTAATTTAGTTTTATAAATAATAAAAGTGACTTTGGTAAAATTTTAAAATGTATGGAGAAAATACAGGTCTACAAAGTTTTCTTTGTGGCTTTTTATTTTGTGTGTCCCGGGCACAACGTGCATTACTTTTCAGTGAAATTAATTTTGTACTTTTCTTTGCATTTTCATATACAATATTGATGTTGAGGGTTTTATTACTTGAGGTAAAATAAATAAAGAAAAATATGTCCCAAAATACAATTACTAGGAAAATTAAATTAGGATTTTTGAGTGGTTTTATGTACAGTTTCTCTACCCTATATCCCCCTACTTTATTCCTTATCAATCGAGTCATCATGATGACTAGGTGAAATGTCAATCGATTGAAGGTGGTTGTAAAGTTGTTCACACAGAGAGGGACCTACAATGTCGCTGATGTGGCCGTGCTCGACCGACCGACAAATTCAACACACAACCCATATATGGAAATAATTCAACAATGCAAATCAGATAATGTGGATCAAAATGTATTATAAATCATACAATGAAATGCGTTTAGTGGACAAGTAGAGTAGGGTTTTGAACACATGGAACAAGTCCATGTAGTCGGTATTATTTTTTATAAATAAATAATAATGTATATATATGCACAATATTCACTCACTTACTTGTTTTTGTGGGTTTTTAAGTAATTAGTTTTTTATACTTTTTGTTATATTTTTTAATTTTTTATTTCTTTTATAATTTTTTATTTTTATTTCCTTTTCTTTTTAATGTATATTAAAATTAAATATATCACTATATATATGTATAAAATTTAATATGTATAATATACATATGTAGTGATATATTTACGTTTATTATATATTAGACAGAAAAAGAATTTAAAATTCAGAAAATACCAAAAAGGACAGTCCTTTTTCTTTTTTTTAATGGATTTAAAAATATTTATTAGGTATTTGTAAGGATTAATAATAATTATCATTATATATAACTGCATATGTATATAATAGAATATAGACTATTATAATTGTAAATATATATATATTTAATCTTTTTTTAATTTTTAGTTCTTTTTATATTTTTTGATTTTTAATTGTCTTTTTTTAATATGTGATAAAATTAAATATATCACTACGTATATGTATAAAATGTAATATGTATAATATACATATATAGTAATATATTTACGTTTAAATATCAGACAATACTAAAAAGAATAGTCCTTTTTCTTTTTTAAAGGATTTAAAAATATTTATTATGTATTTTTAAGGATTAATAATAATATTAATTATATATAACTATATATATGCATATAATACAATATAGAGTATTATAATTGTCAATATAGATACATTTAATCAAAATTTATAAAATAAAATATTTTTTTGTATTTTTATTCTATTTTTGTTATTTTTTGGTATTTCTTTGCTGATTTTTAGATATTTTTGAAGTCCAAAATATACAAAATAAGGGACTTAATAAATTGCTGATTTTTTTGAATTAAAAATAACAAATGGGTTCGAAACTTCTCAAAACAAATTTTTATATATAGTAAATAATATATATTTATATATAGGACAAAAACATAATTTGTTGTTTTTTGAAAATATTTTATATTTTTTTAGGGTTAACTAGGTTTTGTGATTTCTATGATTTTCTTTTGTTATTTGTGATTTTTTGTTTGTAGTGATAAAATATAGTAATAATAGTATGTAGTTGTTTTGGAATTTTTAGTGAGAGTTTTATATTTTTTTGGTATTTTTTAAGGTAAACAGGGAATAAACGTGGTGTTTTTGTTTTTTTATAAATATAAAGTGTAGAGGAAATGCTAAATAAAATAAGTACAATGAACAAGCATATCGTCATACATATACATCTATTTATAAAAAATAGAAAAGCATACACAAACATAAATCTAGTTTATAGGGGCATTTATGTAACTAAAAATAAAGGTAAGGGGGTTTGTGCAAAAATACTAGCAACTTTGTACTAAAAAATGATTTTTATATATTAAATCGAAATATCTAAAACTGTAAGGTACCCATGTAAAATACTCAACTCATGTGGGGCCATGTGAGCTGAGCTGGCAAGGGACCTACTTGCAAATTACAGAAATTCAAGGGCTTTACTACAAATTTTCCACTTATCTTTACACATAGTAAAATAGTTATTATACTAATTATGAAATATAAAAAGCTAGAGGGGGTTTTGTGTAAATTATCCCACTTATGCCCACTATATCCTACCACTATCTACACAAAACCCCCTCTAACTAACTAGGTTAGAGGACGACACGTTTCGAAAAGAACCAACAACCCAGATTAGATCTAGGTTATGTTCCTCATATGACGACTAGAAATGGGGGACAAAGATCACATATGAACTCTGGACTGTGCTTGCTTCTTCCTTCGATTCCTAGTGACTCCGATTGCCTTCCTTCGATTTGATGATGGGGAAATGATGCTGGCGGCCTTCCGTACATGCTAGAATCTTCTAGTGGAACGAAGATGACTCTGACGGTGATCTAGAGCTCCAGGTAGCTCTAGGTGACCTTGAGCACTTCCAGGTTGTCCTTGTCTCCAGAGGGGTCCGCACAAGCCGCAACCTGAAGGATATGCGAGAATCCTTAAGCGCATCACGAAAGCATGAGGATTGCATCATATACGATCGAGAGCGACTAGTCGCACTAGTTTCTCAGTGCAACAGAATTTTAAAAAATTTAATCGATGAAACCGAATGATCCAAGAACATTTCTAGCATTGTTTCATCTAAACCACATACTAGATAAAGGAATACTTCTTGTAGCGTGGTTGTGATCGAGTCTCTAAGAGAAGAGACCTCCCGTCTCAAGTCCGATCCATCGGAGGAGATGCTTGCGAGCGAGGGGATGAGTCGCGTACTTCTCGCAATCTAAATAGTTGATCCAAGAAATGGATCTCGTGATCTCGTCTCACGAGATCGAATGTCTTCTTCACGAGCGAGACACAACAAAGAAGATAGAGATACAAGAGTTGCCGAAGTGGCAGCACAACGACGATGCGATGATGGCGACGACCTTCTCTCTAGGGATAGAATGGAAAACCGCTAAAGAGAGAGAGAGAGAGGTGGTGTGAGAATGACAGAGAGAGAGAGAGAGCTATTGAAGTTGTTTTTGTAACTTGAAGAGCAAGGGATGCCTCTTCTTATATAGGGCTCAATCCTTGGACAACAGAAAATCAATGGATGAGATTGATTTGTTTTTCTTTCAATGGCCATGATTTTATTGTAAAAATACAACAACAATTAATTTAATATAAATTAATATATATTGATACATCAATATAAATTAATTCTAAACTAAATCAACTAATCTTGGAGATAAAGGTGAAGGTGATTGCCCTCATCCCTAAAAAGGGGGGGGGGGACGACCACCTGATCTCTTTAGGACTTGGTAACCACCTCCTTGAATTGGAAGGAGGAAATCTTCTTCCAATTCACGAGATTACATTATCTCATGAAATATCCAAGATTTACAACAACACTTGTTGCAAATTATCACACAAAAATAATTCATAATCATCTTGTGAATATTGCAATCATGCCATTGGAAATATGTGAATCACATTCATAATCAAAAGTAAAATGTAAATTATATTTTCAATTAATTATCCAATGTGAATTCAATTCACATCAATAATTAATCAACAAATATAAATCACAATATGCTCTCTCTGATATATTATAAATCACATTTATAATATATATATATATATATATATGAATAATTGAATAATACTATCCACATTATACATACTAATTAAATCACATTTAATTATATTGGATCAACATTCTCATGCATTTAAATAATATGAATAAAATTCACTTTATTCATGATAATTAAATCATATTTAATTATCCATATCTCAATACTTAGATATAATTCAACAATGGAATTATTTTTGAACTCTTTCAAGAATAATGCACTTTATCTGCAGATACTTAAAGATAAGGATAGGGCAATTGTATGTTCCATGTATATTGACTTGGATATTGAGATCACATCTCAAATCTAGATCTCATGGACCTCTCATAGATGCTTGATTAAATCAAGACCATAAATCTAATCTTCTCATTGCATCTGAATCTCATTAAGATCAATGTCCAACACTTGGACCAAGATCACATTACTTCTCTACTGAGAGGAGTCACTAAAATCCAGACCTGTTTCATCACTCTCTCGGAATGGAAGCTTCATGGTTATACAATCTTTTATGACTGCATCACCCTATGGTATTCCTAATACCTATACATCTTGCATACTGAAAGATCCATGATAAACACGAAGATAGCGATCAATTTACACTATCATCTTTAGGGTTTCATCATCAAGTTTCTCATTCTTGGTCATTGGGAGTTTGTATCGATCATATGCTCTCCAAAAGCATATATCGTACCTACAAATTCTTGTCATGGTTCCAAAGCACGACGACCATATATGGAATTTGATAGGTCCCAATACCTCATGAGTGAGCTCATGTCTTCCGGTTCATAAGTGAAACTATATGATCCCTTTGAGAGATTGTATTACTCATATGCCCTCATATGCGCACCAGCTCGCCGGTGTATAGGCTTGGCTAGGTCATCAACTTATTGTTCTGCCAAATGTACATACTTAGACATATATTAACACATCTGTCTCTGGCAGGAGGATGTATGCCTATATCGTGATAGTATACAACATATGACTTTGGTTATCTCGATCTCATTAAGTCAACTCTTTGACTAAACTAATCTAACACCTCTAAATCTCTATTCCCATGCAGAGGACCTGCATCAAGAGATCGGTCACATGTCAACCTAATGAGAAGGAATTGCCATCTCCTACTCAAGCTGGAGATCATCTCTTAACAATCATTTGATGGTTCTTAATAAGCCCTCAATCTAACTCCTTAGATATTCATCCAAGCACCAGTCTCTATAATTCAACTATTGAATCAACAGTTGTGTGATCATTGTGATGGCCATGGCACATGACCCTAATTGTATAGT
This sequence comes from Ottelia alismoides, assembly GCA_037367405.1. Classification (NCBI taxonomy): domain Eukaryota; kingdom Viridiplantae; phylum Streptophyta; class Magnoliopsida; order Alismatales; family Hydrocharitaceae; genus Ottelia; species Ottelia alismoides. Next base: position 289,570 of record JAZKJV010010370.1, on the reverse strand, counting down.
GAGACCTTATAGTGCATTCATTCATTTAATCTAAGATAGGGAGTGAAATAACCAATAACTTTTATTGGTAAATCAAATATTACAATAACATTTATTGTAGGAATGGTTCTCCTCTGGATCACATGGCTAACCATCCCCCACTAGTCCTCAGAACAATTCAGGTACAATCCTTAAACCCATACTCATTACAAGATGGTCGTAAACTTTCGGTGAGGGTCGGCAATGTTGTCAACAGAGGCCACCTTTGTGATGATGATGCCACCACGCTTTTGAATCTCCAGAAGATGTGGTATTTCCTTTCCGCGTGCTTGCTCTTTTAATTCCATCTGGGTTCCTTCGTCTGGGCAATGGCTCTCATATTATCATAGAATAGCAAGATGGGAGAATCAGTGGAAACTAAGGATGAATTTGTGCAACCACACTGCCTCCTTTGCAACATCCAATGCGGAAATGTATTCAGCTTTTTGTTAAATCTGCTGTAATGTCCTGCTTCTTGCTTCTCTAGCTCACAACACCACCGTTCAACATGAACACAAACCCTGATGTTGACTTTCGATCATCAATATCTGATTGGAAGTCCGAATCTACGTATCCCAAGACTTGGTGATCACCATATTCATAGACCAAGATGTAATCTTGCGTTTGTCATGGATAGTTGAAAATGTTCTTAACTGCATTCTAGTGTTGTCCATAACAGGATTGGTAACGATTTACCACTCCTACTGCATGGAAGATATCTGGCCCTGTACACATCATGGCGTACATTAAGCTTCCTACAATTGATGCGTAGGAGCATCCAGCCATGGCTTTCTTTTCCTCAGCACTTTGAGGAGCCATCCCTTTAGATATGTGGAACCGTATCTTAAGGGAAGGAAACCTTTCTTGGAACTCTCCACACGTAAATATTCCAAAATTTTATTAATGTACCCATGTTGTGATAATCTCAATATCCTCTTTTCTTGGTTCCTGAACAACTTCAGACCTAAGAAGTAAGAGGCTTCTCCAAGATCTTTCATCTCGAAGGTATGGGATAGCCAAATCATAACACTAGTCATTACTCATGTATTATTCCCAATGACAAGGTTGTCATATACATAAAGCACGATGAACACAATAGCGATCCCACTAAGCTTCTTATACACACATGGTTCATCAGTATTATGTACAAAATCATAACTCTTTCTGGTTTCGTCAAATCTGATGTTCCAGCTATGAGAAGCTTGTTTGATCCCATAGATGGATTTCTTTAGCTCGCATACTTTACCTTCGTCAATTATGAAGCCCTAAGGTTGCTCCATATAGATATCCTCCTCGAGCTATCTATTGAGGAAAGCTGTCTTGATGTCCTTCTGCTAGATGTCGCAGTCAAAAAAATGAAACTATAGCTAGCAGTGTTCTGATGGACTTAAGCATAACTATAGGAGAGAACGTCTCATTGTAGTTGATGCCTTCTCTCTATCTGTAGCCCTTGGCTACGAGCCGTGCCTTAAAAGTCCCTACTTTCCCATCAGGTCCCCTCTTTATCTTAAAGATCCATTTACACCCAATGGGTTTTACCCCTTCAAGTGGATCCTCTAGTGTCCATACACCATCCTTATGCATGGAGTCAATCTTTGACTTCATTTCTAGCATCCATCTGTCCATGTCATGATTTGCGAGTGCTTCATCAAATGAAGCTGGATCATTGTCAGTTTCACCTGATACATGGAATCCATACCTTTCAAGTGGTGCAACCACCCTTGAACTCCTTCAAAGAGGTATGGGTGTTTCATTTTTTTTTCTTTCCAGTTTTTGGTTCAGGAAGCTCAGAATCCTCGTAGGACTCAATGAGTTCCTCTACTTTGATTTTGACTTGACCTTTAAAGAAGTCATTTTCCAGAAATTTCACATCTATGGAGACAAAAACCTTTTGGATCTCAGGATCATAAGGCTGGTATCCAGTACCATCCTCAACATACCCAATGAAGTATCAATCTCGAGTGCGAGATTCTAGCTTACTTTCATCCATGTCTTCACATGGGCCAAGCAACCCCAAACTCTCAAGTGATTAGCACTAGGTTTGGTTCCATATCAGAGCTCATGAGGAGTCTTAGGTATAGACTTGCTAGGAATCTTATTCATGATATATATTGCAGTCTCTACTGCATATCCCATGAAACTAAGTGGTGAATGTACTTTACTCATCATCGAACATACCATATCTACGATGGTCCTGTTGCCTCTTTTAACAAGACCATTAAGTTGGGGGTTCCAGTAAGAGTGAGATTGGAGACAATTCCATTCTCTTTAAGGTATTCTCCAAATTCATCTGAGAGGTACTCTCCACCTCGGTCATATCGAATCCGTTTAATCTTCCTATCGGTTTGTTTCTCAACCAAAGCCTTGAACTCTATGAACTTTCGAGACTTCAGATTTATGATGTAGTAAGAAGATAAACTCGTATCGTGAATGGTCATCAATAAATGTTAAATAATATTGATATCCATTTCGGGTCGTGATATTGAAGGGACCACATATATTGGTATGTATTAGATCAAGAATACCTTCATATCGTGTAACCTTGTTACAAAAAGGTGTCCTAGTTATTTTACCTTGAATACAATGTTCCCAGCTAGGTGAAGATTGAACTTGTAGAAAATAGCTATATCCTTTATCAATCTATTGATCCAATCAACACATAAATGACCAAGCCTTTGATGCCAAATCATGTTTGAATGATTTCCATCCTCCCTAGATATTTTAGGGTTTTTATTGGTGGTAATAACATTCATGACATGTTCATCAATGCACAATTCATAGAGTCCACCAGAAGTCAAAACACCATCTGCAATATGCTTATCATAATGATTTATGACTAGTTTATTAATAAAAGGAATGAATACTTGCTTCTAACAAGCTTATATACAGATATAAGATTCCTTCTGACTTCCGGTACAAAAAGACACTCTTTAAGTACTAGGACTCTTCCACTAAATAGGGATAGTTGATAGGTCCCGACGACGACTACTACAACACTTGCATCAAATCCCATCTGGATGACTATCTCTCCTTGATCAAGACTCTTAGTTTCCGGAAATAAATGCAACAAATAACATACATGAACATAAGCACCAAAATCTATAACCCACCTTCCTTCTCATCCAACAAGAAAATTAGTTTCCAAGATGAAAGTAGATTTCGTACCTACTGGGGCTTTACCTTTGTCGACAGACATTAGGTAATCTGGGCAGATATGCCTCTAGTGCCCTTCCCTCTTGTAGTTATGAAAAACATCAGTTTTATTCGATGCTATCCAAGTGGATGATCGGAAGATGAGCCAACATCTTGACTCTTTTTCTTTCTCTTTTGGGCCGGGCCCTTCCGAGAACCATGCTTCCAACCGCGCTTTACTTTGACTTGTGCAACCATTGCATTGCCAGTGGGGCCATCCTTCTTCATTACGTCTTCTGTAGACTTTAGTGCAACCAATAGCCATACGTTAATATAATCAACTTTACTCATGTGGTACGTGACCACAAAGTTGTTGAAAAACTTAGGGAGCGACATCATAATGAAGTTAGCTTGCATATCTGCATCCATGTCAGCCTCCAGGGATTCTAGCTCTGAAAGGTACCCAAACATTTTGAGTTCATGTTCTGTGACAGAGGTCCCCTCCTGCATCTTGTAGCGAATAAGTTCTTTCATGATATTTGTAATGCTGTGTGTGGTTTACATCACCGAACATTTCTCTTAGATTCACCATAATATCATGGCAAGTATTCATCTCCGCATGTTGCTTCTGAAGCACATTAGACACTGAACCAAGAATGTAACACCTTGCGAAATTATGATCTTCATCATATTTTTCATTGAAATTAATTTCTTCTGGAGTCTTCGAGTCTGTGTACATGTTCTTGGACAACACATAAGAGATGCGCTCTACAGAAAGGACAAGATCCAAATTTGGGATCCAATTCAAATAATTTGGTCCGGTCAACTGATTGACCTCGAGGAGCCTGTTAAGTGAATTCATGGATTTATTTCTCAATTTAAGAATTCACTATATTAGAACATATAAATAATTATATATTCAATTATAATTCTTTGATTAAGGATTTTTTAATCAAATTACTCTTTCCTTTTAAACTTTGAAAGTTCATTCCCTTAATCACTTTCAAAGTGAGAGATATACGTATCACTATATCTCTAGGAAGAACTAGGATCTCCTCCTTACCTTTGTTACATCCCAATACTATGAGAACCGGTAACTCGGATAGAAACAAGCGAGAACACATCCCACCTTGCAAGTCCAACTTGCATTTACCATTTCGGTTTTTAACACCCGGGCCCACCACCCCTAAGATGATGTTGGCTCGTCATTAATTGAACCTAACATTAACATGATCAAAACTCGCTATACACAATCCCCAATAATATGAGGACCCAATATTGGGGTCACTACGATAAGACCTTATTCTCTAGAGAAGCAAATAGCCCGATCCAGATGCGCTTGTATATAGGAGTTGTCACTTCGAATTGGTATCTCCTACATACAATTCCTAGTGACGGAATCCTTGACCTTGACGAGAGACCATGGATGTCACTTCTATGATCCTCCACCTCATATTTAAATTCTAATTAATTATCATAAATCATATTCATATAACTAATTCTTCCAAGTTAAATACACATCTATTCTTAATAGAGTATTTTAATTGGATATAATTAATTTAAACACATTAAATCAATTATCATTCCAATTCAATCATCCAACAAACTTGATTGTTACTTGAAGGATGGTATTATCTCAAAAATATGTATTATTCGAATTTTAGTAATTAGAAAAATACAATATGATCCCTTCAAACATCATCCCTTCCTTACCTGTTGTCGTGGCCAGTACCGTCAGGAGTGTGATAGACCACTCATGGAGTAGCCTACTACTCCAACGCCCGCCCGACTAGACACCATATCTGCCTCAGGTTAGGATAATGCCAATTGATCAATTTGTACTTGAGATGTTAATCAGTCTTTCGACCGAAGTTATACCATATAATAATAACCAAAACTGTTTTGATTAATATTATAAAGAAATTTACTAAACAAATCCCCAATCCTATTCAAGTAACTAAGTTTTTCCTGTAGAGATTGTCCTACAACTATTGTAGGATATCCTAGGGTTTTCATGAAATACTCATTCAATGATGATTAATGTTTAATCAATTATTTCAACAAATAAATATTAATCAACAATTAATCATGGCAAATGCTTAATTTCCTTGATTGCCATTGAATGATAAACAAATAAAGAAAGAGATCTAGATGATCAAATCATCATCTGACCCATCTCCACTAAATATGGAATATCTAAGGAAAACAGAGTCGGAATCACGCGAAATAAAATCACACGATTTGATGGTTAGATTCTATACTTAATTTAAGTGGTTATTCCATATTTCATGCCATAAAAACAGTACGCAAAAATCATTTTGTTACAGATCCGTGAATACATACAAGACAGTTTTCATAGCGGGAACTTTTTGAATCAATTTTGTGCACTTTTAGTACCATAAAAAGGTTACTATTTATGGGACATATTTAGACATTATAAATACATTTTATTAACCAAAAAATATGTCCAAACAATGCACAAACAGTTGGCTTTTATTTCATAAAAAACCGATTTGATTCTTTCATCCAATGCAAAAAAAATAATGATTCTCGCACATCCAAAACATGAAGCATGATTGCCAAGGATTTTGGATCACATCCAAGACCTAACTAAGGCTCTAATACCACTTTAAGTATATGAGAGAGTCCTTAAGCACATCTTGGAAGCTTGGGGATTGCATCATATATGATCAAGAGCAGCTAGTTGCACTAGTTGCTCGGTATAGCAGGATTTTAAAAATTTTAATCGATGAAACCACATGATACAAGAACACTGCTTGGATCATTTCATGTAAAACACATACAATATAAATGAATACCTCTTGTAGCGTGGTTGTAATCGAGTCTCTAAGAGAAGAGACCTCTTGTCTCAAGTCCGATCTGTTGGAGGAGATACTTGCGAGTGCGGGGATGAGTTGCATGCTTTTCACAATCCAAATAGTTGATCCAAGAAATGGATCTCCTGATATCATCTCATGAGATTGAATGTCTTCTTCATGAGCAAGATGCACCAAAGAAGACAAAGATCTAAGAGTTATCAATCTATTGATCATATCAATAGATAAATGACCAAGCCTTTGATGCCAAATCATGTTTAAATGATTTTCATCCTCCCTTGATCTTTTAGGGTTTTTACTAGTGGTAGTAATATTCATGGCATGTTCATCAATGCACAATTCATAGATCCAACCAGAAGTCAAAACACCACCCGCAATATGCTTATCATAACGATTTATGACTAGTTTCTTACAGAAAAGGAATGAATACCTTCTTCTAATAAGCTTATATACAAATATAAGATTCCTTCTAACTTTTGTTACATAAAGACACTCTTTAAGTACTAGGACTGTTCTACTAAATGGGGATAGTTAACAGGTCCCGACGGCGACTACTACAATACTTGCCTTAAATCCCATCTAGATGACTATCTCTCCTTGACCAAGACTCTTAGTTTCCTGATACAAATGCAACAAATCACATACATGAACATAAGAACTAGAATATAACCCACCTTCCTTCTCGTCCAACAAGAAAATTAGTTTCAATGATGAAAGTAGATTTCATACCTGTTGGGGCTTTATCTTTGTCGATCGACTTTAGTTAATCCTGGCAGATACACCTCCAGTGCCCCACCCTCTTGCAATGATGAAAAACATCAGTTTTCTTCGATGATATCAAAGTGGATGATTGGAAGACGAGACAACACCTTGACGCTTCTTTCTCTTCTGGGCAAGGCCCTTCCGAGAACCATGCTTCCAACCACACTTTCCTTTGACGTGTGCAACCATTGCACTGGTAAAGGGGCCATCCTTCTTAATTACGTCTTCTGTAGATAATGCAACCAATAGCCAAACGTTAATATAATAAACTTTACTCACACGGTATGTGACCACAAAGTTGTTGAAAGACTTAGGGAGCAACACCAGAATAAAGTCACCTTGCATATCTGCATCCATGTCAGCCCCCAGGGTTCCAGATCAGAAAGGTACCCAAACATTTTGAGTACATGTTCTCTGAGAGAGGTCCCCTCCTGCATCTTGCAGTGAATAAGTTCTTTCATGATATTGTAACGCTGTGTGCGGTTTACATCACCGAAGATTTCTCTTAGATTCATCATAATATCATGGCAAGTATTCATCTCCACATGTTTCTTCTGAAGCACATTGGACAATAAACCAAGAATGTAACACCTTGCCATATTATGATCTTCATCATATTTTTCATTAATATTAATTCTTTCGAAGTCTTCAGGTTTGTGTACTTGTCCTTGAACAACACAAAAGAGATGCGCTCTGCAGAAAGGACATGATCCAAATTATGGATCCAATCTGAATAATTTGGTCCGGTTAACTGATTGACCTCCAGGAGCCTGTTAAATGGGTTCACGGATTTCATTTCTTAAATTAAAAATGCACTACAGGAGAACATATAAATACTTATATATTCAATTATAATTCTTTGATAAGGAATTTTTTAATCAAATTAGTCTTACCTTTTCAACTTTGAAAGTTCATTCCCTTAATCACTTTCAAAGCTAGGGATATACTTACCGCTATATCTCTAGGAAGAATTGGGATCTCCTCCTTACTGTTGTTACATCCCAATAATATGAGAACCTGTAACTCAGATAAAAAGAAGCAGAAACACATTTCGCCTTGCAAGTCCAACTTGCATTTCAATTCATTCTTTATCACCTGGGCCCACCATCCTTAAGGCGATGTTGACTCGTCGTTAATTGAACCAACCATCAACAGGATTGGAACTCAGTATGCACAATCCCCAATAATATGAGGACTCATTATTGAGGTCACTACGCATACGACCTTACTCTTTCGAGAAGCAAAGAGTACGATCCAGATGCGCTTGTATGTAGGAGCTGCCACTTTGGACAAGCATCTCCTACATACAATTCCTGACGATGGAGCCCTTCGCCTTGATGGGAGACCATGGATGTCACTTATGTGATCCTCCACCTCATACTCAAATTCTAATTAATTATCATAAATCATATTCACATAATTAATTCTTCCGAGGGAAATAGACATCTATTCATAATAGAGTTTTTTAATTGGATATAATTAACTTAATCACATTAAATCAATTATCAATCCTATTCAATCTACCAATAAACTTGATTGTTACTTGAAGGATGGAATTATCTCAAAAATATGTATTATTCGAAATTAAGTAATTATAAAAATACAACATGATCCCTTCAAACATCATCCCTTCCTTACATGCTGTCATGGCCAATACCGATGGGAGTGGGACAGATCGCTCACGGCGTAACCTACTACTCCAACGCTCCTCGACTAAACACCATATCCGCCTCAGGTTAGGATAATGCCAATTGATCACTCTATACTTGAGATGTTAAGAAGTCTTTCAACCGAATTTATATAATATCATAATAATCACAACCTTTTGATTAATATTATAAGGATATTTGCTAGACAAATCCCCAATCCTATTCAAGTAACCAAGTTTTGCATGTAGAGAATGTCTTACCACTATTTTAGGATATCCTAGGGTTTTCATGAAAAACTAATTCAATGATGATTGATGTTTAATCAATTATTTACACAGATAAATATTAATCATGGTAAATACTTAATTTCCTTGATTGTCATTGACTGATAAATAAATTAATAAAGAGATCTAGATGATCCAATCATCATCCGACCCATCTCTACTAAATGTAGAATATCTAGGGCAAAAAGAGTCGAAATCGCATGAAGTAAAATCATGTGATTTTCTGGTTTGATTATCTCTTAATAAAAGTGTTTATTTTATGTTTCATGACAGTAAAATAATATGCAAACATCATTTTATTACAGATCCGTGAATACATGCAAAACATTTTTCATAGCGGAATCTTTTCGAATCAATTACATGCACTTTTAGTACCAGTAAAAGTTTATTATTTTTGAGATATATTTAGACATTATAAATATATTTTATTAACCAAAAAGTATGTCCAAACAGTGCACAAATATTAGGTTTTTATTTCATCAAAAATAGATTCGATTCTTGCATCCAATGCAAAAAACAATGATTCCCGCGCATTCAAAACATGAACCATTATCACCAACGGTTTTGGATCACATACTATGATACCACTTTATGAATATGAGAGAATCCTTAAGTGCATCACAGAAGCGTGAGGATTGCATCATATATGATCGAGATTGACCAGTCGCACTAGTTGCTCGTTACAACATAATTTTAGAAAATTTAATTAATGAAACCACTTTATCCAAGAACACTTATTGGATAATTTTATCTAAACCACATACTAGATAAAGTAATACCTCTTATAGCATGGTTATGATCGAGTCTCTAAGAGAAGAGAACTCCTGTCTCAAGTCCGATCCGTCGGAGGAGATGCTTGCGAGCGCGGTGATGAGTTGCATGCTTCTCGCAATCCAAATAGTTGATTTAAGCAATGGATCTCCTGATCTTATCTTACGAGATTGAATGTTTTATTCATGAGCAAGACACACCAAAGAAGACATAGATCCAAAGTCGAAGCGGCAACACAACGACAATGTGACGCCAGCGATGGCCTTCTCTCAAGGGATAGAGTGGATGACCACTCAAGGGAGAGAGAGAGGTGGCGTGAGAATGAGAGAGATCTATTGAATTCGTTGTTGTAACTTTAATAGCAAGGGATGCCTCTTCTTATATAGGGTTTTTGGAGTCCGTGGATCTCAATCCAGGTACAACACAAAATCAATGGATGAGATTAATTTCTGTTTCTTTTAATGGATTTTGTTGTAAAAACACAACAATAATTAATTTAATTTAAATTAATATATATTGATACATAAATATAGATTTATTCAAAATTAAATGAACTAATCTTGGATATAAAGGGGAAGGAGATTGCCCTCATCTCTAAAAAGGAGGGGACGACCACCTAATCCCTTTAGGACTTGGTAGCCAACCACCTGCTTGAATTGGAAGGAGACAATCTTCTTCCAATTTATGAGATTACTTTATCTCATGAAATCTCCAAGATTTACACCAAAAAATGTTGTGAATTATCTCACAAAAATAATTTATAATTATCTAAAGAATATTGCAATCATGGCATCGAAAATATGTGAATCACATTCACAACCCAAAATAAAATTGTAAATTATATTTTCAAATAATTATCCAATGTGAATCCAATTCACATCAATAACTAATCAATAAATATAAATCATTATATGCTCTCTCTAATATATTATAAATCACATCTAATATATATATATATATATATATATAAATAACTGGATAGTGTTATCCATATTATTCTTATCCATACTAATTAAATCACATTTAATTATATTGGATCATCCTTCTCATGCATTAATATGAATCAAATTCACATTGTTCATGATAATTAAATCACATTTAATTATCTACTTCTCAATTCTTAGATATAGTTCAACAATGGAATTATTCTTGAACTCTTTCAAGAATAATGCGCTTTCTCCGCAGATATTTGGAGATAAGGATAGGGTAATTGTACGTTCCACGTATAGTGACTTGGATATTGAGATCACATCTCAAATCCAGATCCCATGGACATCTCATAGATGCTTGATTAAATGAAGACCGTAAATCTAATCTTCTCATTGCATCTGAATCTCATTCAGATCAATGTCCAACACTTGGACCAAGATCAGATTACTTCTCTACTAAGAGGAGACACTAAAATCCAAACATGTTTCATCACTCTCTCGGAATGGAAGCATCATGGTTATACAATCGTTTATGATCACATCACCCTCATGTATTCCTAATACATGTACATCCTTCATACTGGATGACCTATGATAATCCTGAAGATATAGATCAATTTACACTATCATCTTTAGGGTTTCATCATCAAGTTTCTCATTCATGGCCATTGGGAGTAGGTATCGATCACATGCCTTCCAAAAGTATATATCATACCTACAAATTCTTGTCATGCTTACAAAGCACGATTACCATGCATGGAATTTGATCGGTCCCAATATCTCATGAGTGAGCTCATGTCTTTTGGTTCATAAGTTAACCTATATGATCCCTTTGAGAGATCGTATTACTCATATGCCCTCGTATGCACACAAGCTCGCCGGTGTACTTGGTTAGGTCATCAACCTATTGGTTTGCCAAATGTATATACTTAGACATATAGTAACACATCTGTCTCCGGTCAGAGGATGCGTGCCTGTATCGTGATAGTATACGACATAATACCTTGGTTATCCCGATATCGTTAAGTTAAATCTTTGACCTAACTAATCTGACACCTCCGAATCTCTATTCCCATGCAGAGGACCTATCTTAAGAGGTTGATCAGATATCAACCTGATGAGAAAAGATTGCATCTCCTACATTGGCTTGAAATCATCTCTTAACAATCAATTGACGGTGCTTGAGGAGTCCTCAATTTAACTCCTTAGATATTCATCCAAGCACCAACCTCTATGATTCAACTATTGTATCAACAACTGTATGATCATTAAGATTGTCGTGGTACATAACCTTAATTGTATAGAGGGACCTTATAGTTCATTCATTCATTTAATCTCAGATAGGGAGTGAATAACTAATAAATTTCAATGATAAATTAAATATTACAATAGCATTTATTGTAGAAATGGTTCGCCTCGGGCTCACATGTCTAACACAACCAACACCAAAAAGATCCCTCGATTTGAGGGATTCTCCTCGGCCGTTGGATGAAGGTGGAAGATAAAGGGGAGTGAAGATGGCAAAGTCCCGATTTAGGTGGTGAATGACACCTTGATTGGCCAAATACATGGTGATTTTAGGTTGGCATGATGGGAGATTGATGGAAAATATGGAGAGGAGTCGAGTGGAGTGAATAATGGTAAGAGATATGGTTAGAGAACTGTGAATTTAGCCTAGAGCTCAATCTCCTGGTCAATTAGAACATCCTAATAAAAGTAATCCTAGTGATTAAATGTGAAATTAAAAAGCAGAATTGATACTAGAGCCTACAATTTATCTAAAAAGTCGAAGAAAAGAGGCCTCAATTAGGTCGTGGACCTAAGAGGCGGAACCTACAAGAGATGATTCCAGATGTGGCTGGATCGTCTCCTATGGATCTTTTCCTCGCTGCAAACCACCCCCAATTACTCTTGTCATCAGCAACAAGGCTAAGAGGTAGATCTGAGTGGATAAAAGCTCCAAGGGAGGGATAAAATGCAAAAAAGTGGGGAATGACGAAGTTTTATAGGCTGATAAATGATTAGGAAGATCATGGGTGTGGTAGAGCGAGCGTAATCAAATGGAAGATCAAAAGGATGCGCGATGATCATGAAGGAGATGGGCACATTATGGGCCTACACGAGGCTCCGACAAGGGAAGTGAGGTGGTTAGTACAGTTGACTCAAGGTCAACTAATGGGATCTTTCCAAGGTAAAAATGCTAGTAAAAGAAATAATAAATTCAAAATGAATTAACTAGTTTTAGGTTATAAAAGAAAAATATTTCTAATTTTATGTAGTATTTTGCAAATATTTTTATTTGTTTTTTCGAGTTATTCATTATAAGTTACTTTTTACAAGGGTAATTATAGGTAAATATACCTATATATTTGGTATTTGATTTTTAATTGGTATTATATGTTTTGTTAATACACACATGTATTTTGTATATTTTTTATTTAATAAATTAAAGTTTATGTATTTTGATGTATTTTTCTGACTTTATTTGTACACAATTAATTGTGAGGATGGGGAGCTTGCACCAAGGTGCATGTAACTTTACATGCACCGGTACTTATATCTTCCATATTTTTTTACTTTTTTGAAAAATACCACCATGTATATTCATCCATATATCCCTCCAATATGTCATTCGAATTTCGTCAGAAACAGAGACTCCTATGACCTCCATCCAGAATAGGTCGATTACAACAATTCGAAGACCGTTAAAATTACCTGTTCTGGATGGAGGTCATAGGAGTCTCTGTTTCTGACGGAATTCGATTGACATATTGGAGGGATATGTGGATGAATATACATTCATTAAATAGATTATTTTTTTTATATAATCAAAGGTGAATTTGGTTAATTTTGATATAATATGGTGGAGATACATGTCTATAGAGTTTTCTATGCGGTATTTTATTTTGTATGTCCTAGGGACACTATACATTATTTTTTTATGAAATCAGTTTTGTATTTTACTTTGTATTTTTATCTACAATATTTGTGTTGAGGGTTTTGTTATTTGAGGTGTAAAAATAATTAAATAAAACAGGTCTCAAAAATAATTATTGTACAAATTAAATTAGAGTTTTGTGTGTGATTATCTATGCATTTTGTACTGTTCTTCTACCATATCTCCCAATATTTTATTCCTTATCAACCAAGTCATCATGATGATTGGGTCTCGGGGTCACTCAGTGTCTTTGACACTTCGTTCTTTTTCTTTTCTTTCCTCTATTCTTTTATTTTAGAATTAAATACATAATTAATACAATATTTTATACATTATCTTGTGCAATTTACAGAGTATTTATTTGGAAAATTACTTATATATACATGTATTTAACTGGGGATTTAAGGCCAAACACAAGGTCCCCCATAATGCAGCTTTGACGCTCAAATGACGTATGTGAGTTGTCGGGTAAGAATTCGCGGAGATTAGAATTCGCGGAGATTAGATTGGGTCTCGGAAAAGGCCTTTGTAATATTTGTGTGGTTGGAACTATATTGAGGTTATGAATTGTGACACAACAACCCTTAGGTTCCATAATCCTATTATCAAGTCCAATTCACAGTCTGATCACAACCATCCTCTCAGTCGCACACTCTTGCTACCTTAAAGTGATAAAATCATGTGTGTGAATTGTTCATCTCATCCCAGACAAACCATTGAACCAAAAAGGAGTCTTCTCTTATGGTAACTCATCCTCATGGAGATAGATATTTCCTTCTAAGGTTAGGTGCCACTGGTCTTTAAAACCAAGTGGGGTAAGAAGCTAGAAGAAGGGTAACAGAAGTTGTAATGAACAAGTGTAGCCTTCAATCCCTTGTGAAGCTTGGTCAGTATAACTGAGTCTTCACCAAGAAGCAAGCTTTTTCTGAAACTTCATATTCTGTGGAATTTTTGGTGTTGGCTTCTAAAGAATCCATGATTCATCATCCTAATATATTAATCTTAGCATGATTCTATGAACAAAAAACCTAACAAATATCATTAATTCAATAAATCAATAAATACAACTCTTAATAAAAATAGACTGATAAGGTATATTTATCTTATAAATAAGTCCACAAAATATTTCAAAATAAAAGCTAAAAAAATAAAGTGTTGAAAATTGTTCGTAAATAATCCTCTGTAAATATTCAACCTTCCTTGTTTTTTAATTAATTTGTACTAACTCCTTTTGAATTAATTCTTTTTCTAATTTACAGAAAAATGTATATAAAAATACAAAAATACAAAATAATTCTTACATTGAATAAATACTTTTAGATCTTGGACTGAAGAAGCCGTAAAGTCCAACTTTTTAGCTAAATTCTCGCTCTGTATGAACTCCAAATTCACCAAACTCACTTTAAATTCTAGGGATAAAATTATCTATCCAATAATGTCTATTTCATTAAAATCAGAGCTTGTTTGCAAAATGTTAGTTTTGGGACCTAATTGTATAATGTATATATGTACTAACTTGACAATAACATTTTATGTACAAATTTAACCAATTTTTATTTTTTCTTCTTTTTCTATTAATTTATTTACTATATATTTTATTAAATTACAAAATTATAAAAATAAAATATTTTATCATTGAAAATAATTCAGTTGACTCTGTATATAATATAAATATTAAACTTTCCTTTTTTTATTTTGATTTTTCTTATTTATCAAAAATCCCAAAAAAATTATTTGTGTTTTACTTTATTTATAGTATTTTATTTTATTTTATTTTGTAAATGTCTTTTAACTAAAAATGTAAAATAATTAGTAAATCAGTAAATTTGTGTTTTGCGCATATCAAATGTTTTGTACGTATTGTATTGACATTTTTGTAAATGTTCCATTTTCTATTTTTTCTTTTTCTCTCTTTATTTCATTTTTTAGTATCCTACATTTTTATTTTTTATTTTCATTTATTTCTCTCCAACTTCCATTCTTCCCTCTTTTCCCACTACTTCTCCGACTTCCACCCCACCTATTTTCTAACTTCCATTCTTCCTCCTCCTCTTTAATACTCTCATTCCCCTTCATTCTTCTCTATCTACCAAAATCGAGAAAGAAGGGAGCCACTAGCTCAGCTGCTCGACAGTGATAGCAACCGAGTAAGTTTTCAACACGAAGATGGTTTCCATCATGTCTGGTGAGATCCGAGGTGGAGAGATAGACCTCGTCACAGTCGCATCCAAGCTGCATAGCTTCTCTAATTTTTAGCTGAACCTGATTGAGGCAATGATAGAGATGAGCCAGTCATGCTCTCTCTAGCCCAAATAAATCCACCAGTAAGTATCTTTTCTTCTTTTCATCATTTTTATTTTGCATTTTGTGTTATTTTGCTATCACTTTCATCTTTGTATAAAAGTCCAACACTATCACCTCACCTTATTTTTCTTCTCACTTCTTTTCTACCTTCACATAATCCCTTACCACATAGGTTCAATACCATCATTCAATAATGGAGCTCCATCACCGTCAGTTTCTACGTCAAAAACTCAATGGTCGAGTCCAAGCTCAAGCCCATCTTCTGTTATAGGTGCTCTAAGGATACATTCCACATCTTCAGCAGCATCACCACCATGTGCTGCCAACTTCACCATTGCATGCACGATGAAAGCAATGAGTAGGATGCCCATCTGACCACCATTCTGTTACCCACGACCCACACCCTATCGTAGCCACCTCCGTCATGCATGGTCGCACACCAACCTTGACACTTCCCCCATGGTTGTGCGCCTCTGCCCATCACACAGTAGCATAAGGGCTCCCACACCCCTCCCTCCATCGCAGCATGGATCCCACACCCTCTCCCTTTGCTACAGCATGCTGCCCCCTACCGCAATCCCAACCCACGATCGACTTTCCCTTCCCAGGCACGCCCACACATCGCCTTCAACCCACTCACACACAACCACATCCTCCCGTCCCTTTGTGCCACATGTGGCCACTACTGCGCCATCCCTCCAGCCACCTCGCACCTTCATAATCCATCACTCCCGCACAAGGTGCAACCGGGCTGCACCCCATCATCGTTTCCGCCCTAGCTGTGCCACCGCTTCCCAACCGCTACTCGATGAAGGCCATCATTAATGCAACCCACATCTGTTATGGGTTCCATTTCTTGGAACCCATGAAAGAGGAAGGAGAAACCCTAATTTGTTTTTGGGCAATTTACAAGAAGTCTCCCGAATGTATACACAAATAAAGAAGTGCCCTTAGGCACAACTTCTTTTGTAGAATTTTATTTATTTATTACAAACTGAACCCTACATTTGAACATCTTTTTGAATATTATTTCATTATCCAATTGCAACATCAAAAGTAGCATTTTATCCATAATTGAATTCTCTATAACTCTAAACTTAAATTTTATTTTCCTAATATGTGGTTGATTTATGAAAAATCATTGAGTGGAAATTAGTGCTATTTTACATACGTAGCTTCTACAATTTTTGTAAACTCAACTGTTGATCAAAAAATTACCAAAAAATTATATGTTGTAGAATTAACATTGCTGGATATAATATCGAAGTTTCGTTGAATTAGATGCTCAAGATTCTCTAAATAATTCATTGAGTGTAATTTGTTATTGATTTTTAATTTTGTCCACACATAATATTTTTCCAGAAACTCAAGTCTCATGGATTGCATATTAAAATATTTATTTGAGAAAATTTTGATTTGATGTGATTTTTAATTATTGATTTATTAGGAATTAATTGCTCAGACCCACTTTGTCTCCGTAAAAAAATCATTAAAAAATTAAATAATGCTGGGAAGTTATAAAAAAATCAATATAAGATAATTTCAATATATTTGAGTTTCTATCCAAGTTTCATAATTTTTGCGTTGTTTGCATGAAAAATTGCTGAAAAACCCTAACAATCACTCATTTTTCAGTATTGCATTTTAACCCCAAAAAATCTAAAAAAATACATTTTACGTGCATCATTCAATTAGGTTTATAGAAAAATTACTTTTTCCTAATTTGATATGATTTTGAATAAAAAAATAATTGGAATAAGTTGCTTGTTTCTCTTAACAACTTAATTCAATCGCATTTTGCATTGTCATTCATTTTGCATAAAAATACAAAAAAAAATTCCTATTTGAAAACCATGCATTAAGTGATCTAATTTGATCCCTAATTTGATCCCTAAGTTATTCCTTTACCAACTTGAGTTGATCTTTGGTCTAGCCCATGTTAAAAATACATAAAACTGCACTTGCTTGCTTGATTGATAATTTATTCGTGTGGTTTATTTTTGATCGATCCTGATTGATCCACTACAATAATTTGACATAATTAATTAGGGTATTTTTCGGTTCATCAAATGACGCCGTTGCCAGGGATGCAAACATCTTAGGATCATTTAGAGATCTTGGTGTTAGGTTTTCCAATCTCTCGGGTAGTCTGACCCCCGAGCCATTCTTGATTTGATTTTGTTTATTCATTTTAATTTTTTCTTTACTTATATATATGTATAACTCTCTGACATATTTTTATCTTTCGTGCAAGGGAACAAGTGACATGGAGCATCTTTTTCAGAAGTCAAAGCAACTCAAAGAAATTGGAGGCAAGTGATTCTGTGGATCGATCCTACCGAGAAGAGCCGTCGAGATTGCCAATTTTTTTAGAGGGATATTTTTTATTTCTCATTCATTTTTGTAATTAATTTGTAATAATTTAGGTAGCTACATATTTCTAGCAGATTCCACTTGGGATCTTACATTTGTATATGGGCATTGGACATTTTATTTTGTTGTGTGTCGAGATCTGTTTCACTCTCCAGTGAGGGTGGGGCTCGACTTGAGTGTCTCGTAGGTTAGACCTGCACACATAATTCTTAGAGCTTTTTATTTAGTCCAAATATTATTTGCTTGTGCTCGTGAAAGTTATGACCGTACTTTCGCCTTTAATAATAAACACCATAGAATGTTCTACTTAGTCAAATTAAATTCACATTCTTCCAGACTAATATAAGTTCTTGCTAGGCGTGATTTTCTGTCTTGCATTCCTTTAGAACAAATTTTCAATTTTGTATTGCATCCCGCTTATAGAGCGCGAGGATCACAGTAAGTCTTCTTAACTGGACATGCATCATTGATTTTATTGTTGCATCGGCTTTTCTCGACTCCTTTCCCCTTAGTTTTATAACTTAGGATAAAAGGAAATCATGACTGATTAATAGGTTTGTTGTGTGTGGTGGTTTTAATTCAACGAAAATTTAGCTTCAAATCAGGAATGCTAATATAATTTTGATCAAAAAATTTACTAAAATTAACCTTTATTTTGGGAGAGCAACCCTGTCATTATACACAGGTGCATACCTCCAGATAGAGTGGATGAGGACGCACACTTTAAGGGTAGCGCCCAAATCCCTAGACTTGCAATTTAAGTGTTCAGGTCCGACTCTTGTGGGCTTGGGAGCAGCAAGCACTTGCCTTCGACCTTAGAGAGATGTTTTGTTGTACATCTTCTCACTATACTCCTTAGGGGCATGATATACTTCGGCGACCCGGTCACATCATCTCTTTGATTGGAATATAGTGGGAGCGCGTACGCTGTGCGTTAGGCGACTCACATTATATGCTTGTGTAACAAATATTGATTGATCACTTAACTAATAGAAAAGATAATGGTAAGACCATTGCGACCATCATCGTGTTGAGTAGGTGAAATCAAGGTTTGCTCCTGTGTTTGTGTTTTTGTGTATTATTTTGTGCACTTGCACATTTTCTTCCTTGATCTGCTTTCGTTTCATCTTTTCTCTTCAAAGATGGTGTGCCGTAGGTCACTTCTCCTTAACCATTTATTTACCATCTTATCCATCTTATACCTCCATAAACCCTCCAACCCATTCCAATTACGAAGTCAGAAATCTGACCAGCTTCTACACTTCTTCACACCTCTCACCTACCCCATATTCTCACAGTCCTGATCCAATTCCATCTTAGGCTGACTCACCATATTTACGGGTGCTTGCTGGAATTAAGGAAGTATTCGAAGAGTAAAGTAATATTGATACAAATGATTGGCAGAGTTACCTACCCCCACATAGCTCATTTGATTCTCATATGAATGTTGGGATAGGTCAACAATTTACACTTCCACATACTGCTTGACCATAGGTTCTAACATGGTGGAACGAACACACCGAATGGAGAGGCCCGCCCTTTATGACCTGCCAGACTTGATTGACCTTGGTGATCAAGCTCACATTGACCGACCTTCATACCACCTATTCGAAGAGCCTTCATATAAAAGGGATTAGACTCATGAGCTCGATCTACAAACCCACTGTCCATTGTCTTCATCACATGAGGCTCTGACCAATTTCTACCACAAAGATGGTCTATACTCTACCCAACATTACATGCTAGCGTCTAGGTATGTTGAATATAAAACCTCAAGTTCCCGACAGTATCCTCCAATTGAATAGACTGTTGCCATGATTCTTCATGAGGAGTTATTAGAGGATGTCATTCTATGATTATTAAGAGATATGAATTAATTGAGGATAAATTTAGAAATGTCACCAATCAACTAGTTTAATTTTATGCCAGCTCATGTATGAAAGTGGAGAATGAAATGAATGGATTCAATACTGAAAATCTAGAGGACACAATGAAAACACTCACAGTCTGTACAACCAGAGTCCATTCTACCTCCCTCTTCTACTAACCACTTACCTTTCAATCTAGAGTCTATACATCCTCATATTCCTCCTTCACCTATCAAAACAACAGAATTTGAAAAATCCAAAAAGACCGAAAGTTGAAAAACCAGAAAATAAAATTAAAATTGAAAAATGAAAAAGACCTAAAAATTGGACCTTGCCCTAAGGGAAGCAAATGCTAAAGAATTGATTCTAGAACTTCAATTAATAAAGCCCATAGAACACTTTCCTGACCTCATAAGATTTGTGAGAAGAAAATTGATGCATAAGAGGCCGGGTAAAAAGAGGATAATGACTGAGAGACACCTAGTATTTATGACCACCTCCTTAGTGATGGGGAAAAAGACCAAGAGACATAGAGTGAAGTGATTGCCTAGGGTTGAATGTGAAATCAAAGACACTACCTTCACCCATGCTAGAATCGATGATCACTCATCGAAAAATATCCTCGTGAACTCCGTGTTTGATAAGCTCAAACTCGGGCCAATCAAGAAGGCGAGAGAGATCATTCAACTGGCTGATCAATCTATAAAACGGTCGAGAGGAACCATTTCAGCCATCATTACTTTCCATGGTTCCCTACTCCAAGTAGACTTTACGATCATTGACATTGAGCATCTAGGAGAGTTCACCCGATCTTCAATTATTCTCGGGAATCTGTTCTTAGCCTTGTCTAAGTTGACTAAAGATTGTGAGACTTGGGAGATCTATTTCACAACATTGG
Organism: Ottelia alismoides; assembly: GCA_037367405.1. NCBI lineage: Eukaryota > Viridiplantae > Streptophyta > Magnoliopsida > Alismatales > Hydrocharitaceae > Ottelia > Ottelia alismoides. The sequence goes on along the minus strand of JAZKJV010010370.1, from coordinate 268,807 downwards.
GAGCACTCCGACCTCATCCATTCTTTGAGGACACACTATACCCTAAGGTAGTCCACAAAGCCATAGACATGCATAATTGTCAAGCGGTAGAAGAGTCCTACCACTCTGCTACACCTGAGATACCAACTATCAAGTCGACCATTGTATCTGAGACTCCCCACACACCCATATGTCCCATTGCTTGCACCACCACCACCACCACCACCACAACTTCGATAGAGGACTCACAACCCGAAGCTATCCTTAAGTCAGACACAACGTTTGTTGATTGTCTTGACCATTTTGATAATCTGATGCATGAAACCACCAATGCCAAGCTAACCGAGAGCATTAGAACCTACTCGGGATGCGTTTCGACACTACAAGAGTATTACAATATATATGGTGACCCATCTGATGATGAACCCATGGTCAGAACCTCGCATGCACTAGCTCCCGGACCTTCCACAAAGGAGACAACCATGACCAAATTGACCCCTCCCAAAAACATGGTTGCTCTGTCCTCTAGTCAGTTATCTAGTGCGAGGAAGTCAAAAATTGATTTTTTGAGGTGTTCCCCTGAACGCCTCAAGGCGCATCACTCTCCTCCACCTCAATGCTTCAGGTTCTACAAAATCGACTATGAAAGTTTCCTTCGACATACCAGAGAAGGAATTTTTTGAGGATTCTCATAAGGTCCGGATGAGGTGATTTATATGAGTGATCTCAATTCAGTTGTTCTTAAACCTTATCAAAGCAGGCAACTGTGTGTTGACCCTCCTTGGACGATCCCTTCACCTCATTATTATTCATCTAGGGACGATTTATATAGTGACACACTTGTAGATTCCCTACCTCCTCATTCATGCAAGAAGGTTCGTTACAATCCTTCTTGAACCTTGTACATTACTCCATCTTGTACATTTTCTTCTTCTTTCCCTTCATCCCTTGTGATTTGTATAAGTTGCCCCAGTTCCGTATCTTTTTCATTTTTGGCTATACATAAGATGAATGGAACCTAAGTATATGGGGTGAGTGATCTGAGTTGCTCTTTCTCTTCTTTTATTTTTCTTTTTGTATATTCTCTCCCACTCTCATCTGTCCACCAGTCTTGATCACTACTCCATACTTAGGCTTATCCGAGCCTATGTATAGGGGGGCGATGCGTGCTCTGTATCCTCCACTTCCACTTCTTCTATTCTCTCTCATTTTCCATTCTTTTTTCCCACTTATGCTGACTACGAGCTATGTTTCTTTTATACTTTATGCCAAGAGGACATAGCATATGCTAAGTATAGAGGGGTTTGTATATATTAAATATATACTTTCCCATAGCTCGTACTTTCACATATTTTATGTACAATATTCAATAATTATAGATAGGTAAGAATTAAAAATTAAAAAAAACTGTGAAACGTTTTGAAAAAAAATCAAAACCTTTCAAAAAAACTATTTGAAAAAAAACATCACAAAAAATCTTTTCAAAAAAACTTTTTTTCTCTTCCTTCAAAATAAAAAAATAGAAAAAACAAATAAAAATTCTTTTTCAAAAAAAGTGAAAAACAACAAATCTCTCTTAAAAAAAGGAAAAAATAACTAATGAGTTGGAGATATCCCTGACACTTATACATTCATACAAGACTTATGAAGTTCAATAACACTTGGTTTATGAGGTCTTATAATTCATAGTTAACCGACCATAGTCATTAGGGTCTATGACATAATTGTTCACGCTTCCCTAGTCTGAAAGATATGCGTGCCATGTTGCGTACTTTGTCACTACCTTAAAGAGTATGATTAACACATCACATTCACGATTACAATTATGGTGAGATGAGTTGATGATTCAATTGAGGATCTGGGATGAGGGATTTGAGTATGGATCTGATTTTATGATACTTGAGGATGGGATAGAATAGATGAAGGCTTCATGAAACCTGAGGGCCAACACCTTAAGCCGGTATGAGAACATGGTTCTTGTACCATTCTCTTGATATTTCCCTATGTGCCAGGGTGTGATGAAATTAATAAATTTGTTGATCAGTATATGCCAACTTGGTAAAAGTAGTCTAGCCAAAAAAAGAAAAAAAGAATGATGAAAGAAAATCTCTCATTAATTAATCAAAGACAAAAGAGATTACACCAAGGGCGAGCGCTCCCAACCATTTCAAAGTGTCCACTTGGACCAAAGCTATTTAGGCCTAATGAGTCGGGCTAGTACCTCAAAAAGGGATCTACAACATAAGCAATATAATTTTGGGTGCTAAAGGTATATTAGATACTCAAAAGAGACACACCTTGGTGCATTCCCTGTAAAATAAGTGCAGACTACTCAACGATGGTTTCTTGACAGACACACTGATAAACACCAAAAATATACATGTGTTGAGTTGATAAGGTACTTGAGAGGATCCTTATTCCAATGAGAGGGAGAGAAGAAAAGACACCATCTTATGCCCTCCATCAACTGGCCTTCCATATTTACTTTTAAGACTGACAACCAGGGAGACAGTGAATTAGATGCATGAAATGATTTATTCCCTACTATTGAGTATTGGGTTCTTAGGAGAGTCTCTTGGACTGGAACTTCGGGTGCCACTTTGACTCTATTATTGCAACTGCAGTCCACACTTAATGTCATATCCTTATTATATATGTATATACAAAGAGAGTCTCATGATTAGGGAAGTTGGATACATTTTGACTAGAGTGTGGTTCAACTTAGAATTTTAGGATCACTAAGAGTTCTTAACGTGTCAATTCTTGTACTTTCATATGCACAGTCAGGGATTAATCAAACTTATTCATTCTTTATTTGCTCGAGGAATAGCAACGTTTAAGTATATGGGGGTGATGAATACGTGATTCATCATCTTAATATATTAATCTTAACTCAATTCAATGCACAAAATACTTAATAAATATCCTGAAAATAAATAAATTAACAAACTACAACTCTTAATAAAAATGGACTAATAGTATATATATTTATTTATCTTGTAAATAAGTCAAAAACATAATTCAAAATAAAAAATAAAAAATGAAGAAAATAAAAAAATAAAGTGTTGAAAATTGTTTTAAATAATCCCTTGCAAATATCCAAACTTAATTTTTATGAAATTCATGCTAACTCCTTTTGACTTAATTCTTTTTCTAACTTGTTTATGAAAAATGTATACAAAAATACAAGAAAACAAGAAAATCTTACATTGAATAAATACTTTTAGATCTTGAACCAAGGCATAAAGTCCAACTTTTCGGCTAAATTATTGCTCTGTATGAAGTCCAAATTAACCAAACTCACTTTAAAGTTCAAGTTATAAAATTATCTATAAAAAGAAAGTGATTTCATTTAAATCAGAGCTTGTTTGCAAATTGTCGGTTTTGGGACCTAATTGTATACTTTATTTATGTACTAATTTAACACTAAAATTTTATGTACAAATTTAATCCTTTTTTATTTCTTTCCTTTTATATTAATTTATTTTCTATATATTTTAATAAAGGACATAATTATAAAAAACAAAAGTAAATTATTTTACCGTTCAAAATAATACAATGTGACTATGTATATAGTGTAAATATTGATCGTTCCTTTTTTATTTTTATTTTTCTTATTTATCAAAATTCTCAAAAAAAATATATTTGTGTTTTACTCTATTTATAGTATTTTATTTTATCTTTTTGTCAAAATAATTTAATTAAAACTGCAAAATAATTCGAAAATTTGTATGTTTTGTGCGTATTGTTTGTTTTGAACATATTGTGTTTTCATTTTCGTAATTTTTCATTTTCCATTTTTTTCTCTATTTATTTTATCATTTTTAGTAGCCTACATTTTTATTTCTTATTTTTATTTTCAATTTTTTCTCTCCAACTTCCATTCTTCCCTCTTTTCGCACTACTTCTCCAACTTCCTCCCAACCTCGTTCTAACTCCCATTCTTCCTCCTCCTTCTTAATACTATCATTCCCCTTCATTCTTCCCTATCCGCCAAAATCGAGAGACAAGGGATCTACTAGCTAAGCCTAGTAGATGGTGACTATGACCGAGCAAGTTTTCGGTGCGAACAGTTTCCATCATGTCTGGCGAGATCCGAGGTGGAGAAATCGACCTTATCGTAGCTGCATCCAAGCTGCATAGCTTCTCCAATTTTTTGCCCAACCGAATTGAGGCAATGACTGAGATGAGCTAATCGTGCTCGCTCGAGCCAAGGAGAATCCACCTATAAGTATCTTTTCTTCTTTTCATCATTTTTGTTTTGTTTTTGTTTCTTTTTGTGTTATTTCACTATCATTCTCATCTTCGTATAAAAAACCAACACTACCACCTCACCGTCCTTTTCTTCTCACTTCTTTTCTATCTTCGTATAATCCCTAACCACATTGCTCCAGTTCTTTCATTCAATAATGGAGCTTTGCCACCATCAATCTCCGTGTCAAAAACTCTATGGTTGAGTCCATGTTGGAGCTCATCTTCCCTTACAGGTGCTCTGAGGATACATTCTGCATAATCAACACCACCACCACCACCACCAAGTGATGCTATCTTCATCACCGCATACACGATGCAAGCAATGAGTAGGACACCCAACCGATCGCCATTCTGCAACCCACAACACACACTTTTTCGCAGCCACCTCTATCGCGTGTGGTCTCACACCAACCACACCACCTTCCATATGGTCATGTGTTGCCGCCCATCACATGCAGCAACAAAGGGGCTCCCACACCCTCTCCCTCTATGACACTAGGTCTCCCACACCCTCTTCCTCCACCATAGTAGGTCACACCCCCTACGCGGACCCAACCCACGATCGACTTTTCCTTCCCAAACGAGCCCATGCGTCGCCTTCAGCCCACTAGCATGTGGCCGCATCCTCCAATCCCTTCGCACGACCTATGGACGATGCTGCGCCACCCCTCCAGCCAACTCGTGCCACTGCACACCATCACTCCCGTGCACAATACCGCTAGGCTGTACCCCATCAATACTGCTGCCTCCCTGTTGTTGCTCTGCTAAGGCCATCTCCCATGCAGCCCACGTCTGTTATGCATTCGATTGCTTGGAATCCATGAAAGAGGTAGGGGAAGTCCTAATTTGTTTTTGGGTAATTTGCAAGAAATTAAAGAAGTGCCCTTAGGCACAACTTATTTTGTAAAATTTTATTTTATTTATTGCAAACTGAACAATACGTTCGAACATCTTTTTTAATATTAATTTATTATCAAATTGCAATTTCAAAAATATCATTTTGTCCATAATTTAATTATCTACAGTTCTAAATTTAATTTGTATTTTTTTGTTATGTGGTTGATTTATGAAAAATCATTGAGTGGAAATTAGTGTTATTTTACCTATTTAGCTTCTTCAATTTTTGTAAATTAAATAGTTGATCGAAAAATTACCAAAAAGTTATATGTTGTAAAATTAACATTACTGGATATTGTATCGTAGTTCATTGGATGATCAAGGTTATCAAAATAATTCATAGAGTGAAATTTATAATTGGTTTTTAATTTGGTCTACAGATATAATTTTTGTAAACTTAAGTCTCTAGGATTGATGTTAAAATATATATTTTAGATAATTTTGATTTGATGTCATTTTTTATTATGGATTTATTAGAAATTAATTTCTCAGATTCACTCTATTTCAGTAAAAAAATCATTAAAAAATAAAGTATTGCTCGGAAATGTTTAAAAAAGTAATATATGCTCATTTCATCATATTTGAGATTGTATCCAAGTTTCATATTTTTTGCATACTGTTTGCAAGAAAAAATGCTCCAAAACACCTAATAATCATTCATTTTTAACCCCAAAATTACAAAAAAATACATTTACATGCATCGTTGAATTAGGTTTACAAGAAAAATGACGCTTACCTAAATTCATCTGATTTTCAATTAAAAATTAATTGGGCTAAGTTATTTGTTACTCTTAACAACATAATTCGATCGGATTTTGCATTGTTATTCATATTGCATAAAAAAATATCAAAAAATCCTCTTTGAAAACTAAGTATCAAGAGATCTAATTTGATCCCTAAGTTGTTCCTTTGCCCCTTGAGTTGACCGTAGGGCTTGCCTAGGTTAAAAATACATAAAACCGCACTTGCTTGCTTGATTGATAATTTATTCGTGTGGTTTATTTTTGATCAATTCTGATTGCCCGACTACAACATTTTGACATAATTAATTGGGTCATTTTCCAGTACATCAGCTTCTTTAGATATTTTCTTTGACTTCGCACATATTCTGCATTCTCGTTTGTACCCTGAAGAATATAACATCTTTTTTGTCTGTCAATTTTTTGGGGTCTTAGAAACAGTTGGGTTGACAGACCATTCCTCATCCAATGCATCATCCCAATCTATTTCCAGTCTTTAGATATTATTGCTACCAAAAGAAGTGGGTTAGAGTATCGGTTTCAAAAAATCCCCAAGAATGGTCTTGAGCCACCCTTGACGAAGCGACCTAGCATGGTCTAACTTTGACTCCAAGATTTTTAACACTTCATTTGGGTTGAGCTAAGTGTTTAGTGCGAGGTTTTTGATCAAGACACTGTCTCAAAAGTCTTATGGATGATATGAAGGGCTCTATTTAGACACATTGAATCGACTCGTGAACATAGTCTCATGGAACCTAAAGAATTAAGTCGAGGTGACCTGAAGTATTCCCAATTACAGTCCTTAATGGGTTCCTCTGAAATTAAGTGTATTAAGGTCTATACCAAGCTCCAATCTTCAGACTGTATTTTAAACTTCTTCAATTTTCTATAATATTCCTAAATTTGCATATGCTACGTACAATGTACGTAAATATTTTTGTGAAGTAGTTTTCTGATTGTGAAATATTTACGGAATATTTTCTAAAAAAGGTTTACAATTTTTATGCAATTTTTAAAAACATTTTTTCAAAATTTTATAGGTTTTTGATTTTGTAAATTTTTAGTAGTTTTTGGAAAATAAAAGAGAGTGAAGAAATTATGCGCAGATATTTACACATGAATGCATATGCTATTTACAGGAATTAGGGTTCAAGAATTTACACTAGGTATTTTTACATGGTTTAGGTTGGTGGTTATTTACAGGTTTTATATAGATTTTTTAAAGCATTTTTGTTTGTTTGAATTCCATATACGGTTCTCAAAATAATTTGAAAATATTTTGACAAAAAATTTGAAAACTTAATTTTGAAAATAATTTGACAAATAATTTTTGAAAACACATTAAAATTTGAAAATAATTTTGCAATGATTTTTTAAACAGTATATATATTTTTCAAAACATTTATGCAACCATTTTCCAAACCATTTACAAATAGATTTTCAAAACATTTGATTCAAACAAAAAAAAGAATTTTTACAAATAAAACATTTTTATAAAGGTTTGAGAACATTTCATAAATTATTTTTCAAACAGTTTTACAAGAGATTTTTCAAAGAAATTTTCCAACCATTTTTCAAATATTTTACAAAATGTTTGCATCTATTTATTAACCATAATTACAAAGAATTTCAATGTGCATTTTAAATTTTTATTATTTACCATATTATTGAAAATATGAAAATATGAGTTATGGCTAAAGTATATACAACATATATACGACCCCCTTATACTTTTCTTGAGCGATGTCCTCATAGGTCAGAAGGAGAAAGGAAGACATAACTCATTCTATGTATAGAAGAGTCGATACTACAATGACTGAGAATATAAAGTCGATCGCCCCCTATACTTAGGATCAATTAATCCTAAGTATAACAGACCGTGTAAACATGCATGGAGAGTCGAGGGTGGGAACAAATAAATAAATCATCAGCTCGGCCTATCTCCTCCTCTACTCAGTGTAAAATATCCCTAAGTATAGTCAGAAAGTCAAGATTTGAGGAGACAAGCGAGGGATCATAGAATGAACACTTGAATGCACTCATCTCGTCTATACTTAGGATGAAGTATATACTAAGTATAACAATGATGAATGGGATGAATGAAGCTTTCATAGGAATGAAAGAATGAAAAATGAAAAGAAGAAAAGAAGAAAAGAAGAAAATAAGAGAAAAATTAATCAATCAAAAATGTTTTTGGATGCCTCGTTAGATGCAGCTGCTGTAAGCTCTTCATGGTAGACCACCAGGATTGAATCAACCACATACACTAATGTATCATGCTCAAGGTATGGTTTCAATAACTGTCCGTTGATGATGAATGGTTGTGCATCAACTGACAAACTGTATATTATGATACTTCCAATGTCACGTACATACTTCACTATAAAATGCCCTATCCATTTGCTTTTCAACTTAACTGATAATAATTTAACTTTGCATCGAATAACTAGACCTTATGACCTGATTAAAAAGTCTTTCGGCGGATGTGCTTGTCGTACCACTTCTTGACTTTCTCCTTGTACATCACGTTGTTGTCATACGCATAGTCACGTAATTCAAGGAGTCGATTCAAATAAATCTTTCGATTCTTTTTGACCTTTATGGAATCCAAATTATAGACATTTATTTCCCATAACGATGTATGAATCAATTCCACAAGCAAATGGCATGGGTTTCCATATACAAGGCGGTAGGGAGACATCGCCACAGGTGACTTGTATGCAGCCAATAGGCGCAAAGAACGGAGTCAAGCAGTTTAAACCGATTCTTCTTGTCGGGTCGCACGAGCTTCTATAGAATTGTCTTAATTTCCCTATTAGAACATTCTGCCAGGACATTGGATTGTGGGTCATATGGAGAAGCTACTTGAAGTTCAATGTAATATTCTTGAGTTAGCTTCTTCACATCTCTGTTAAAGAAATGGGTACCCCCATATGGTATAAGAATTTTAGGGATACCAAACCTTGTATTGATGTGTTCTTTCAGAAACTGGCAGACGATGCAACTGTTAGTGGCTTGAGTTGGGATAGCCTCCACCCAACAACTTACATAGTCGACAACGAGCAGAATATACTTAAATCCCTAACTGTTGAGAAATGTTCCCATGAAGTCAATGCCCCACACATCGAATACGTTTGAAATCTAAATGTACATCAGGGGAATTGTGGGTCTCATTCCATTTGTTCCGCCTATCTTCTAACAACTAGTGCAGTGTTTTACAAAATCTTTTGCATCTTTGAATAGAGTCGGCCACCACAGGATGCATTGGAGCACTTTCGCTACCGTTCGTTTCCGAAAGTGGTATCATCCTGATTTTCAGGCAAGGTAATGTTCGAGGATACTTTGGACTTCCTTCTGAGGAATGCACCTTCTCCAGATACAATCCGCCCCTCACAAAAGATATAAGGATCTTCCCACTGGAAAAAATGAATATCTGACAAGAATTTGTCAACTTTCAGCGTCAACCAATCTTATAGAGTTCTCTTGGAAACAAGGTAGTTCACAATACCAATGAACCAGGGGAGCGAGGTGGCTGAAAAAATTGGTTCATCTGAGAAAGTTTCTGTAATTGGAATCAAGCTCTGCTCAGGAGTGTCTGGCTCTGGTAGTCTTGAGAGATGATTTGCCATCACATTTCTAACTCCAGGTTTATAAAGGATTTCAAGATCTAATTCTTGGAGTAGAAGGATCCATATGATTAGCCTTGGTTTGGCATCCTTCTTGGATTGCAAGTACTTGACGGAAGAATGGTTTGTGTATACAATGACTTTGGATCTAAGAAGATGTGATCTAAATTTTTCCAGAGAGAAAAAGACTGTTAGCATCTGTTTTTCAGTGATGATGTAGTTTTTCCGTGCTTCATCAAATGTACTACATACATAGTGAATAGAAAATGGTAGATTGTATCTTCTCCATCCCAAAATCGATCAAATGACATGATAGAAGTATCTGTCATGATATCAAATGGTAGAGACCAATCTGTTGGCTGAAGGACATAGGCCTAGGTGATAAATTCTTTCAACTGATTAAAGGCTTGGAGGACTCTGGCATGAACATTGAAATTGGCCTCCTTTCCTTGTAGCTCAATCAGCGATCGGGATGATTTTGTTGAAATATTTAATGAATCTTTGATAGAATTCTACATGCCTAAGGAATAACAAGACTTTATTTAGATTTGTAGGTGGACTGAGTTTGGAAATGATTTCCACCTTCGTAGGATCCACCTCCGTATCACATTTCAAGATGAAATGGCCCAACACAATCCCTTAGGTCAGCATGAAATGGCTCTTCTCCCATGAGAGCACTGGGTTCGCTTTGCAGCATCTTTTCATGACTTGGTCTAAATAAGATGTGCATTGATTAAAACTATCACCATAGATCGAGAAATCATCTATGAAAACATCGATAAAACTGCCAACCATATCTGTGAATGCGTGCAACATACATTGCTGAAATGTCGTTGGAGCATTGCACAAACCGAATGGAATTCTACAAAAGGTGTATGTCCAAAATGGATAGGTGAAGGTGGTCTTCTCTTGGTCTTCAAGAGAAATTATGACTTGATTGTAATTAGAGTATCCATCCAAGAAGTAGAAGCATTCCTTTGCTGCCAGTCTTTTGATAATTTGGTCGATGAAGGGGAGCGAAAAGTGATCCTTCTTGGTCACTAAATTCAAGCATTTGTAATCCACACAGAGGCTGCAAGATGTTGGAACTCTGGTTGCGATCTCCTCTCCTTGTTCATTCTTCATGATGGTGATCCCTAATTTCTTTGGCACAAGATGCAAGGGACTCACCCTTTTATAGGTGGAGATGAGATATATTAATCCCGCATCACACCATTTTGTGATTTCATTCATCAAAACCTCCTTGAGATTTGGATTCAATATGCACAAGAACTCTCAGGACAACTTGCTTTCCTATTCAAGATAGATTTGATGGGAACATAATGAATGATTGATCCTACGGTGGTATGAAATTTTCCAGCCTATGGCCTTGCAGTTCCTTTCTAGAACCTCGAGAAGTCGAGATTCTTGTTCCTTTGTTAGCTGTGAATCGATGATTAAAGGGAACATGTTTTTCACACCCGCAAGGAAGACATATTTCATGTTTGCTAAAAGTGGTTTGGGCTTAGGTGGGGTCTTAATTAGTTCAATAGAGACCTCAACTATTGTGCAGGACAATGGTATAAGATCCTTCAACTGTAAAATGTCCACCATAGGCAATTCAAGCTCTGCATTCAGCACTGCACAGAAAGTTTCAATGATAGAATCTTGTTCAAAGGAATCTTCAATAATCTCATCCTACTCTGCCAAGGACATGTGACCAACAATGAATTCTTCAGGCAGATCAGCAAAGATATTCTTTTCAAAGATATAGGGGAATTCTACCGTGCTATCTTCTCTTTCCTCAAGTGGAAAGGAATTCATGGGTATTTATATCATCCATGAAAAGTTTTATATCTCTGATCTATATAGGGAAGTTACAGTCTTCTGTTCTCTATTGGTTAGACTCGCTCTCATCTATTGTAGATTCTGTCAGTTTTGGCACTTGGATTGTCTAAATTGGAACCTTATCGTTGCTAGAATGAAATATGATCTGACCGATGCCATAGTCCACCACTTCTTCGAGTTCTCAAAGGTACGACTGTCCAAGGATAATTGGGTATGCAATAAAGGAGCTGAGGTGTCCATGTCGAGCATAATGAAGTCCATAGGGAATTGAATCCCTTGAATCGTGATAATGGCATCCTCCAAAATGCCCCATGACTGCTTCATGGATGTATCTACGAACTGCAGAATCATTCTTGTGGATTTGAGCGATCCCAACCCAAATTCTTTGAGCAGTGAAGTGGGCATCATGTTTATTGACGACCTGTTAACAGAAAATGTTCAATGAAACTCTTGTTCGAACACCTTGCATTTGACAAGAGGAGCTCCCATGTCTTTCTTTTTGCTTGGGAGATTGTTAATTGCGTTCACAGTAACCCTGGTCAGAATATGCTTCACATTTCTTTATCTAGCTTGACACGATTGTTTCCTTGAAGTACATGCTTCTTTTAGCCCTTTCTTAATATTTGGCATGTACTTAGTGGCCTTGAGTAGAGGTATCTCTAGAATAAGATTTTGAATAATCTTGACCACATCAGGGTCGTACAAGGTAGTTTTTAAATTTCTATTTTTTTGGATTTTCTTAAAGCGTCTGAAAATGGAATATATATAAAACCAAAAGTAGAAATAGTGTTATTATTTATCAAAATCAATGCGCACATATGGTTGTACAAATGGATGACTAAAATGAGCAAGGTTATCCAAAAGGGGTGGACATCCAAAAACTGAAGGTGGGGCTCCATCAGTTGGCATTGAGTGGGCTGCTGGTGCGGTCTCCTCCGTTGCTGGCATGGTGGTGCTTTAGTTGCTGCTGCTTTCTTTTTGTTGTTTCTTTTTTTTTTATTTTTGGCTCTGGTGCTTATACTCCATTGTCTTCTTCCTTACTTGACATGACTACTGGATTTTCTAATGCAGAAGATGATGACTTGCCAGGTGAGGCTTCATTCTTCCCTTCACTGTGGCGGTCGGTTGCATGGTCCTACCACTCCAGAGAGTGACAAGATTAGATAAAAACAAATCAAGCACATCTGACTCTGTTAGACCTGATGGAACATTACAAACTACTTGCTCTCTCTTTTATAAGTTATTGGGGTTGGCCCCCACTTGTGCTGAAATGGGAGTTTTGGTGGCGGTGAGGTCATTGAGATTTTGGTTCATTTTTGCAAGCCTCTTCACCAGTTGAGCCAAGCAGTCCAAGGCAGGGTTCATAAGAGCAACCTTGGATGGTTCAACATGATATCAACACTGAGACTAGGAATGGTGTGGAGGTTGCTGGTAGGAATACTGATTATGGTAGTGAGGAGAAGAGTGGTACTGTTGATTGTGCTGAGGAGATTGATGCTGATAATGAATTAACGAGTAATGCTGATTTTATTGGTACTGAAGGTACTACGACAACTGGTACCAATTCTGTCTCCAATAGCCATGGTATTATGGAGACTGTTGCTGCTGAGGCTGTTGGCTCTAGACAAATCTCCCTCCATGCTATTGAGGGAATGGACGGTTGAATGTAGACTGACCTTGCTAATGTCCGCTAGGTTGGGCTAGTTGTTCATCATTGCTCCATACGCCATTCACCTCCTGAATGAGAGATAAAGGTGGAGAACATGGATCAAGAAGGATCTAAAGCTCGGGCTGGTAGATAACCAGTTGTCTCTGCTGTCGAGATGATGTGGTCTCAAGGGCTTGCACATAGTATACATGATTGACCATCGGTTGCACTGGACTCTACTGAGGAGTTTGATGCGATGAGGGTTCCTTCATCTTCGTAGGAGCCGACACTGATGTAGATATCGACTGACAGGAAGTGATTGTACTCACCAACATCTCTAGCTGCTTGATGATCTGATGCAATTTATCCTAGTGCTGAGTCCTCTATTTGAACACAGATAATTTTTTAAGGTCCTGTGATCGTTTCTCGATGATGTTCACTTTGGATAGGTGGCTTCCTATAATGCTCAGGTTGGATCTCTCATCCCAATCCGGATCATGGGATGCCCCCATATGACTTTTGTATATTCTATGGCCAACACTAGTATGCACGAGATGACGACAAGGTAGACTCTCCTTCAACCATTTCCTCAAAGATCTACCAGTTTGTGTCCTTATCCTTGTTGAAATGTTATCCGCCACAAGTAGCATCCACGAGCTTCTGGCTATCAATAGTTAGCCCCCTAAAGAAGTGTTGGACCAGGCTGGTCCTAGGAATATCGTGGTTGGGACACTGCTCTTGTAAATATCTAAAACGCTCCCAAGACCCATGAATAGACTCCTGGGTGGCTTGGGAGAAGTTTGCTATTCTTGCTCGCATCTGGTTGAGCCGACCGAGAGGCTTAAATTTATGCAAGAATGCATACTTGAGCTCCTCACAGGTCATGATGACTTTTCCCAGATAATTGATCCAATGGAGTGCCTTATCCTGAAGACTGAATGGAAAGGCTGTCATCTTGACTACACCTAACAGTATGTTAGGGTAATAAGTTATTCTGCAGATGCGAGCGAACTATTGCAGATGAATATAAGGTTCTTCATTAGCATTCCCGTGGAAGGTGGGAAGTAGTGCCAAGAGCTAAGGCTATAGCTCGAAATGTGCATGGACCTGTGGGATCTGGATCTGCTCGATCATCTGGCCAGCATTAGGGTTGTAAGTATCTTGAGAGTCGGTTTGGATTGCTCTCCTCTTGGCTCATATGCCATGCCTCCACGACCTCTATATTCTCTTTTTTTACTCTTTTCCTCCTCCTCCTAGATTGTCTCTCCTTCTCCTCTGATCATTGAGCATGTCTTGGAAGGAGATCTAGGCCAATTCCTGGTCCGTGAGTTGCTGCTTAATTGGTTGAATGTAGGCAAGGCGCTTGGCATTCACTATGTTATGATCCAGTTGCTGGCCCTATTTTGGTTGCGGTGTGTGCTGCGGTGCCTTCCCATTTCTTGTTGGAGTCACCTCTGTATCTGATTTTGAATCATAAAGAATTTCTGGCTCCATATCGGGCTCTTGATATGCACATGAAATAATGCCCCGATCAGTCTAAATAGAATCCCCCGATGGAAAGAAGCATTCTATGTTAGGGTCAACACCGAATTTTATTAACTATGGAGAAGTATACAGAGAGAAATCAATTCCCATTTAAAATGGGCAGAGCTTGGAATAAGAGTGATCCTATCTTATTGAAGAAGGTGAGGAGTCTTGGGAGTGATTCGCATAGTTCGAATCATGATCTCAGGAATCGCCCGAATTATTGGAGATGGTGGCTGCATGGAATCGATATGGGTGTCGATGGAGTCCCAACCAAGCCCTCCATGAGTCGCCATCTTGAGGGTGAAGATGTAGATTAAGAATGGATGAATGATATGGTGTTGAACAAAGAATAAAGGGAGTGCAAAATAGTAGAATGACTCAAAGTGAGTGGGGCAAAATGAGGAATAAAACAGATGAAAGAAAAAGGTACAAATGTGAAGGTTGATCTTTGAACTTAACTAAAATCTAACAAACACCAAACAAGTTTTGAATTCACCAACTCAACACATGTGAATCCATATGAGTTTGACTATTTTTATCTTTTCAATTTTATTTTTGTTATTTAGGTAAATCTTTTCAAATGTCCTTAGAGGGATATCCCTATAGGAGTATGTGTACTACTCGGAAAGTTCCCCATACTTGTTCCACCTCCTTTGTAACATATGATATGTGCACTTTGAAGTCCTTGATCTCGTTCCTAGAGGGTTACCCAACCAAAGAAATAGAGTGAGGAAGCGAATAGGCGAAACCAATACTTCCCTCGTAAGCGAGGTACTCAGATGCAGGCTGATGAGACAAACACCCCCGTGAGGATGTGGCTAATGCTCAATATTTTAGACCAGGTCGGATGCTCCACACAAGGTAGGAACACCATTGTTGACAAGGCCCTACTTACCTACACACAATAGATGCACCAGTACTTCGTCATCTCAAGTGATAATCAAGGTTGCAATAGATCGGATTTTGGGCTCTAGTCCTTAGGGGTCACGCCTTACTCAGTCTGAAATGTATATGAAAACAATGGGTGCTTTATGAACCCAAAGCAAGGATGTCCATTATGAATTTCAATCAAGGTCAAAGTTTTATTAGAACTCCCCTTTATTTTTTGGATTTTCATTTTTTTGTATATTTTTCAAAGCAAAGCACCAAACGATTTTTTCGTATTTTCTTTGAATCCTACGTTAGCAAAAATAGAGGGAGATAGCGAAAAAGCCATGCAAGTGGATACTAGAATGGGAATCTCACTTTCATATCAAATGATGCATGCAAAGTACAAAGATTTACAGTGCTTCCCAAATCTCTCCATGCAGGATGCAAAACATAATATTAAATATCAACACTACATGTGCAGTATATAAAGCGATGAAGAGCCCTAAATAGGATTTGTTATTAGCAAGAAGAACTAAATGCAAATTACTCAAAAATGTATATTAAGTGTCCGCTATTGGAGAAACCTCGATGCCCGCCACAATGTGTCTTGCAAGTGTTGTGTGGAGTCTCTCACGAAGTGTGGTTCCAAATTCAAGTAATTAACAATTCATTTTGACTAAGTCCGTGAGAGGTAATCTATATATGCATGCTTCTATTTAGGCTTTGGAACTAATTTACCGATTCAAGCAATCCGAGATCTAGGGGACCAATCACATAAAATAAATAGAAAGAAAGGAAAAAACTCAAAATGCATGAACCAAAATAAAATAAAGGCGGTGAAAACTACACGAAAATCGAGGAGGATCCAAAGTGAACAGACACCCAAGCGATGGACCTTGTGAAGTCCCAATGTCTAGTGTCCAAAATTATTACAAATTAATTTACAAAAATAAAATAAAACTCTCCTCACAAAAGTAAAATAAAAATCTAAGGGGTCAGCTCTTTTTCTTCTCTCTCTATCTTTTTCTCTTGCTCTCTCCAATTGACGCACTAGATGAAGCACAAATATCCTCGTGACTCGAGTGCTTCCACCTCCTAAGAAGCGATTGTCTCCATGCGGTCCTTGGCAAGAAAGATCAACAAATATATATGAGTCAGAAACATATACAATAATTTTCAAGAATTAATAAGCATAAAACAAGAGATAAATAATGAGAAAGTAAATATGTACAAAAGTACTACACTCCGTTGCTCCTCGACAATGATACCATTTGAATTGTCAATCGACTGGAGGCAGTCGAAAAGTGGTCGAGATAGGGCGGGACCTACAATGTTGCTGATGTAGCCACGCTCGACCGATCGACAAATTCAATAATCAACCCGCAAAAAAATATTTCAATAATGCAAATCAGATAATTTGGATCAAAATTTATTATAAACCCTATAATGAAATGTGTATAGTGGACAAGTAGAGTAGGGTATCAAACATAGGGAACAAGTCAGTGTAGCAAATATTATTATCTATAAATAAATAATAATGTATATCTATGCACAATATTCACCCACTTACTTGTTTTTGTGTGTTCTTTTAATTAATTGATTTTTTGTTATATTTTTGTTATATTTTTTGAAATTTTAAATTTTATTTTCTTTTCATAATTTTCTCATTTTTAATTTATTTTTTCTATTTAATATATAATAACGTTAAATATATAACTATATATATGTATAAAATGTAATACGTATAATATAAATAATATATTATACAATATATATGATACATATAAAAAAGTAGAAAATACCAAAAAGTAGTCCTTTTTTTAAAAAAATTTAAAAATATTTATAAGATATTTATAAGGATTAATAATATTATTAATTATATATAACAATATATGGGTATATAATACAATATAGAGTATAATAATTATATATATAAACATATAATAAAAATCTTTAAGCAAAAACATTTTTATGTTTTTTATATTTTTTTATGATTTTTATGTGTTTTTGCTAATTTTAGGTATTTTTAAACTACAAAATATACAAAATCAGTGACTTTATAAATAGGCTAAATTTTTTGAAAATTCAAACTAGAAAATGGTTCAAAATTTCTCAAAAATAATTTTTATGTTAGGAAATATTATATGTAGAAATAGAGGATAAACAACTATTTTTTAAGGTTTTTAAATATATTATTCATTTTTATGGTTTTCTTTTGTGATTTTTTAATCATTTTTGGTCTATAGTGCTAAAATATAGTAATAATAAGTAGGTATTTTTTTGGTTTTTTTATTGAGGGTGTATTTTTTAAGGAAAAAAGGGAATAAACGTTCTCTTTTTAAATTTTAATAAATATAAAATGCAGATAAAATGCTAAATAAAATAAGTAGCATGAACAAGCATATCATCCAACATCTACATCTATTTTGTCATGGTTTTTGGAGCACATCTACTATTTATAAAAAAATAAAAAAGCATACAGAAAAATAAATCAAGCTGGTAGGGGCATTTTTGCAATTTAAAATAAAGGTAAGGTGTTTGTGCAAAAATACCGGAAACTTTACACTGAAAGTTAATTTTTATATATTAAAATGAAATATCAAAAGTCACAAGTTTACAAGTGTAAAATACCTAGCTTATGTGGGGGCTATGTGAGTTGATCTAACATGGACCTACTTGCAAATTACAAAAAGTTTTAAGGCTTTGCTGCAATTTTTCCACTTAACTTTACACGCAATAAAATATTTGCAATACTAATTATGAAATAGAAAAAGGTAGAGGGGGTTTTTCTTAAATTACCCCACTTATGCACGCTGGATGCGACCACTATCTGGATGCCATGTGGAAGATAAGTCAGCTGGAGGATGACAGCGTTTCAAAAAGAACTAAGGGTACATATTAGATCTGGACCATGTTCCTCATCTGTTGGTTGGCAAGGGGATACAAAGAACATGAGTGAAATCCGGTGCTGGGTAGCTTCTTCCTTCAATTCCTAACGACTCCGCTTGCCTTCATCCGATATGACAATGGGGAAATGATGTCGGCGGCCTTACGCATGTGCTGGTCTCCTCTAGTGGAACGGAGATGTCTCAGACAAAGATCTGGTGCTACAAATAGCTCCAGGTGACCTAGAGAACTTTCTGGTTGCTCCTTGGCTCTAGAGGGGTCTGTAGAAGCTAAAACCTACACCAAAAAGCTCCTCGGCTCGATGGATTCTCCTCAGCCATTGGATGGAGCCAGAAGCTAAAGGGGGTGGAGATGACGAAGTTCTGGTGGAGGGCAAAGGAGGAAACTTCGATTCACCAATTCCATGGTGGATTTGGGTTTGCACGATGGGAGATAAATGGAGAATACTGAGAGGAGTCAAGTAGAGTGGATAACAGTTGGAGATATGGTCAGAGAACTAGGAATTTGGCATGGAGCTCAAGGTCGAGGTCAATTAGGGCTTAGTAATTAAAGCTAGTCCTAATGATTAAACATGAAATTAAAATACAGATTTGAAACAAGAGCCTACTATTTACCTAAATAGTAGAATAAAAGGGGCTTTGACATATCATGGACTTAGGAGGCAGAACCTGCCAGAGCTGGTTCCGATGGTGGCTAGATCGTCTCCTCCGGGTCTTCTCCTCAATGCAAACCATTTCCCAACTACTCCTGTCACCAGCAGCAAGGCTAAAAGGTAGATCTAAGGGGCTAAAAGCTTAGAGGGAGGGATCAAACACAAAAAGGTGGAGAATGGTGAAGTTTCATTGGCTGGTGGTTGGATGGAAAGATTACATGTGCAGTAGACATGGTGTGATCAAATGGAAGATCAGAAAAATGGACGATGATCAGGAAGGAGTCGGGCACATTGTTGATGAAGGAATCGAGGTCCGAGGGCTAGCTTTGTCCTCTGATCCGGTCTGTGGCTGCCTAATCGTTCCGGAGATGAGCTCGAAAAATAAGAGAAGATGGGCCTACACGAGGCTTTGACAGGGGCGACGAGGTGGTCAGTACAGCTCACCCGAGGTCAACTAATGGGAGCTTCTAGTTGGTCCACATGGACCAACTAGAAAAATCCAAGGTCAAAAGTGACAGTAAAATAAATAATAATGATAAATGAATTTATTAATTTTTGGTTATAAAATAAAAATGTTTCTAATTTTATGTAGTATTTTATTCATATTTCTATTTATTTATTCAAGAGTATTTATTACAAGTTACTTTTTACATGTGTAATTATAGGTAAATATGCATGTATGTTTGGTATTTGATTTTTAATTTGTATTATATATTTTGTTAATATATATAGATATATTTATGTTTTTTATTTATTTAATTACATTTTAGGTATTTTTGTTGTATTTTTTTGACTTTATTTGTACATTTAATTAATTATATACATTATTTTTATAGGTATATTCCATCTATATATTAAAGTAATTGATTTATTTAAATTTTTAATGATTTTATTTCATTGTAATTATGGACATGTGTTTCAAATAACATTTACAATTTATATAATAAAAGAAGAAATTGAAAAATATAAAGAATAAAAATATATTGATTATAATATACATGTATATTGTACAATGAGGGCCCAAAACCTAACATTGTATTTTCTTTTTATTTTCATCTACAATATTCATGTTGAGGGTTTTGATATATGAGGTGTAAAAATAATTAAATAATATGGGCACCAAAAAGCAATTATTATGCAAATTAATTTAGGGTTTTATGTGTGATTTTCTATTCATTTTTGTATAGTTCTTCTGCCATATCTCCCCCTACTTTATTCCTTGTCGACCAAGTCATCATGATGATTGGATCTAGGGGTCTAGGGTTACTCAGTGTCATTGACACTTCATTCTTTTTCTTTTCTTTCTTCTATTCTTTTATTTCAGAATAAAATACATAATTAATACATTATGTTATACAGTATTTTGTACAATTTACAAAGTATTTATTTTGGAAAATTAATGATATATACATGCATTTAACTAAGTGTTTAAGGCCAAAATGAAAGAATAAAGGTGATTAAATGAGGATTCATTACTGGGTCACTGGGTCTCGATTCACTCAGTGTCTTTGACACTTCATTCTTTTTCTTTTCTTTCCTTTTTTTTATTTTGAAAAAATAAATTATTTATATATTATTTTATATAGTATTTTATATTACTAATAGAGTGTTTATTTGTAATATTAATAATATATACATGCATTTAGCAAGGGATTTAAGACCAAAATGAAAGAATAAAGGTGATGAAATGAGGATTCATCACCCCCTATACTTGCATTTGATTGTATCTAGCAAATACTTATGCCTATAAATACAGAAAGTAAAATAAAGAAAAGAAAAATAAATAACTTGGAATAATGTTCAAAATTTAATCTTGTCTTAGGAAAATCAAAGTTTGGAGCTAAGAGAAGACCTTTAGATTATTTGTGTGTTCAAAACTGTATTAAGGTCAGGAAGTATGACACAACAACCCTGAGGTTCCATAATCCTATTATCCAGTTCTCTTCATAGTCTGGTCAGATCCATCCTCTCAGTCGTAAACTCTCAAAACATTGAAATTATAGAACCATGTACATGAATTTTTCAGCTCTTCCCAGACAAACCATTAAACCATAAAGGAGTATGTTCCTCTGGTAACTCATACTTATCGAGACCAATATTTTCTTCTAAGATCAGATGCTACCAATCTTTACAACTGAATGGGGTAAGAAGCAAGAAGAACGGGAAAAGAAGTGGGAATGAACTAGTGTAGTCTTCATCCCCTTGTGTAGCACGATAAGTGTAACCAAGTCTTCACCATGAAGCAGGATTTTTCTAGGGCTCAATTTTTTTGGTGGATATTTTTGGTATAGGATTCTTCTTTGGATAATTTCTTTGACTTTACATTGCTCTGCATTCTTGCTTGTGCCCCAACAGATATAAAGTCTTTTAGTTCCACCCATTTTTTAGGGTCTTGGAAAAAGTTACGCCAACAGACCATTCCTTATCCGAAGTGTTGTTTAATCTAGTCTCCAGTCTTTAGATATCATTGTTACCAAAAGAAGTGGTTTAGAGTATTGGTTTCGGCAATACCCAAGAATGGTTCCTGAGCCATCCCTGGCGAAACAACCTAGCATCATCCCGACTTAGACTCCAAGATTTTTCAACAATCCATCTGGCTGATAGAAGTGTTAAGTGCGAGGTTTCTGATCAAGCCACTATCTCAAGATTCTTACAGATGATATGTAGTGTTCTATTTAGACACATTGAATTGACTCATTAACATAGTCTTATAGAACCCAAATATATAAGTCAAGGTGATCTAAAGTATCCCTATTCCATTCATTAATGGGTTCCTTTGAATTTAAGTGCATTAAGGTCTATACCAAGCTCCAATCTCCAGACTTTATTTTGCCTTGTTCAATTGTCTTGATTATTTAAAAAAATGCACATGCAATGTACATTTCAAGAAAATATTTTTTGAAGCAGTTTTTTGATTTTATACTTTCTATGGAATTTTAAAACGTTTTGCATTTTTTTGAAATTTTGAGAACATTTGGCAAGTTCATATGGGTTTTTGATTTTGCAAATTTTTAGAGATTTTTGGAAAGTAAAAGGGTTATTGAAATAATTTTGTGCAGACATTTACACGAGAGTGCATCTTTATTTACAATACTTAGGTGAAAAATTTTACAATAAGTATTTATAAGGATTAGATTAGTGGTTATTTATAGTTTTATATATAGAGTTTGTAAAGAATTTTTATTTATTTGAATTATGTATGTTGTTCTCTAAATAATATGTAAATATTTTACAAAAAACTTTGAAAGCCTTTCTTTGAAACTAATTTGTCAAATAGTATTAGCAAATATTTAAAAAAATTGAAAAAAAATTGCAAATATTTTTCAAAGAATATATATATATATATTTCTAAGTATTTTTACAACCATTTTGTAAATCATTTGCTAATAGATTTTAAAACTTTTTATTCAATCAAATAGAAGAAATCTTTATAAACAAAACATTTTTATAAAAGGTTTGAAAAATTTTAAAAATATTTTTTCAGATGGTTTTCCACAGTTTTTTCAAAGAATTTTTCAACCATTTTCAAGCATTTTGTAAAGTATTTGTAACCTACTTATTAACCGTGATTACAAAGAATTTTATGTGTATTCAAAATATTTATTAATTAGCCATATTATTAAAAATACGAAAGTACGAGTTATGGATAAAGTATATACAACATATATACGACCCCCATATGCTTTGCTTGAACAATGTCCTCATAGGTTAGAGAGAAAATGGAAGACATAAATTGTGCTAAGTATAAGAAAGTCTATACTACAATGATTGAGTAATACAGAATGAGAAGTCGATTGTCCCCGCTATACCTAGGATCAATTAATCCTAAGTATAACAGACTGTATACAATGCAAGGAGGGTCGAGGATGTGAACAAATAAAATCATCTGCTCCGCTTGTTGATGAATCCATGATTCATTAATTTTTCTTGTGTATTTTATCTTAAAACCCTTAACAGATGCATGTAAATATCCATTAATTTCCCCATAATATAAAAACACCATTCATTAATAAAAATACACTTTTATGCATTAAAAATGCAAATAAATAAAAGAAAGAAAGAAAGTAAAAAGAGGTAGACTTGAAATATGTATATATGTATAGTATGACTAATTAAATATAAATATAGCTGAAAGATATATTTATATAACCTAACCCCTTAGACACAGTCAACATAATTTGATCGACAAACAATAAAGTAATGAGATATAAGGAAGAAAACTATAAAAATAATTAATTGTGTACACATAACATGATTCCTTATTTATTCATTATTTATAAAAAACTTCATTTATTTTTAATAAATTTATTTTGTATATTTTTCACCAAATTCTTATCCTATGTATTCATCAAATGTAAATAAAAATAAAAAATCATAAAAAATCCCAATCTCTATATATGTCAAGAAATCAGTCTTTTAAATTGTCAATTTCTCAACTTCTGAACCTCATAACTTCTACATACGAACTCCAACCTTTAAAGTTCATAAAATTGTATTCTCTAATTAATAATGGTGATTTCACAAAACTTGGGTCTGTTTGCAAAAAGTCAGTTTTGGGACCTAGTGATAACCAATCTCTAGGCTATTTATTTTAGGGATATTTACACCTGTAACCCTGAGTAATTTGGTAATTACCCCAGGAACCCTCGATAATCATGAATTACATCCAGAACCTCGAATAACCGCTCTGTTTTACACCCATAACCTTACGTTAGTTTACTCCATTAACTCAACCAGATGGCTGAGTTAATCTAACCAATCAGTGATCTAACGGTTGAGACAAATCCAAAAAGAGGAAGAGGACTAGGGGGAGGGGCTCGACCAGAAGTTCGAGCTTTGAATGGTGGCTAGCTTTGGCGGGGGCGGACTACGAACATGGGAGGAGGAAGAGCTTGGTGTGGGACTCCTCGGCGGAGCGGGCTCGGGGTTGGGTTTGGGGGGGGGGGGGGGGGGGTTCCTGGGCGTAGGACTCCCGGGGGGCTTCATCGATGGCAAGCGGGGCTGGGGGGGGGGGGGGGGGAGGGACAAGATTGCAGACAAGGGAGGAGGGGGAGATGGGCGCGGGACTCCCTCCCAGGGGGGCTTCGTCGATGGTGAACAAGGCTGGGGGGGGATTGGTGAGGAGGGAGATGATTGCAAACATGGGAGGAGGGGGAGCTCGGCACAGGGCTCCAGGAGGATGGCGGGGTGGGGGGGAGCTGGGCTCCTCAGTAGGCGATGCTCAGAGAGGAGGGGGATTCGAGGAGGAGGTTCCCCACCGGCGAGGGCTTCCAGGAGGAACTCGGGGGGGGGGGTGTTGCAGCTTGCCGGTACCGAGCATGAGTGCCTAGAGCTCGCATGTGGAGGCTTGCCTGGGAGAGGGGGCCATCATCTTGTTTGAAAGAATGGCATCATGATATAAATATGATGTCTTTCGAAGTGCAAAATGGTCAACATATTTCTTTTTCCGTTAGAGTAAACGGAGAATTAAGACAGATATTGACACAAGGTTATGCCATGTAAAGGTTAAACATTATTTGGGGTTCTGGATTTAATTCGTGATTATCGAAGGTTCCTGGGTTAATTACCAAATTACTCAGGGTTATGGGTGTAAATATCCCTTTATTTTATTCTCTAAATACTATTTACAGTATCAATGATTCTACTATTTTAATTATTATCTTGAAATCATAGATTATCTATAAAAAGTTCAAAATTTAAAACCATGTAATATTTTCAATAATTCAAAAGTCATTTATAGATGAATTTGAACCGTGGAACATATATATATACACATAAAGTCATTTATTAAAAGTTTACACTATTCTTATTCACTATATTAGTTAATAAAATATAAAAATAAAATGTTATTTATTAAAATATTGAATTAAAAATGAATAACCCACTTATTCAGTATACTATTTATTTAATTATTAATATTATATTTATATTTCATTAAATATATATTATTTATCAATATAAATTATACCATAATTTAGATAAATTAATAATACATATTTGTCATTTTTATATCTATTAAAAAAAACATCATGTAACATCTATTATCTAATTATTAATCTAATTTATTTTCCGACCTATGTGGTGCTAACACGCGTTATCACCACAAGTCATCTTCCCCAAGAATAGTCTGTTAGTTATGTTCTAATAGTTGCACTTTGCCTAATTATTTTCACTTCATTTCTGATCCAAAGCCACATATGATCCATTGATTTTAACCTCATAACATCATAGATTCATGCCTACCTTTGTATCTACACCAACCCTCCATCGATCTTCTTACTTAATCACCTAAAATTCCTCATTCAAAACAACTATTCCCTTACCACTAATTCCAATGGACGTCAACCACCTTCTCCACCTTGCTCCGCCTCGTCTCGATGGTGACAATGCCTGAGGCCCACTCTGTGTGGAAGAGGGGTTGACGGAGGAGAGTTCTACGGCAGAGACGCCTTGCATTACATCTTTTGCTCCCATGTCCAGCTCTGGGAAGCCAACTCGTCGAGCAAACATCTGAAGGTCACAAACCATCAATCCCCAAGTACCTCCATTTCATCCTTCAAACTCATCGATATTTGTGCCTTAATTAATCATCTAATCATACATATGGATCATCTTAGTCACCGTTATAATCATCAATAAAAAATCCCCATTCGATTCGTTTCAAATAACGTCCAATTTCCATCTCCAATTCAATTCCTAGAACCCATCACATATAAGCAAGTTAATATTAACATTTGGTTGATTTCTTTGAGAAATCGAGCATCAAATCATCCTTTGCAGGTTGTTCATGATCTTTGGAGCATTCATTCATTGTCTGGAGCACCTTCTGTGCCCATTGATTCATTGAGCAGACTTGCAGTCCTTTGCTTAGAGCATCAAGCCCTAGCTGCCGTCCTTCCAACCTTTCTCCACCACCATTTTCAATTACCCCTACCATATGCGAGCTCGAAGGGGGAGGAGACCCCTTCTGGCCCTACTAGAGCTTGGACATCGACACATAGCCTGCCATCGTCGGAGATTGAATATCGCCACCACCGCTCATGCAATTTGGGGATCCGAGTCAAGAACGTGCAACACAGAGTTATGCCACACGTCATCAACCAACATCTCATATTCAATCTCTATATTCTAATCCTATCTGTTCATCAGTGAAGGGTGGAAAAATATCAAGCATGCCCTTGAAGAGTCTAGAAATCTTTGCGTGCCTCCAAAAGATTTTACTTATTAGATTTATGTCCCTGCATCGGGACCTAAGTGCAATGTCCTAAGATTTTTCTTGCAAGGGACCTAATTAAGAACCCCTTTATTCTTTTCTTGTGTTTTTTTACACATTGCTACTTGGACTCTAGGACTATTGTGGACCACTATTGGACATTTTTTCGATTGCATTTTTCACCATTTCATTTTTCTAATTGAATTTTGAGATTTTAACTGCAAATTTATCGAGGTTTTCTTCTTTGATTTTTGACTACGTTTTGATTTGATTTGTGCGTTCTTCGATCTCATCGATCAAGTTTCTCTTCGATTCGTATATATATAGTATCACTATAATTTCTATCATCGATATACTATATTGTAGATCGATTGTTTGAAAATATCACTTTGAAAAATAAAATTAAAATTAGAAATTAAAATTCAAATAAGAAAACTAAAACCAACCAAAAAGATTTTCTCGAAGAAGAAAAGAAATTAGAAAAAAACCACAAAAATATTTTATTCACTCTAAAAATCTGAGCATGACTTTATGTCGCCTTATGTTCAACAAAGAAATACTTGCATGGTTAAATATTTAGTGAAACATCGGATTTAGGAGAGAGCCCAATTATTTTCCATTTTCTCTCTTTCTCTGTCTCTCATTCTCTCCTGAATTGTCTTTTGTTTGATATATTAGATTTTTCTAAGCAGTTTGCTACATTCCACATCAAATTAACCTCTAGTAAAATCTAGTTATCACCTACCTCCACTATACTTAGGGCAACATATCCCTAAGTATAGATAAAATATCAAGAGTTGAGGAGATATGCGAGGGATCAAATAATGAACACTTGTATACACTCATCCTCCCTATACATAGAATGAAGCATATCCTAAGTATATCAGTGATCAATGGTATGAGTGAAATTTCTAAATAATGAAAGAAGGTAATTCTAAAAGAAGAAAATAAGAAAAGAAAAAAAATTATAATTAATCAAAATATTTTTGTTGACATTGTCTGAATCTGCTGATGTTACGGCTTTAATATCAACATGATAGACCACCTGTATAGATTCAACAACGGACATGAATGTATCATACTCGAGTTATAACTTCAGAAACTGGCCTTTCATCATGAAGGGTTGTGCCTCAGCTGATAAACGAGATATCACAATGCTGCTAGTGTTACACACATGCTTCACTACAACTAGCTCGGTCCAATTCTTTTCAACATCCCCGAGGAAAGTTTCAACTTTGCATAGAACAACCAAGTCTTTTGACATGGTTCTAAAGTCTTTTGGTGAATCTACTTGTCGTGCCACTTCTTGACTTTCTCCTTATACATTAGGTTGTTGTCATATTCATAGTTGCATAATTTAAGTAATTTATATAGATCAAGATTTCTATTTTTGCCGGCCTTCTTGGATAGACATTTATTGCCCATAAAGATTGTGAATTAATTCTACAGGAAAATGGCATAGCTTTCCACATACTAGGTGATAGGGAGATATTCCCAAAGGTGACTTGCACGCAGTTTGATAAGCCCAAGTAATCGAGGCGAGTAATTGAGAATAGTTCTTCATGTCGTGACGTACAAGCTTCTGAAGAATTGCCTTAATCTCCCTTTTTGAACATTCTGCTAGGGCATTAGACTATGGGTGGTATGGAGAAGCGACACGATATTCAATACAATATTCTTTGGCCACCTTCTTCATTTCTCTGTTGATGAAATGGCTACCACCATCAGATTTCAAAATTTTTGGAATCTCGAATCTTGTGAATGATGTGTTCCTTAAGGAATCAACGTACAATATCACTGTCGATGACTCAGATTGGGATAGCCTCCCCCCAACGATCGATATAATCGACAACGAATAGAAGATATTAAAATCTATGACTGTTGGGAAATGGGCCCATGAAGTCAATGCCCCACGCATCAAATACGTCTGATATATGAATGTAATTTAAGGGCATTGTATATCTCATTCCAATAGTTCCACCCATTTTCTGACAGACAATGTTTCATAAAGTCTTCTACATCTTTGTAAATAGTTGGCCACCAGAGGACGCATTGGAGCACTTTTGATGCCATTCTTTTCCCAGAGTGGTGTCCACCTCATCCTTGATTATGGCAATGTTCTGGGACACTATAAACATCCTCTTGAGGAATTCACCTTATCCAGATGCAATCTGCATCCTCATGAATCAAATACAGATCCTTTCACTGGTAGAAGTGAATATCTGACAAAAATTTGACACCTTTCAACTTCGGCCAATCTTCTTGAGTTCTCTTGGAAACAAGATAATTCACAATATCAACAAACTAGGGGAGCGAGGTGACTGATAGAATTGCTTCATCTGGGAAAGTTTCCATAATAGATACCATGCTCGCTCAGGACTGTCTAGCTTCGGTAGTCTTGAAAGATGGTTTTACACCACATTTTAATTCTAGGCTTATCTCTGATTTCAAGATCGAACTCCTAGAGTAGAAGGATCCAACTGATGAGTCTAGATTTGGAATCCTTATTGCTTTGTAGGTACTTGATGGCAAAATGGTCTGTATACATAATGACTTTGTGACGAATCTCCATTTCATCGCCTTTATTCTGTCATTTTGCCCTTAAAAACCCTAGCAAATGCATGTAAGTAGCATTATTTTGTACAAATAAGCATTCATTATTTATTCCATTTGTTGTGTATAAAATATTGTTTTAATGTTAGAATTATAAAATAAAAAGAGGAAAAAAGAATAAAATGCTAAAGGTATTTTATGACCCTAAACCCCAAGACCTAGGCATCTTGATGACTTGGTCGACAAGGAAAAAAATATGGGGAGATAAGGGCCTAAAATCACCAATAAAAGTCATTCTTTAATTCATCAATAAGTGTTCTTTGGGACCTATTTTATTTCTATTTTTATAGATCAAATAAAGAATCTTTGTACGTGAAAAATTATCGATAAAAATACCAATAAAAATGCAAAATTGATTTCATACGAAAATAATATACAATGTACCTTTTATACTCGAAATAAAAAGCCAAAATCCCAACTTCCCAGACCCATATCTCCTAAATAAAAACTCAAAATGGGTAAAAATCATTTAATTATATATAACTTTTAATAAGCTATTTAATGAAGGTGGATTCATATTTTTGGATTTAAGATGTGAAAGTTATGGTTTGAACCCCTATTGTATATTTTACCTGTATAAAATATTCACTTGATTTATTCGTTATTATTTTTATAATTTTGCAAATATTATTTATTATATATGTAAATATTTAAAACAGAAGAAAACCATATATAAGACATTAAAATAAAATATGTATACACAATACATAGATGAAATACATATACTTATATCGATATAATATATACCCTCAATTATTCAAGTGTACAAAATACATCAGAAAAATATAATAAAAATATATTTAAGTATATAAAAAGAATTTATAAATATATAAATTTAGTAAATAAAATAATAAAATGCAAAATACAAAATAAAAATCGCATACCCAAGTAGAGGTAAATATACATATAAATACACACTTAAAAAAACTTGTAATAAATAAAGTCTTAAAAATAAATAAAAATGCGATTTAATTACCATAAAAATGACAATCATTTTTTATTTTATAGTCAAAATTTAAATAAATCATTTATTAAATTATTTTTACTTTTACAATATATTTTCATTTCCTTTTTCCCGGTTGGTCCACATGGACCAACTGAAGCTTTTCTTTAGTTGATAAAAAAATCACAAAAACCAAGGACAGTTGTCCTTTGAGATTCTTGTTTTCTCTTAATTGATTTTTGATTAATTGAATAACCCTCGGGATTGTAGCCTCCCTGAGTTCGACCCTGTCCGCTATACAGGTTAATAAGTAGCAAAAAAAATATTTTTTGTTTATCACGGGATTTTTAGGGGACAGCAACGATGACAAACTATTTAACAATAATTTTCCGACCTCACAAATTTCTGTGCTCAACAAAATGGCGTCGTTGCCGGGGAGGCAATGCGAGGGTACTTAGGTTTCTCTTTTGACCTTTTATTCTTGGTTGTTTAATTTTTCCATTCACTTCATCATTTATATCCACTACATTCATTTCATTTTTTTCTTTTCTTTTCTCATATTTGATAATTGTTTTTCTTACACATTTTCTTTTCTTTTTCTTGCGAGGGCCCATGGAGTGAAGGAGGCGATCATAGTAGAGCCGAAGCACCCAAGCGACGTGGAGGCGACTTGATTCTTCACCAAGCCACAGGATAGCGTGAAAAGAGGAGAAGAAGAAGTGAAGGAGATGAAAAAAATTTAAAGAGAGAGATAGAGAGTTTTTCTTTTCCATTTGAACTCTGTAAAAGGACATTCATTTGTTGCGGGGTCTATTTCGCCAAGTACCGGTGCACGTGGGGGACCTTACCGATTTTGTTTTCATCACCTTTATTTTTCTTTGTTTTCTGTAGATTTTGAGAGCTACCTCTTGATTGTTTTAATTAATTTGCTTGAACCAAGTAATTAATTAGGTTCAAACACCCTAAACAAGACATTTCTGTACTAATAGAGTAGAGCGTAATTTGGACTTAGTCAAATTAACTTGTTCTTGCCTGTTAATAGAAGCTATCATCTAGGACGGTTCACTTGCATTTACATATAGGATAGTTTATTTAAATTCTGCGCTGATCACTTGCATGTAGAGTGCTGGCGATAAGGTACGCATCTCTAACCCCTGCATGCGTCATTGTTTTTTAATCATGCATTGGCATTTCCGATCTCCTTCCTTGTTTTCACTCACAAAAGTTAAAAAGGAAATTGTACACTCGGTAGGTGATTCGTTGAAAATATTTTAACCAAGTGATAACTGCTAAAACTGGGACTGCTAAAGAATACTCGACCCTAAAAATACAAGGAAAAATCATTGTTTTGGGGAGAGTAACCCCCTCATTATTTGGTTTGCTTGAGAAAGAGAGTGACCCGCACACTAGGATAGAGCCACGACCGAACTCTTTTCAGACTACTATCTTGGGTTAGTCGTTCTCCAGTGAGGATCTTTCCAATAGCCGTTAAAGCGACCCATGACATTCTTAACAGATTGAGTTGATCGGGTAGCCGGTAAACGGTCTGCAATTCATACTGGCTGGGAAAGATCTAACTTTGGGAGTTGGCCAGTCTCCTGAGAGCATTGGGTTCCTAACAACTCGCTTTTAACCGCTCTGATATATTGTATTCTCACCAAACTCTAAAATTGACAAGATAATTGACCGAACCTTCACAGTCTTCACTTTGAGTTGAGTTGGTGAACTAAGGGTTTGTATTGTGTTTGATTGCTTGTGTGCTTTCTAGATCCTTCTATGCGTTTGCGCCTTTTTCTCCATATCTTTTGACTTGACCACTCGTGCTCTCTCGATCCCATCTTTTGTTTCGAAGATGGCTGACTGGAGTTATTTTAATCCAATCTTCGTGGATACCTCGTACTCTCTAGACTATCCACCTCCCTTTTTCCTGGAGGACTTTCCTCCTGATTTTTGTGCATAACCGCCTAACCCATTTTTTCAGGATTCGGAGGACTTTGACTTTCACCCACCCGCATTGAACCCACCCGATCTTGGGATTTCGGAGTCACCTTTCATGATTTCCACACTTGAGACATTGAATCAGATGATGGAGCATATGAATTCGAGGATTAGCAATCTATTTAACATAAATACAAGCCAAAACACCGCTCCACTATTTCAGGATATGGATTCACTTGAGGATAATCATGAGAGCTTGCAATCGCCCAAAATACAAAAAATGTGAAAATTTTAAAAATCCAAAAAGATTCCTGGAGACACATTATTAATTCATATTGTGAGGAGAGGACCCAAACGGCCGATCATCTACCCACACATTTATTCACATCATGTCCAACCTTGACCCCGAGGATGCCACTATACAGACTGCTCTTGGAAATCCTCGTGTAAATGCTGATTCCGACCTCCTCCCTTGTAGGGAGGAGGTCCAAAAATTCAAAAAAATGTTGACTGAGCCCGAAGTGGTAGACACCCTTCATGAGATCATTAAAGCTCCTCTTCAACAAGCCATGACAGATTTATCTACTCCTCAACACAAGAAGAGAAAGCGAAGGAGAAGATCTGAGCATCACATCTTTGCCATGGCCACTGCCTATGCCATCTCTCACCGTCCATATTTTAAGAAAGGGAACTCTGCAACACCTCTTGTGAGTTGCTCCATATCTGACTATTCAAGTGATAACACTCTCCTTGACGGTAGTTCATCAATCAATATAATACCCTTCCTTATGGTATAATATCTTCATCTTTGGCCTCTTAAGAAAACCAGGATGATAATTCAATTTGCTGATGGATCTATCAAGAGGCCGAAGGGTATTCTAGAAAATGATGTCATTCTTATTCAAGGCATGAATTTCATTTCGGATTTTGTTGTAATGCCCATGGAGACCTCCGCCCCTGTGGAGCACCCTCCAATCATCCTGGGACGGCCTTTCCTCGCCTCTGTGGGAGCCGTTATTGATTGTGGTTCAGGAGAGATTCGCTTCCGTTCTGATGTAGGGAGCGATGTGTTGATCACTGCACCCATTACTGCCCAGAAACCTTTATCTCATGAGAACCCGCCGATGATAGCCAACCCTAAGGAATTTGACCTCTATGATAATATCAGAGATTCTTGTTATATGTTGGATGATAATGAAACCCAAGAATTCATCTTCAAGGAGGAAGACTCAGAAAGCATAGACCTTGGAGTGCCCCCTTCTGGTATGTGGTGATGCATTGATGACATCCGCGGAATTTACACGATAGACACCTTAGAGCGGAAGGAATAATTTGAGACTAGACAGGACGATCATGATTTGACTATTTTCACTGATGAGTTCGTTCATATTCACCCTGATGCAGATGAGACCGATCAAGCCAAATTTGATTTGATTTCATTTATAAAGGAATTTGGGTCTTTTGATAAAAATGATGATCCAGTAGAGGCCCGCCAGGCTGAAATTGATCCTACTTTTTCTGATAATGATTAGAGCCATTTTACTTTGTTTTTTTTTCTGATTTATTCCACCACCGACTCGATTTTTCATCTCACTTTCTCGATCTCTAAGCGTTCTATTTCTATTGTCCACGATCTCTCAACTCCGACCGCGTATGGTGGCCGAAGATCGGATTCGAATCTCTCAACTCCGTCGAATCTCCGTTCATTTTTTTGATTTGTAAATAAATAAAAAATTGTTTCATTGTCTCTAACATTTATTTTGCAGGATCATATAAAAAACAAAAAAAAATAAAAAAAGAAACTATAGCCTATTTTTTTCCTATTTTCGGATTTACAAAAAATAAAAAAAATTATGTATTTACTGTTTACAATGCAATAAAAAAATTACAAAAAAAAATTAAAAAAAACAAAAAATAGAGAGGGAATGGTCGCCCTCCAGGCACCGCCCCCCCCCCCCCCCTTCAACTTCAAGCCGCCGCAGCCGCACCCTTACGCCCCCCTCCGTCAAGAAGACATCCCATCTCTATTTGTGGATCTCACCTTAGGAGTGGAAAAGGCCCGTGATCGCCTCGACAAGATCGACTCGCTGTCACCGTACGGCTCAGAGGCTAGGGACTATTCTCGACAAAATTTTCTCTCGGAGATCAGGCTCCTCTCTCTAAAGATTGATCAAGTTGAAATGAGGGAGAAGGAGCCATATAAATAGAAAAGATGGATTGAAATTTGATTTTTTTTGATTTTTTTGAATAAAGAGATAAAGATGAAAATTGAAATGAATTTTTGAATTTTTTGGTGGAAGAGATAAGAGAGATGAAGTGAGAAATGAGATAAAATAAAAGAGAGTTAAATTTTTTTACAAAATTAACTAATTTTTTTTGGAATTATCGTCACTTTATTTATTTGAATTAAAAAATGTTATTTTTTTATTTTTTATGGAGGTTAATTAAAAATAACAACTATATACCTATACTATATACATATATGACATTATATACAAGGGTAAATGAGGAAATTAGCCTTTTTTGTTTTAAGATTTTTTTTCATTTTTATTTTAAATAATTAGTAAGACTAATTTACAAATATATACAAATACAATATGCACAAAATACATTGTAAAATTGCACAAACCACCCTAGAAAACTGACTTTTCAATCATAACTCAAAAATTATGAAAATACAACTATTAAAAATTTTAAAGATAATTTAATTTCGAATCCAATGGAAGTGAGATTGATTCAATTTGAGCTCATATGAAGCCGGAATTGATCTTTTAATTAGTGCTTAGTGTCTTTTTTCCATGTGTGGCTACTTTTATTCTGTACATGATTTAATTATGCAATTATTTTTATTAATTAGAACATATTTTTATTTACAATTTTGGTTTTGAACGTTATCTGATTTGAGGTCAATTAAGGCACAAATAAATTAGTGTTAGTTTTTACAGATATACACAAAATAAGTGAGAAGTATTTACAACAACATACACATTTTTTTGGATTTTCTGCTTAAGGACCCCATCTCCCCCTACTTTATTCCTGGTCGATCAGGTCAAGTCTTGACCTTCTCTCGGGGTTCGGGTCAGCCTATATCTATTACATATATACAGTCTTACATTTTTTTTATTTTCTTTTCTTTAATTTTCCTTTCTTTCTTTCTTTATTTATTTTAGGTTAAAATTAGTAAGAAGTGTACAATATTTACACATATGCAAGTTAGTAAGAATATGGAGTTAGTGTTATATGCAGGTGTTTTATAAGGGATTTTAAGCTAAACTAAATGAATAAAGATGACGAATCGCATATTCATCACCCCCTATGCTTTACCTTTGCTAGTCCCTTAGCAAACACTTATTTGAAAGAATAAGTGAAAAAAAAGAAAAAGAAAGGGAAAATAAAGAAAGTATGAGAACATTGAATATTAAACTTATCTTCATAAAATTGTAGTTTGGAGCTCTGTCGAACCTTTGGATTATTGGTGTCGGAACTTCGATAAGACTTAGAATTTTAAAATCAACAACCTTCAAGTTCTACACATTGTTGTCACGGTTTGGTTTCAGAAGTCATCTTAGATCAATCCTCTTCCCAAAGCACACCCTATGAACATTGAACAATCGACTCATGTGTGTGAAAGGTTTTAGCTCTTCCCATCCAAAATGCCGAACTACCATGCAAATCTCCTCTCGAGTAACTCGTCCTCAGGGAGTCAGGTATTTCCTTCTAAGGTCTGTCGCATTGTGTTCACAATCGAATTCGGGGAGAAGTTAGAAGAAGGAGAAAAGAACTGGAGGGTGGCCAGTGTAGTTACTTCTCCTTGTGGAGCTGGCCAGTATAGCCGAGTCTCGACCAAGATCTGTAGGTTTCTTGAAGCTTGGACCATTTTGGTTAGATATTAATTTGGTAGTGGCTTCTTTGTATTTGGATTTTTGATGGTTTTGCTTGGATCTTGTTGTGCCCCTACAGATATAGAATCTTTTTGTTTCTGTACATTTTTTGGGATCTTTGAAAAAATTGTGCCCAGCCGTACATCCCTTTTCCGAAGCTTTATTTCAACCCGTACTCCGGTCTTTAGATTTCCATGCTACCAGAAAAGAAACTCACATAGTCTACCAACATCCTTTCTGAGTTGAGCTAAGTGCATAGTGCAAGAGTACAAATTAATTCCCTATTCAAGAGTTGTACCCAGAATGAAGAGACCAATTTAGACACTAAGAGTCAAATGCTGCACATTGTCATGTGAAACTTAAAGAATTAAGTCAAAGACCTGAAGCTTCTAAAATCCTATTTCTCGGTGAAGTTCCTCTGAGAATTAGGTGGATTAAGGTTCAACTAAGCTCCATTCCTCAATTTTATTCCAGACATAGTTTAAATGTCAATACTATCATGAAAAAAGCACATGCCAATGCAAAATATGAGCAATGAAAAAAGTTTTTTTTTGAAAAGAAATGATGAACATGTGAAAATAACATTTTTTTAAACAATTTTCAAATTTTGAAACTTTTATGGATTTTTGGAGAAAAAATGCAGATGTGAAAGAAAGTTTTTTTTAATTATGCAAGTTTTTATAGATTTTTGTTTTTTTAGTTATTTTTTCAGATGTGAAAGAAAGGTTTTTTTAGGAAAAAGGGTTAGTAAAATATATACAAGTATATACAAGATTTTTTTCTTTTTTTTGTTTTTTTATTTGTTTTTGTTTTTTTACACACGTGGATTTTATAAAATTATACACACAACCCCCCAAATAAATGTATTTAAAAGTACGAGTTATGTCTAAATTATATATACAATATATACGAGACCCCCTATACTTAGCACGAACTATGTCCTCATAGTGATCAGAGAGCGAGAAGGAAGACAAAACTCATGCTAAGTATAGAAAAGTGAAAAGACTCCTATGCTACAATGACTCAAAGAAAAGATACAAAGAAGAGAGGTTGGTGATCCCCCTTATACTTAGGATCAAGTAATTCTATGTATAATAGAGTGTACAAAAAGGGGAAAACCAATGACGAGAATGCACAGACTCAAAAATACAAAGACATGATATGAACAACATCACCCCCTATACTTAGGGTAGAGTATCCCTAAGTATAGGCAACAACAATAGTGATGAACATGACGAATATGATCAACACAAATCATTCACCCCCTATACTTAGGATAAAGCACATCCTAAGTATACCATATATACACACACACGGAAAAAGAGGTGAATGACAAAACGGGAGAAGTAAGAGTGAAACGAAAGGATATACAAGAGGAGTGGATGTATATAGGTCAAGAAGGTCGAAAGTGAACCTTCTTGCGGGACCGCTGAGGTATAGATTAGGTGTAGGTCGATATTGGGATCATCATTAGACATAAACTGAGTAGGATTGACCAGGAATGTATCCTCAATGGTTTCAGATTGTGCATGCCTAAACTGGTTATTGGAAGTAGTGTGGTCATGTTCTGCCTGAGAAGTCTCACAAACATCAAAGTAAAATGGCTCGAAATCATTATCAGAAAAAGTAGGATCAATTTCAGCCTGGCGAGCCTCTACTGGATCATCATCTTTATCAAAACGCCTGAATTTGTTTATAAATGCAAACAAATTAAATTTGGCCTGATCGGTCTCATCTGCATCAGGGTGAATAGGAACGGACTCATAATAGTCAAATCATGTCTGTACTGTCTAGTCTCAGATTCTGCCTTCTGCTCTAAGGTGTCTATCGTATAAATTCCGCGGATATCATCAATGCATCACCACATACCAGAAGGGGGAACTCCAAGGTCTATGCTTTTCGAATCTTCCTCCTTGAAGAGGAATTCCTGCGTTTCATTATCATCCAACATATAACAAGAATCT
This sequence comes from Ottelia alismoides, assembly GCA_037367405.1. NCBI lineage: Eukaryota > Viridiplantae > Streptophyta > Magnoliopsida > Alismatales > Hydrocharitaceae > Ottelia > Ottelia alismoides. The sequence goes on along the minus strand of JAZKJV010010370.1, from coordinate 231,328 downwards.
CTGATATTATCATCAAGGTAAAATTCCTTGGGGTTGGCTAACACGGGCGGGTTCTCATGCGATGCAGGTTTCTGGGCAGTAATGGGTGCAGTGATCAACACATTGCTCCCTACATCAGATCGGAAGCCAATCTCTCCTGAACCATAATCAATAACGTCTCCCGCAGAGGCGAGGAAAGGCCGTCCCAGGATGATTGGAGGGTGCTCCACAGGGGCGGAGGTCTCCATGGGCATTACCACAAAATCCGAAGTGAAATTCATGCCTTGAATAAGAATCGCAACATTTTCTAGAATACCATTCGACCTCTTGATAGATCCATCAGCAAATTGAACTATCATCCTAGTTTTCTTAAGAGGCCCAAGATGAAGATATTGTACCATAGAGAAGGGCATTATATTGATTGACGAACCGCCGTTAAGGAGTGTGTTATCACTAGAATAGTCAGATATGGAGCAACTCACAAGAGGTGTGTCAGTGTTCCCTTTCTTAAAATATGGACGGTGAGAGATGGCGTAGGCAGTGGCCATGGTCAAGATGTGATGCTCAGATCTTCTCCTTCACTTTCTCTTCTTATGTTGAGGAGTAGATAAATCTGTCATGGCCTATTGAAGTGTAGCTTTATTGATCTCATGAAGGGTGGCTACCACTTTGGGTCCAGTCAACTTTTTTTGAATTGTTGGACCTCCTCCATAAAAGGGAGGAGGTCAGAATCAACATTTACACAAGGATTTCCAAGAGCAGTCTGTATAGTGGCATCCTCAGGGTCAAGGTTGGGACATGATGTGAATAGATGTGTGGTTAGATGATCGGGCATTTGGGTCCTCTCCTCACAATAGGAATTAATAATGTGTCTCCCAGAATCTTTTTAGATTTTTAAAATTTTCTCATTTTTATGTATTTTGGGCGATTGCAAGCTCTCATGATTATCCTCAAGTGAATCCATATCCTCAAATAGTGGAGTAGCATTTTGGCTCGTATTTATGTTAAATAGATTGATAATCCTCGAATTCATAAGCTCCATCATCTGGTTCAGTGTCTCAAGTGTGGAAATAATGAAATATGACTCTAAAATCCCAGGATCGGGTGGGTTGAATGAGGGTGGGTGAAAATCAAAGTCCTCGAATCCTGAAAAAATGGGTTAGGCGGATATGCACAAAAATTAGGAGGAAAGTCCTCCTGGAAAAAAGAAGGTGGATCGTCTGGAGTGTACGAGGTATCCGCGAAGATTGGATTAAAATAACTCCAGTCGGCCATCTTCGAAATAAAATATGGGATCGGGAGAGCATGAGTGGTCAAGTTAAAAGATATGGGGAAAAGGCGCAAAGGCATAGAAGGATCTAACAAGCACACAAGCAATCAAACACAATACAAACCCCCAGTTCACAAACTTAACTTAAAGTGAGGACTGTGAAGGTTTGGTCAAATATCTTGTCAATTTTAGAGTTTAATGAGAATACAATATATCAGAGCTGTTAAAAGCAAGCTGTTAGGAACCCAATGCTCTCAGGAGACTGTCCAAATCCCAAAGTTAGATCTTTCCCAGCCAGTATGAATTGGGGACCGTTTACCAGCTACTCGATCAATTCAATCTATTAAGGACGTCATGGGCCGCTTTACCGGCTACCAGAGACATCCTCACGGGAGAACGACTAACCCCAAGATAGTTGTCTGAAAAGAGTTCGAGCGTGGCTCTATCCTAGTGTGCGGGTCGCTCTCTCGCTCAAGCAAACCAAACAATGAGGGGGTTACTCCCCTCAAAACAATGATTTTTCCTTGTATTTTTAGGGTCGAGTTTTCTTTAGCAGTCCCAGTTTTAGCAGTTATCACTTGGTTACAATATTTTCAACGAATCGCCTACCGAGTGTCCAATTTCCTTTTTAACTTATGTGAGCGAAAACAAGGAAGGAGATCGGAAATGCCAATGCGTAATTAAAAAACAATGATGCATGCAGGGGTTAGAGATGCGTACCTTGTCGCCAGCACTCTACATGCAAGTGATCCGCGTAGAATTGAAATAAACTATCCTATATGCAAATGCAAGTGAACCGTCCTAGATGATAGCTTCTCTTAACGGTCAAGAACAAGTTAATTTGACTAAGTCCAAATTACGCTCTACTCTATAGGCACAAAAATTTCTTGTTTAGGGTGTTTGGACCTAATTAATTAACTGGCTCAAGAAAATTAATTAAAGAAATCAAGAGGTAGCTCACGAATTCTGTGGGAAACAAAGAAAAATAAGGCAATGAAAACAAAACCGGTGAGGTCCCCCAAGTGCACCGACACTTAATGAAACATACCCCGCAATAAATGAATGTCCTTTTACAGAGTTCAAATGCAAAAGAAAAACTCTCTCTCTCTCTTTTCTTTTTTCTCTTTTCTCTGTCTCTCTCTCTATCTCTCTCTCTCTTTTAATTCTTCTTCTCCTCTTCTCATGCTATCCTGCGGCTTGGTAAAGAATCAAGCCGCCTCCACGTCGCTTGGGTGCTTTGGCTCTCCTAGGATCGCCTCCTTCACTTCGTGGGCCCTCGCAAGAAAAAGAAAAGAAAATGTGTAAGAAAAATAATTATCAAATATGAGAAAGAAAATGAAATAAATGCAGTGGATATAAACAATGAAGTGAATGGCAAAAATGTAAACAGATATTTACAACCAAGAATAGCAGGTCTAAAGAGAAACCTAACTACCCTCGCCGTGCCTCCCTGGAAACGGTGCCATTTTGTTGCCATGCGAAATTTGCGGGGGGTGAGATACATTAATGGTAAATAGTATGGTCGTTGTTATCCCCTAAAATCCCGTGCCAAACAAATTTTTTTTGCTACTTATTAACCTGTATAGCAGACAGGGTCGAACTCAGGGAGGCTAAACATCCCGAGGGTTATTCAATTAATCGAAATAAATTAATAGAAAACAAGAATCTCAAAGGACAAGTATATTTGGTTTTTGTGATTTTCTATCTTTTTATTTTTTTTAATTTTATCATTTCTAGTTTTTTTATATTTTCTGATTTTCAATTTTTTTACTGATTTTGATTTTTTGCATTTTTTTATTTTAAAAATAACACGAAGTAATATTCACAAGATCAAAAAAATCCGCACACCAACTCTTTTTGTAATTTTTCAATTTAATAAAAATACTCAGAAAAATCCAAATAAAGCATTTTTGGGAAAAGTTTTGAAATATTTTTGAGAATTTTTATGGTATTTTCAGATGTTTTTGTATTTTTTAAAAATCAAACAGTGAAAAAATGTGAAAATGTGCACAACCTGGAGTAGTTTGCAACTTAAAAATATTTTAAGTGCCCAAAACTCTTGACAACTATTTTTAAGACAAACTAGAAGTAATTATCTACAAATAGGAACTGAAATCACTATTTTTGGATTTTTGTAGAATGTTTTATGTTTTTTGTAAGATTTTGGATGTTTTTCCAATTTTTTGGGTATTATAAATAATTAATGTGTTAAAATTGGTCAGAAATTAATAGAGAATGAAATACAACTACTCTAATTTTTTGGAATTTTTGGAACAATATTTGAATTTTTATGCATTTTGGAATTTCAAATAGGGAAAATTACATGTTTTTTATTTTTAGTAATAATAAAGGAAATCAAAATGCCATAAAAATTTTATGCTAAGAAGATAATCACATCAGGAGCATAGCATAATTTTTGCAAGTATTTTAGATCACAAATAACATTTATTTCATTCAAATAGAGCAAGCAAATTATTGTTCTGCAGTTCAGGGACTAAAATGTAATTTTGAAAAGTTTTGCACTGAAAATAAATATAGAAATCAATTACAGGGGAGAATGCGCAATTTACCACTATATCATGTGCATATCATGTGCTTGAGGCTCTAGCAGGGACTCTTTTGCAATTTTAGTGAAACTCTGGGGCACAACTGTAATTTTCTCAAATTAAGGTTATCTGGCAGGGACTCTCTCGTAATTTCTGAAACTACGGAGGGCTTCGATTGTAATGTTCCCTTTTTTTAACGAAGCCCTTGAGAGGTTCGATTCTCTTCCTTCTCATGCACAGGGGGAAAGAGACCAAAGGGGGCGCCACCCCTCCTTCTTCAGATGGTGAAGGTGGTGGGCGGTGTCGTGAAATGGCGTCAAGGTTCTTGAAAATTGGAGGCTGGAGGAGCCGCTCACAACGGTGGCTAGCTGGCATGGGCGCGGCATTAATGGAGCATCGTGGGTGGCCGAGGAGGATCGCGCTCTCAGGCGGAGGAGCGGTCTGGTCGGGCGCGCGCCAGGAGGTCTCACGTGGGCCCGCGGTGGAGTGCGCCGCGGTTGGGGCTACGATCCTCAATGGTGAGGGAGTGCGCGGGGCACCGTAGGCGGCACTGCTCTCAGTCGAGTTTGCTAGAGGTCGTCGAGGGCGCGGAGGCTCCGTGCTCAAGCGGAGGGTCGGTCTGGACGGGAGTGTGCCGCGGATGGCGGCATGGACGCTAGAGGCTGGGGGTGGCGACGCCTGGAGGAAGCGGCGGCGGAGTGTGCGCGACTGGCGGCAGTTGGTGGCAGCGGGGGTGGCGACCCCGCTGCCTATTGGAAGTTTTTTCTTGTAAAATTTTTTATTGTTTATTGTAAACAGTGAATAAAAGAAAAAACTTTATTTTATTTTATTTTATTAAATCCGATAAAAAAAGGATATAGAAATTCTTTTTTTATATTTTTTTATTTTTTCTCTTTTTTAGTTGATGCTGCAAAACAAACATTAGAGAAAACGAAACAATTTTTTATTTATTTACAAATGAAAAAAATGACCGGACATTCGATGGAGATGAGGGATTCAAATCCGATCTCTAACCACCGTACGCGACTGGAGTTCAGAGATCGTGGACGATAGAAATAGAACGCTTGGAGATCGAGAAAGTGAGATGAAAAAACGAGTCGGTGGCGGAATAAATCGTGGCGGATATCTAGATAAAAAATAACAACGAGATAAAAATGTGAGAAATAAACTATGATTAACCTATATAGAAATAAGAAAATGTGGATCTCACCTTAGGAGCGGAAAAACACCATGATCGCCTCGACAAGGCCGACCCGCTGTCACCGGACGGCTCGGAGGCTAGGCACTATTCTCGACGAAATTTTCTCTCGGAGATCGGGCTCCTCTCTCTAAAGATTGATCAATTTGAAATGAGGTAGAAGGAGCCATATAAATAGAAAAGATGGAATGATATTTGAATTTGTTTTGATTTTTTTGGATAAAGATATAAGAGAGATAAAAATTGAAATGAATTTTTGAATTTTTTGGTGGAAGAGATAAGAGAGATGAAATGAGAAATTAGATAAAATAAAAGACACATAAAATTATTTACAAAATTAACTATTTTTTTGGAATTTTCGTCACTTTATTTATTTGAATTAAAAAAAATGTTATTTTTTAATTTTTTATGGAGGTTAATTAAAAATAACAACTATATACATATACTATATACATATATGACAATATATACAAGGGTAAATGAGGAAAATAGCTTTTTTGTTTTAAGATTTTTTTTTCATTTTTATTTTAAATAATTAGTAAAACTAATATACAAATATATACAAATACAATATGCACAAAATACATGGGAAAATTGCACAAACCTTCCTAGAAAACCAACTTTTCGACCATAACTCCAAAATTTTTGAAAATATAGCCATTTTAAAGATAATTTAATTTCGAATTCAATGGAAGTGAGATTGATTCAATTTGAGCTCATATGAAGTTGGAGTTGATCTTTCAATTAGTGCTTAGTGGCTTTTTCCAAGTGTGGCTACTTTTATTCTGTACATGATTTAATTGTGCAATTATTTTTATTAATTAGAACACATTTGTTTTTACAACTTTGGTTTTGAATGCTATTTGATTTGAGGTAAATTAAGGCACAAATAAATTAGTGTTAGTTTTATATAGATATACACAAAATAAGTGAGAAGTATTTACAACAACACACGCACAATTTTTTTGGATTTTCCGCTTAAGGACCCTATCTCAACCTACTTTATTCCTGGTCGATCAGGTCAAGTCTTGACCTTCTCTCAGGGATCGGGTTAGCCTATATCTATTACATATATACATTCTTCCATTTTTTAATTTCTTTTCTTTAATTTTCCTTTCTTTCTTTATTTATTTTAGGTCAAAATTAGTAAGAAGTGTACAATACTTACACATATGCAAGTTAGTAAGAATATGGAGTTAGTGTTATATGCAGGTGTTTTATAAGGGATTTTAAGCTAAAATAAATGAATAAAGATGACGAATCGCAGATTCATCAACAGGTCAACTCCTCTCTCTCTCTCCCCTTCTCACTGCTCTCAACGTACAATCAACTTGTCTTATCCATATTTTCCTTCTCTCACCTTGTCTTCTCCATCCATCAACCTTCCATCATCCTACTCCTTGTACGACCATAGTCTTCGTTACCTTATCATCTCCCACCAACCCTTTAATCTCAGCACGCCACCGCCCCTCGAAGAGCACCCCGTCACCCTCTGTACATATTTCCACCTCCGCCATTTTTACAAGGTTGGTTAGGTTTTCCCCTTTTTTGACACCTCGGAGTGCACCTAGGTCAAGTCCCTTGTGATAAGAGGAGCTCCCCTCTCTACACAACAAGGAAGAAGCAAGGAGGAAGCAGCTCCCAGCCATCTCTGGCCACCGCCACCATCGAGGTCCACTTCTTGGCTTCTAGGCAGTGGAGGTACACTTCTTTAGCTTCTTATATAGCTTGTAACCTTAGCCTTTGATTTATGCTTTTATTTGTATTTTTCTTTGGTGTTTATCTTAGGCTTTAGCCTTTAACCTTGCTGCAGCTCTCAGGCTCCGGCGACCTCCGTCCGTCGTACAAACACTTTGTCTCTAACGTAACAACCACCCTCACTATCTTCCCCTACTGCTTCTCTACCCATTAACAACCTAGAATCTCTTATGGATCAAAGAGCCCATGCTCTTCCCACCGTTGCCTTGTTGGAGCACCCATCCACTACCATTCCACCACCGATCTCACCCAATAATGGCCTAGACGATTCCCCCATGCTCCCTTTGGTTATTCTACTGGTACATTGTCTGGAAGAGGGTGTCTGAACCCAAGATTGAATTCCTGAAGCTCCTAGATGCGATTAATGAATCTAGCATCCCATCAATGGACCCCATATCTATTTAAGGCCTCCATAAGGTGCGGATCAACCCCAACACCATTTCCCCCATCTTGGCAGCTTTAGAGATTGTACGAGTCGAGAGATATATGTGATTGAAGCAACTCCAAGCCATGTTGTAGAAGTGTTCATCCAAGTGCCTTCAGAGCCGTTCAATATTGAGCTGTTCTTCGTGTGGAGCAACGAGCGCTGAATAAGCAGAGCCAACACTGTTTGATCTCCTTGGAGGTCTAATCTCAGTCGCTGATCGACGAACTAACATCGCATGTTGCGATGGCAATACATGTCTTGGTGAGAATCATCTGACCTTCCATACGCATGCCCTTTGGGGGTACATTACGTCATCTACCCCCTCTTTTTTATCTTTATCTTTTGGTCCTATAAATTAATTAAATAGTTTAAAATATTTTGGTACAACTACAAGTAGACCACTGTACTTAACTCATATTATATTTTGGTCCCTTGCCAGTGCCCTCACATGCGATCCCAAGTGATGTGGGTATTTTGCAAAAAAGCCCCTGTGGATTTGTTTATTTCACTTTAATCTTTTAAATTTGAATTTTAGTTATAATATTTTCGAAAAATGCAGGAAGCACCTCAAGTTTATTGCATTTATGCCTGTGCTAGTTCATTGATTTTTGTACGTTATTTCTATTTATTTAATATGTCAACCCATGCTCCACTAAAAATAGAAATAAAATAAATAAAAATTAATAAACCCTGAAATAATTTATAAAATTCTAAAAGATTCTCAAAAATTCCAAAAATATCATTTTCTAATTTATATTTTTCTTTATATTATTATTTATCTATAAAAATTGATGAAGAATTTTTGACATCATTTGCTATTTTTAATCTTCATTTCAATTCGGCTTATTTATTATTTCCTTGATTTGGGATATTTTTTACTTTAAAAATCCATAGAAATTAGCAAAATTCCAAAAAAATAAAAATAGTAAAATATTTAATTACGTAATTTGTATTTATTTTTAGTTGTATTTATATATATTACCCTTTATTGTATATATAGCCTTATATTCTTACATTATATATTTAAAAAGAAAAAAGAATTAAAAAATCAGGAAATATGAACAGAAATAAAAAATATATAAGATTAAAAGCAATAAAAAATATAAAACATATATATATATAATAAAAAAGCCATAAAAACAAATAGATAAGAAGAACACGCATTTTTGTGCATTAATTTACCCTATTCTCCCATTTGCTCCCTGTATTTGATCTCTACAATACTTGCTCCTATACACATTTGTCGAGTTATAATAAATTTTAACTCCACATATTTTTACTTTTCATTCTTTATTCTTAATTATTGGCTAATTGTTGATTGAATCCATGTTTCATGAGAGGTCGCTTCAATGATTGTTGATCTGCCTTGTGGATTGACAAGACCCCCTGGTGAAAACCTGTTCATCAAATGGATCCATTGTCGGGGAGCAATGTTGTATAGATTAGATTTTTATCCTTGTCTTCTTGCTTGTATTTTTAATTTATTTTTATATTTTATTTGGATATTATCTGTGAATGGTCTAATCACCTCTTCTTTGTTTACTTTATTGTGAGGTACCGCAGATCGAGGAAGGCTCTTATAGGAGCATCTGTGCACCCAAGCAGTGTCACTTTTCTGAACTAGCTTCCAGGAGAGAGCACCAAAGGAGACTTGGAGGAATTTTTTAAGACAATAGCTTCTTTGTATTTTATTTTATTCTATATGCAATTTCAAGTGAGAGAGACTATTAATTGTAATATTCATGACTCTTAGGACTCTACACTTCACGAGGTCCAATGCTGAGAGATTGTTCCCTTGGGGCCTTGTTGATTTGCCACGTTTTTCTTGCTTTTCATTTTATTTGTTTCATGATTTTATTTTGCTTTGTTTTATGTGATTGAGTCCTAGATTTAGGATCTTCTTGATGATAGATTAAGGCCAAACACTTAACTACCATTGCATGTACCTATAGTCCTCGTTTGGACTTAGTCAAATTTTGAATTGCTATTAGTTTTGAGATCACGTGCTGAGAGAGCACACATACAACACTTGTAGGACCCGTTGTGGCAGGCACCGAGTGGCATCAAAGATCAGAACTTGATCTCATTTCTAGGTGTCTAGCATTTTGTGCTTCGCACTAATAGTATATTCTATCCTAGGGAAAATTCACCGTCTTTTCTTTTGCATTTAGATAGGTTTCAATTCTGCTTAGCATCCTTGCATAAAGGGAGCTGGAGGCAAGGTGAGCATTTCTTCTTAGCATGCACCATTGATTTCACTTCGCATTTCTTTTTCAACTCTCTCCCTCTGATTTGATCACCTAGGAGCAAAAAAGAATTGTTCCTTCATTAAGTTTGTGCATTTTCATTAAAATATCCAAAAAGAGTGATAAAAATAAATTTGGAATTGCTAAGCTTACTCGACCCTAAAATAAATCAAAAAGAAAAGTCATTGTCTTGGGTAGAGTAACCACCACATTGTATTCGTTTTAGTTTTCCTATGTACACACTAAGGAGTAGTACCCAATTCCCATGCCAACCTAAGTGTTTGTACAAATTTGTGATTATCACCTAACTCTAAAAATCGACGAGATAAAAAGATCAAACCTTCACGGTCTCCAATGTGTTGAGTAGTCGAATTGAGGGGTTTCCTTTGTATTTACTTGTTTGTATTTGTGCATACTTGATCTTCGCTACGCATTTGTGTCTTTTTCTCACATCTCTTGATTTGACCTTCGTTCTCTCCCGATCATTTCCTTTTGTTTCAAAGATGGTCGACTGGAGAAAATTTTTTCCAGACATTGCGGATCCCACGTACCATCCAGCCGGTCCACCTCCATTTTATCAGGAGCACTTTTCTCTTGACTTTTATTTTTTTACATATCCACCTTAGACATAGTTTCAGGCCTTAGACTTTTACCCACCATCACCACCCTAATATTTTTCTTTTCCTCACCCACCCGAGACTGATCTATTGGGGTCACCTTTCATGGAGTCCACCCTTGAGCACTTGACCCAGGTGATGAAGCAAATGAATCATAGGATTGACGACCTCACTAATATAAATAATAGCCACCAGGAAGCTTCACCATTTGATGATATGGGTTCATTCGAGGATTCTTATGAGAGCTTTTAATCATCAAAAATACAAAAAATGAGAAAAATTTTAAAATACAAAAAGATTTCAGCATACACATGGGTAAGTCATTTTCTGAGGAGAGGGTACCCTTGCCAGACGCTTTGACCACACAAACATACACACCAGTTCCCACCTTTGACCCCAGGAATGACATTGTACAAGCTGTTCTTAGCCATTTTTGTGTAGATGATGATTCCGATCTCCTCCCTTGTATCGAGGATATCTAAAAAATTCAAAAAAATATTAATTGAACTAAAAGTGGTGGTCACTATTCATTATATCATTGAAGCCATCATCGCTAGGCCATGACCCATTTTATCTACTCCTCAACCCAAGAGGAGAAAGGGAAGGAGCATATCTGAGCGTCATATTTTGACCATAGCCATTGCCCACGCTGTCACCCATTTCCCTTCTTCAAGGAAAGGGAACATTGCTACTCCATTCATTAGACACACCATATTTGACTATTCATGTGATCACACTCTCCTTGATGGTAGTGCTTCAATTAATATAATGCCCTTCTCACGGGTACAATCTATTCATTTAGGGCATCTCAAGAAGACCAGGATGATTATCCAATTCGCTGATGAATCTATAAAGAGGCCAAAGGGCATTCTAGAGAATGTTGTCATTCAGATTCACGCCATGAGCTTCACTGCCAACTTTATCGTATTTCCCTTAGAGACCTTCACCCTTATGGAGTTCCCTCCAATCATTCTGGGATGGCCTTTCCTCACCCCCACGAGAGCCATTATTTATTATGGATCTAGAGAGATTTGCTTCCATTCTGATGTCGGAAGCGATGTGTTGATCACTACACCTGCTGTTGACCAGAGACCTACAGCCCATGAGAGCATGCCCTTGTTATCTGACCTTGTGGACTATCACCTATCTGCTAATATTAGAGAGGTTTACTTTATGGATGATGTTGAAACCCGAGAATTCCTCCGTAGGGAGGAAGACTCAGAAAGCATAGACCTTGGAGTTCCCTCTTCCTGTGATGGCACTGTTTTGATGGCATACACAAGATTTACACGATTGACTTCTTTTAGCGGAAGGTTGACGAGTCTGAAATTGCCTATGTTAATTTGTGAGAATGACTTTTTAAATTTGACGTTGTTGTTACGTCGGGTAATTTGAATCAGTCAAGAAATAACCACAAGAATATATCAAATTTTAATTAGAGTGGTTTTATGTTTATTTTACTTGGGCAAGTCCCAAGGTCGAACTCAAGGAGGCAGAGGAACAACCTAGAATTTTGTCTATCAAAGTTCGCGTACGATTTTCAAGATGGTATTTTTGTATTTTTAATGCAATTTTGGCATGTGAAATGCAAATGAGGCCAATTTGAGGGACTAAAATGCAATTTTCATTCAGACTATGTCAAAGAATTATGAAATTTGCCCGAGATGTAAATAATGATGAAACTAATGCACTTTATTTTTTTGGAATTTTTGGATGTAAGATAAATATTTTATGAATTTAGGAATGCAAATAAAGTGAATTTCAATAATTAATTATAATAAATATTAAACCTATATATTTTCATAGGATAAAATCAATCAAGATCTATCACTAGGTGATCAATCTCAAAAAAATCTTAAACCTTGAAAATACCAGATTTAGTCCCTTTTAAAAATTAAAGATAGAAATAAGCAAAATGATTTTTATATGGCAAATTATGCACGCAAATGCAATTATTTTTGGGCAAGATGTAACATATAATTAATCCTCAAATCTTTGAATTTTTGGCAATTTTTAGAGATATAGTTAATTACTTATGAATATCAAAGCACAAACTGAGTAAAATAGGCATTTTCCCATGAGAATATCAATTAATAATTAACACAGACCACAAAAATGTCACAAACATGTCATGATGTTGAAAGTTAATTGTAGAATGGAGTGTCTATTTTTAATAAATAAAATGATGCAATGAAGTGGTTCAAAATAAAGGGAACATAGGGGTCTGTTTGCAATTACAATAAAAAACAAAAATACGGTAGGGGCATAAATGGAATTAGCGAGACCATTGAGGGTCTGATTGCAAAGTGGATAGAGGGGCACATGTGTCCCTCGTGCCATTTGAATAGCGGGACCTAATTGCGAATAGGAGAACTTGGGGGGGATTCTGTAATTAACCCATGTGGTCATGTGCGTAGCACGTACCATGGGTGATGGACTGTTGCGAAAATGCAAGGGTGATAACCGTCCCGCACCCTTAGTTAATTCGGTCAAATTAATGTTAATCGTTCGTTGTAGTCAGATACGAGAGGATAGTCAAAAACCACTTAAATCAGATATTCGAGTCAATTTCAAGCGGTGAATTTTTTTACTTGGTGAAGTCCAAGGTCGATCTCAGGGAGGCATCTGTCTCCTTAGGTAGATTTTGAGCAAATATCCAAGTGTTAGATTTTCGAGGAATTATTTTTTTGTCCTTTTAATTTCTATGCAGACTTGTGCAAAAATGCAGGCCAATTTAACGTTTAATTCAATTAAGATATCAAATGAAGTCCAAAAATTCTAAAAATTGGCCAGATGATTAATTATGATGAAAATGAGTTACCCTAATTTTTTTGGATTTTTCAGACACTAAATGGAATTACTGTGAATTAAATATGCATACAGGGTGATTTTCACTATTTAATTGTTAATAAATAACAAATCACAATTTTTCCAGGAAATAAAATTATCCTAGATAGCACTAATGATAAGGAATCCAGGAAAATTGACAGATCTTAATTTCACTGTGAAATGAATTTATTAAAATTAAAATAAGAAAATCACTCAACAATTTATTTAGGCCTCGATATGTGTGCAATTGAAATGAAATTTTTATGGCATGTTGAGAATACTGTCCTTAAGCTACTGTGAATTTTTGAAGATTTTTGGAACCACAGATATCTAACTACAAATTAAAAGGTGTCACTGGGCAAAATATTCCACAAAATAACCAATTAGTTCATTAAAAAAATTCCACTGTAATTACAAAAATATGACACGTGGCTCAATAGACAGAGGACAAATTTCTCAACAAAATGCAATTTTTAGATTTGAAAAATGATGTAAAATGCAACCTAGGGATGCGTGCAAACACAGGGGTGTAAATGCAATACAGGAAAATAAAAATACATAAAGCAAATATGCTAACAAGGATTAAAATGCAATTACCTATAATGCTGGGGACTCAAGTGCAATTTCTCCAACAGGCACGTGCTCCTCACGTGGGCTCAGCTTCAGAGGGACCTTTGTGCAATATTTGAAAGCTCCAGGGGGCCTCTGTGTAATTTTCCCATGCTGCACGTGCTCCTCACGTGGGCGGCCTAGGCTCGGATGGCTGCGGAGGATCGGGGCTAGGCTCGGGCGCTTCTGGAGTGAGGCTCGGTTGATCTGAACCTAGGCTTGGTGATGAGGCTCGGACCGAAGCTGCGTGCCACGTTGTGGATCCTCGGATCAAGCTTATCCGACGGGTGGCAGTGAAGACGCGTGGCTTGACCTTAGGCCGTTAGATCTAGGTGGATCCAACGGCTCCTGGGCTCGATGGAGACGGCGACGTGGCTGAAGATCAGCCGCTGGATCAGATGAGAGATCTCAACGGCTGAGAACTATTGCAGAGGGGGGATGCGTGGCGCACTAGGCGCCGTTGGATCTAAGTGAATCCAACGACTCCTGTGAAGCCCGGTGAAGAGGCGACGTGGCACGCTGAAGGCCGTTCGATCGACGTGATCGAACGACAGCTGTGCGTCTACTCCGATGATCCTCCGCCGCCTGCGGAGGAGACGGCGGGGCTCCGGCGAAGATGCCTTAGCTCCGCCCGTCCTTCCTCGTGTTGCTGACGCTCTCCGACTTGTTGGAGATATCCCAGAAGACGCGTGATGATGCGACGAAGCTCTTGGTGGTTTCAGGAGCGACGGAGGGTGGTCTGAAGGCGATGGCGATGAAGCTCCGAGTCGGCTCCGGTGAACTTCCGTTCAATGAGCAGAGGGGCACCTGCAGGTGTTAGAGATAGAGCCGGAGCTCGTGTGTGCGCTCATGGAGAAGTGAAGGTGATCGGAGAGGCCTAAGGGGTACTGAGGACGTCTGGCGAAGGAGCTCCGGCCAAATGGCGGAGATAGAGATCGGGGTGCTGTGAGGTGCGTCGTCGGAGGTCGTGAAAGGTACCACGAAGATGGGAGCTTCGACACGAAGCTCGGCGGAATGAATTGGATGCGTGGAAGTGACCGGAGGCGGAGAATAAAAGCTAGAAATTCAAAGAAGAAATGAAGAGGAGATCGGAGAAGAATGGAAGAGTCACCTGGGGTTTGGAACTCCTTCTTGGGTTCCAGGTCATCGCTCGAGGGGCCGGTGATGTCCCGAGCTCGTGCAGTGTCGCGGAGTGCAGCTGCGACACGGTGGAGGTGCCGTGGATCTCGCCGGAGAAGACACCCTTCTTCGCTCATCGATTCGTCAAATCGTTGTCACCAATTGGAAGATCGGAGCTCAGGGAAGCTCTCTGGAATGGCGGATGGGTGCGACGATGGCCGGTGGTGGAGTATTTAAAGGGTGAAGTAGATGAGCGACCTGGTGATGGAGCGAAGTTCATGGAGGTAGTGGGGCGTAGCTGGCGATCGACGTGGGAAATGAAGTGACTGGCGAGGATGACGGATGAGTGGGGAAGGACGTGGAGTGATTGGTGGTCGGAGATGGTGGTAGGCGTGGTGGCGAAAATAGAAAGGGGGCGACTTGTTACGCAAGGGCGAGATCGTGGGAGAGAGACGATCAGAGGTAGGAGACGAGGCCCTGGCCGTTGGATCTTGTGATCCAACGGCCCAGGTCAAAGTGCGAAGGAACGTCTAGGATTAGATCAAGGCAAGGTGATAAGAGGCCGTGATGGCACCACGTGGAGTGAGTTGGGCGAAGCGCGAGCGAGCGGCTGAGATCAAGTCAAGGCGTCGTGATCTGAGGGTGCTGAAGCTGCCACGTGTCATGGAGGGGCAGCGGCGTGAACGAACGGTTGGGATTAGGAGTTGAGGCTAATCGAGCGGTTAGGGTCCGAGAGCGGATTGAGCGGCTTGGATAAGAGGATCGGGGTTGCGATCTAGCGGTGTACACGCCGCCACGTGGCGAGCTCTGGTGAGGGCGCCAACATGCGGCGTAGATTAAGGGCGAGAGATGATCGAACTGTAGGGAATTGAGGTGCACGTGGAAGAAGCTAAGCCGTTGGATCTAGAGGGTAATCCAACGGTTGTGGCTGCGGGCGGATGAGGCAAGGGTAGCAGGCCACGTGGCGCAACCAATGGTGCCACGTGGCCAGCTGTGAATGGCTGGAAGAAAATATATGTGTAGAGAAAAGAGGAGACCGAATTTGGAAAAACTGAAAACATGAAAGTTGTAGATCTCGATGAGATCTACAAGTTTCATGTTGACTAAAGACGGAGATGAGGTCAAATATGATACATAAATACAAAGATACAAATATACATATATGTAGTATACAAAGTGGCCCAAAAACCCAACTTTCTCATCCGAGCTCCAAATTGGATGAAATTAGTCTCATTTTAAAGGTCTTTTAATGTGGAGTATTCTAAGAGTAAGTAGACCTAATTCGGAGTTTGTATGAGGAATTTATGTGCATTTTAGTGTACAGGGGTTATAGGGCTTTATTGACTAATTTACAAGGGGGATTTTTGGCCTTCTTCCCTATGTTATTAACTAAGGAGTACATATTATAAGGAAGAGGTTATTTTAGTGAGTGGGTATTTTACAAGGGATTTTGGCTTCTTATGCAAATGCACTGCTAAAATGTATGTATTGTGTATGCATGCATGGATGCTATTTATGCATTATAAAGGGAAATATGCCTCTATTTTCTCGGGAACAAGGATCTATTTTTGACTTTTGAAGTGATGAATCACAGATTCATCAACCCCCTATACTTAAACCTTGCTCGTCCCCGAGCAACTAAATGAAATGCAAGAGTGAAATGATTTTGGGTTCCATACCAAGGTCATGAACAAAAGTTAAAAATGGAGCTTGACTCAACCTTTGGATTAGTCGTGTGGCGGAACCTTATTTGGACCTGAACTTAAGACCTAACAGTCTTCAAGTTCAACAAGTCTTCTATTCAAGACTCCTCAATAGTCAGGTTAGAACAAATCCTCAAACACAAATTTCTGATGACTATGATTCTTACTTGTACTGTGTAAGTGAAATGTAACTCTCCACATCAGAAATGGCTCAGAAGCAGCCTCCTCTAACAAGGTAAGTCAATAACCTGGTCCAGTAACTCTTTCCTCGAGGAGCGGGGTATTCCCGTCTAAGTTCAAGTGCGACCAAATAAAGAGGAGGGGGTAGAGAAGAGAATGGACGGTAGCCAATGTAGCTACCTATCCCGGGATGCCTGACCAGTGTAGCCAAGTCATCCAGCTGCATTTCTTTACTAGTATACATACTCCGACAGGTATTTTATTTTCTCTTGGACCTGTCTGATTTTTTTGGAGTTTTTGCAATTTTTTTTCTTTCAACAAAGTGCAGCATGTACATCAAGAGTTTTTCCTCTTGAGTCAGTAGACTATCCCTCTTTTGAAGCATTATTGCAACCCACAACATCCCGTTCTTAGATGTCAACACCACCAGACTAGGTTGAGATGCACTACCCTCCCTAGAGGAGGACGTATGTTTCCACCCGTGTGCTACTCCAAGCTAAAGGATTCTACCTCCTTACCACCTCATCAATGAAGAGCTACGTGCATAGTGCTTGTCCAAGTTAGGTCATTATCTAAAAGAATCATGCGTATGCCCGAGGTATTCTATTTAGACTAATCAAGATGACATGTGAACATAGACTTGCGGACTCGAAGAATTAAGTCACTTGACCTGAGAAATCTTAACTCCAGTTCCTATAAGGTTCCTCTGAAATTAGGTGAATTAGGGTCAAATCGAGTCCATCCTCAATATCTACTCATAACTTGGTTCAGAACCCACTAGCTTTTCACTTTGCATATGCAAAGTATGCAGATGAGATGAGATGTCATGCTATGAAGATGAATGAAAATGCAAGACTCTTTTTCTTTTCTTGGATGCGGAGATGATATGCACGAGTAAATAAGAAGCCTCTTTTCATTGTCATTCATTTTTTTTCCAATTTTTACCCACACCCGTAATTATTGTAAAATATATACAAAAATACGCGAAAATACGAGCTATGGGTAAAGTATATATGTAATATATACACGCCCCCCTATACTTAGCGTGTGCTATGTCCTCAGAGCACGATAGTGATTAAAAGACATAGCTCGGGCTAAGCGTAGGAGAGCTAAAATTACAAAAGTATAGAAGTCGTCTCGCCCCCCTATACTTAGGCTTTGGCAGCCTAAGTGTAGAAGAAGATTAGAAATGGGGCAGACGAGGGAAAGATGAGAAGTGGATGAATGTATACAAGGCGGCCATCGGTCCCCCCTATACATAGGCTCAGGTCAGCCTAAGTATAGGACGGAAGTGAGTATGAGGACCAATGTGATCTGGAGAATGTACAAAGAATAGACTCAAGTGGCTCCTCCCCCCTATACTTAGGATCTGGTCATCCTAAGTATAGTCCAAGATAGTGATGTAATGAGACGGGGATGAGTTACTAGAGTCGCGGGAGAACGGATAGGATGTACAAAAATGATGATATATACAGATGAGTCGGTCTGAATTTTTCGAGATGCTGCGGATGGCTGGAGTTCACTGCTGCAAGGTCTCATACGCGGCTTGAGGTGTATCTGCTGTATCTGTCTCGTACATGAATACAATCTCCTCAACATGGACTAATTGCTCATTGGATTCGACGAAGTGCTTCAACAGCTGTCCATTCACTAGGAATGTCGGTGCGTCATCTGCGAGATCTGAGATCTCGACACATCCACTATCATGCACCGTACGGACGACAAAAGGGCCTGTCCACTTAGACTTCAACTTGCCTTGGAAAATCTTCAGCCTAGCATTGAACAACCATACCTTCTGTCCAGGAACAAAGGTCTTTCGTCTGATATATCTATCATGCCAAAGCTTCACCTTGTCCTTGTACACCAAACTGTTGTCGTATGCGCGGTTTCTGACTTCCACAAGCTCATTCAGATCCATATCTCTCTGCTTCTGTCCCAGGTGTGTGTTCCAGTTGACCTTCTTGATTGCCCATTCTGATTTGTGCACTAACTCTGCGGGCAAATGGCACGGCTTTCCGAATACCATTCGGAATGGGGAGGTACCTAACGGTGTCTTGTAAGCCGTCCTATACGCCCAGAGGACTTGATCCAAGATCTGAGACCAGTCCTTCCTGTCCGGGCGGACAAGCTTTTGCAATATGGTTTTCACCTCCCTATTTGACACCTCAGCCATACCATTGGTTTGTGGGTGGTAAAGACTCGCGACACGGTGTTCGATGTCGTAGTCCTTTAGGAGTTTCTTCACCTCCCGATTCACAAAGTGGCTACCCCCATCTGATATCATCATTTTGGGGATCCCGAACCTAGAGATGATGTGCTCTCTGATGAATTTACAGACAGTACTGCTGTCTGCGACTCGGGTCGGGATAGCCTCCACCCATCTGGACAAATAGTCTACAGCAAGAAGGATATATTCGAACCCGTGGCTGACAGGGAATGGTCCCATGAAATCAATGCCCCAGGCGTCAAAGACATCACAAACGATGACCGGCTGCATTGGCATCTCATCCTTGGAACCAACGGTTCCTCCCATTCTCTGGCAAACTGGGCACGACTTCGCAAAGGCGGTGGCGTCGCGAAACAGAGTCGGCCAGTAAAAGCCAGACTGAAGTACCTTCCATGCGGTCCTCTTCCCGGAGTGGTGTCCTCCTGCCTCCAAGCTATGGCATAAAGAAAGGACACTCTGGTATTCCTCCTGAGGAATACACCGTCTCCAGACACAATCCGGTCCTTCAAAGAAAAGGATCGGATCCTCCCAATGGTAATGTCTAACGTCCGACTTTAGTCGGTCGATTTGGCTCTTGGGCCAATCTTCGGGAACTTTCTTGGAGGCAAGATAGTTCACGATGTTGGCGTACCATGGCAGTGAGTCGATAACAAAAATCGACTCGTCAGGGAAGGAGTCTCGAATTGGTGAAACCTCGGAAGTATTAAGATCTTCGAGACGAGAAAGATGATCGGCCACTACATTCTTCTTTCCAGGTTTATCACGGATGTCCAAATCAAACTCCTGGATAAGTAAAATCCATCGAAGAAGGCGCGCTTTCGCGTCCTTCTTTGCCATCAAATACCGTAGTGCCGTGTGGTCAGTGAACACAGTTACCTTGGATCCGATTAGGTGAGATCTGAATTTGTCCAAGGCAAACACTACTGCAACCATTTCCTTTTCCGTAACTGTATAGTTACGCTGAGTAGTATCAAGCACTTTGCTTGCGTAGTGAATTGCAAACGGGATGCCATCTCTTCTTTGTCCGAACACAGCCCCAACAGCATAATCTGAGGCGTCCGTCATGATCTCAAAAGGTAGAGACCAATCTGGGGCTTATAGGATCGGTGCGTCCATAATCATTCCTTGTAAAAGCTTAAAGGCCTCAAGACATTTGTGATCTACAACAAACTCCATGTCTTTGCCTAAAAGCTCAGTTAGCGGTCGGGCAATCTTTGAAAAATCCTTAATAAACCTCCGATAAAATCCAACATGCCCGAGGAACGACCGCAACTGCTTAACGTTGGTTGGTGGATGGAGTCGTCTGATCACGTCCACCTTGGCAGGGTCAACCTCCATTCCTCTCTTGGAGATGACATGCCCCAACACTATGCCCTCCGTCACCATGAAGTGACTTTTCTCCCAGGAGAGCACCAGATTAACCTCACAACATCTTTTGAGGACTCGGTCCAGATTCCTAAGACAGGAATCGAAAGAATCGTCGTGGACCGAAAAGTCATCCATGAAGACTTCCAGGAATTCGCCGACCATTTCGGCGAATACAACAATCATGCACCTTTGAAAAGTACCCAGAGCATTGCATAGCCCAAAAGGCATGCGCCTGAAGGCATAGGTACCAAAGGGGCATGTAAACGCGGTCTTTTCCTGGTCCTCTGGAGCTATGGCTACTTGATTGTAGCCCGAGAACCCATCTAGGAAGCAGAAGAACTCTTTCCCCGCTACTCTCTCTAGAATCTGATCAATGAACGGTAGGGGGAAATGATCCTTCTTCGTCGCGGCATTCAGGCGTCTGTAATCCACACAGACACGCCACGACGTGGGTACTCTCGTCACGATCTCCTCTCCGTCCTCGTTGGTGGTCGTCTGAATTCCCGACTTCTTCGGGACAACATGGATTGGGGCCACCCACTTAGAGTCGGAGATTGGGTAAATGAAACCCGCGTCGCACCATTTTTCTATCTCATTCTTCACGACCTCACGCAAATTTGGATTCAACCGGCGTTGGAATTCACGAGAGGGTTTGGCTTAATTCTCCAAGTAAATATGGTGCGAACACAGAGCGGGATTTATCCCGTGGAGATCGGAAATGCTCCAGCCTATCGCCTTGCGGTTCTTCTCCAGGATCTCTAGCAAGCGAGATTCCTGCTCCTCGGTCAATTGCGAACTGATGATGACCGGAAATTTCTTGTCTTGGCCCGCAAGGAAGGCATATTTAAAGGTTGTGTGTAAGGGTTTGAGCTCAGGGATAGTGTGATCGTCTAAGAAATCTGGCTCAATCTGATCTGGTTCAGTGTTAGAAGTGGCTGGATCGTTTTCTGTGATAGCTACCACCATGTTCGGCTCTGGAGTCGGATCGTCAAAGGTCTCCATACAATCGGCAAACGCCTCATCCGACTCGTCATCCTCATCTTCCGATTGTCCTAGAGATGTAAGGACTGACAGGCCCAACTGGGCCTCTACGTCATCGAAGATGTAGGGCGATGCAGGCTCAGAGCTGTACTCGTTCCTGAGGATCTCACAGACTGACTCATGGACTGGATCATCTTCTGAGGAGATGGACATATCGGTGCTGGTTGGGTTCTGTCTCCATGGCCCAACTAAGTCTACATGCTCGCAATCTGTTCCAGTTGAAGAGTACTCGGTGCTGGATTCGGAATCCGGTCTCTGCCATCTTGTCTGCTTCATTTCAAGTTCCTCATCTCCGCCTGGAGTTTGGAACTGAATCTTCCCATTCTTATAGTCAAATAAGGCCCTTGCTATTCTGAGGAAGGGCCTACCTAGAATGATCTGGGAATCTCTCCAACTACGAGGGGTTTCCATATCTAGGACAGTCAAGTCCACCATGTATTATTGCCCCTTGACTTTGATCACAATGTTCCTTAATTCTCCTTGGGACCTCTTGGTTGATTTGTCAGCGAACTGTAGAAGAGCTCTAGATTTCCTAAGAGGTCCGAGATTAAGCCGCTCATAGAGGGCTGTAGGCATCAGATTGATTGAGGAACCATTGTCTAGGAGAGTGCGTGCAAACGCGATGTCATCAACATGACTCACTACATAATGTGCACACATGTCTCTTCGTTTCCGAGGAAACGAGTTCTTTATTGCACAAGTCGTGGCTACTGATAAAACGTGTTTTTCAACACGGCTTTTGGTCTTCCTGCTAACCCTAGTAGGTGTGCATCTCACCTTAAGGTATTTTTGGAATGCAGGGGTCATTTCCACGAAATTGTCAAAGGGGATTGTGACCTTGATGTGTTTATTGCAGAATTCAGCCATCCCAGGGTCATCTTTTTGGATTTTTTTTCTTCTTTCCACCCTTGAGAGCTCGGGGGAAAGGGATTATTGACTCCAACTCAGGTTCGGAAACTGAAATTTTCTCATTAACTTCGGGAACTGAGTTCTTAACAGAACTCTGACTCTGATACATACTAGGACTCTGACTCTGACTGAAAAGAAAATGCTGAGGCGAAACCGGTGACGCTTCTTCCGCGACTGCTGGACGATCCTCCTCAGATGGAGGTACGGGCTCTTCATCGGTTTCGTCTGACTCCATGCGAATGCGAGAATGCTACTTCGAGGACTCAGATGTCCTCTTCTTCTGCCAGCGATGATGGTGGTGATGCTCCTCCTCTTCTTCCTCCGAGTTCTCCTCAGGTAGAGTGTCGGAGGCTCCTTCCTTCTGTGCTCGTGCCCGATCAGGTATGGTCACGGTCCTTCCGCTCCTGAGGGACATATGATTTACATTATCGTACGAAAGGATCTCATGTTCAGATAAATAATTATCTGAATAGTATAACTGATCTCGAGGTCGGTTCTGGCCTTGGTGTAAGCTGTTCGGGTTGGCCTGAACCTGTGCGGGAATTGGGGTCTTTGGCGCCATCTGTTGGTCCTGTGTACGAGAGACCTGATTGATGTCAGTTCTCATGTCTAGGTAGTCATTCTGTATCTGCTGGACCCTATCAGACAGGGTCTGGATCGCCAAGGTGAGAGACTCCAATTCGGTGGGCTGGGCTTGCTGCTGTGTAGATACGGTTCTGTATTGGCCCTGCTGGCCATGCCGATATTGCTGCTGCTGATGGGACGGTGCCGACCCCTGCTGATAGGTGCGCTGCTGCTGCTGGTACCCATGTTCTGGCCTGGACTGAAAGCGCGGTATGGGAACGGGCCTGGTTTCTTGGTAAACTGGGGATGGGCGGTGTGGTTGATCCTTCCCCATTTCGATCTGCCGGACAATCGGGTCACGGCTATACCGAAGCCCGTTGATCTCGTATACTGGCAGAGGCTCCTTGTATCCCGTCTCCACTTGTGGGGGTTCATGCTGGTTCGGCTGGGTGTAAGTCTGGTCCCAGCTACTCTGAGACCCCGGTGCCTGTTCCTGTACAAGATGGACTCGATGTACAGGTACAGGTGGTGCAGAAGGGGTAGGTAGCTTGATCTTAGCTACCTTCTCAGAGAGTTCCTCCACTTGCTTCGATAGGCTTAAAAGAGACTCCATCTCCGCGACTCTCTTGTGGATCTGGTCGACCATGGTATGCTTATCGGCAATCATCCCCATACTGGGAATGAGGTCCTCAGTCAGATCTGCTACAGTCCTTCGAGTTGTCTCATGAGTTAGGATTGGGGGAGACAACTGATAGGCCCTTGTGGCCTGTGACCTGCCGGTTTCTGCCATCTGCTCCAGGATCTTCCATACGGCGTGCTCGTTCTTGTTCAGATAGCTTCCTCCACAGGCGGCGCTAACTAACCCCTGCATCTCCGGTGTTAGACCCCAGAACAAGGTCTGGACTAAGATCGCCTTCGAAATGCCGTGGCATGGGCATTTCTATACTAAATCATTGAACCTGTCCCAAGCTTCATGGAAAGGTTCACTGGGTCCTTAAGCGAAGCTGGCGATCTTCGTTCTCATCTGGTTAGTCCTACTGAGAGGGTAGAACTTTTTCAAGAAAAGGTCCTTGAACTGCAGCCAGGTAGTACATACCACCCCTAAGTTCTTTAGCCAATGAGCAGCCTTATCACCTAAGGCAAAAGGGGTGGCCTTCAGACGGATATAATCTTGGCCAACATTGGGATGGCTAAGATTGTTGCACACCAGTTCGAAGTCACGGAGGAAAGTGTATGGTTCTTCAGTGAGGTTTCCGTTGAACTTCGGAAGCAGACTAAGGAAGTGGGGCTTCAGCTCAAATGCCTAGGCGGGAACTGCGGGTGCTAAACAGTTCTGAATCTCGTTCTCCGCCGGGTTGTAGGTATCGACCATTGGTCGGTCGATTCCTCCAGCTACAATAATCTGTCCCATTCGCACCGTAAGATCTGCATTCTTCTGTTCGGCTTCGGCGAGGCGAGCAAGAATTTGCCGTATCTGTTCCTCATCCGGTGGCATCCTTGGCGGCATCTTGTCCTCTAAGTCTGTGGATTGGGAAATAAGATCTGTGTTAGAGGGCAAATTAAGGAAGGGATTACCGAGGTAATGGTCTTCCTCGGTAATCTCGGAGGAGATGAAAGGGTTGGTTTGAGAGTAACCACCCTGAGTAAGAGGGAACCAGGACTCAAGAGGGTCATAAGTCCTGGGTGGTCCAAGGTGCGCTTGGACCAGTGAAGATGAATTACTTGGGGGACTCACAGAGAGATTGGTGAATAATGCATCGAGATCTCCCCAGTCACTCATCTTGATGAGGCGAGAAGAAGATAGGATTTTACTCCTACCTGAAGCAAGCAAAAATCAATCCAAGACCCTGGGTTCACACTCAACACAGTGAAGGACTCGAAATCGAGTCCAATTAATCTTGTAGTTTTTAAGTGTGATTTTCAAGAAAAATGAGCAAGGATTACGCGGCCTATAGGGAAGTCGGCTTAGAGCCGGATGCGTCTTCCCTGTTTAACCTGTCGCCCAAGATACCGCCGCTCCTTCCTTTCTTCGCTCCTATCCCAAGCCGATGGATTCAATGACCACGCCCCTATCTACCTGCAAGCAGGCGGAGGCTGACAAGGCCGGAACTTCACCCCGGGGGGTTACTGGCAGCTTGTTGCAAAGTACCGCAATTTCGCCCCTATCTACCTGAGACAGGCGGGGGCTACTTGGTACTAGTCAAAGAATCTGAAATTTATTCGACTTGTGATATTTGCTAGGATCGGTTAGAACGTGATATGGAAGGCGGGGATTTGGGCTCTGCCTTCAGGTGTTCACACACACTCAAGTACCCTCACTCGGCCTGAAAAGAAGGTCAGGGATTAATCTCCCGCAAGCAATTTTCAAATTTTATTCCTTTATTTGGTCAATACTGTTTAGCAGTCCCAATTTTAAGTTAGGTTCTCACTGTATTAATCCAACCACATAGCACGCCTATCGAACAGTCCCAATTTTCGTTTAATTTAAATGTGAAAATCAGAGAGGGAAATCGAGAAAAGCCGATGCAAGTAAAAATCAATGATGTGTATGCTAAGTGAAGAATACTTACGGTGATCCCTTCACTTTTTTTATGCAGGATGCAGAACAGAATTGAAAACTTTTTAATCTAGATGCAAATGCAAGCGATGAAAGCCGCTCCTAGACAGGCAGTTCTATTAGCGTGAAGAATAGTTTAATTTGACTAAGTACTGCGGTCTAGGTGCGTCTTTTAAGTGTGTTGTGTGGTCCTAATAATTTACGAGCACAAGCAAATCCTAGAGTGGCTCGAAGCCGCTAGTGCAATCTAAATTACATTCACCCAAACAACACACGGGACACAGTTCCACTATACTTACACTCGCGAGATCCCAAACGGGAACCGCTGGAAATGACGCCAAAAAAGAAAATAAATAAAAATTACAATGCCTCTCTAATCGCTCAATTAAAATTCTCGATCGTCGAAGCGTCCAAGACTCCTCGCGTTCCTCTCACAGAAAAAGAGTGAGGTCAGAGAGTGACTCAAAAAATAAAATGATACAAAGAAATAAAGGAGAGAGAAAATAATTACAAGAAAACCGGGGGTCAGACTACCCGGGGATAAGAAATCAAACACTCAAAATATCACTAAAAATTAACCTAAGCCGTGCCTCCCCGGCAATGGCGCCATTTTGATAACCGTCCCGCACCCTTAGTTAATTCGGTCAAATGAATGTTAATCGTTCGTTGCAGTCGGATACGAGAGGCTAGTCAAAAACCACTTAAATCAGATATTCGAGTCAATTTCAAGCGGTGAATTTTTTTACTTGGTGAAGTCCAAGGTCGATCTCAAGGAGGCATCTGTCTCCTTGGGTAGATTTTGAGCAAATATCCAAGTGTTAGATTTTCGAGGAATTATTTTTTTTGTCTTTTTAATTTCTATGCAAACTCGTGCAAAAATGCAGGCCAATTTAACGTTTAATTCAATTAAGATATCAAATAAAGTCCAAAAATTTTAAAAATTGGCCAGATGATTAATAATGATGAAAATGAGTTACCCTAATTTTTTTGGATTTTTCAGACACTAAATGGAATTACTGTGAATTAAATATGCAGACAGGGTGATTTTCACTATTTAATTGTTAATAAATAACAAATCACAATTTTTCCAAGAAATTAAATTATCCTAGATAGCACCAATGATAAGGAATCCAGGAAAATTGACAGATCTTAATTTCACTGTGAAATGAATTTATTAAAATTAAAATAAGAAAATCACTCAACAATTTATTTAGGCCTCGATATGTGTGCAAATGACATGAAATTTTTATGGCATGTTGAGATTACCGTCCTTAAGCTACTGTGAATTTTTGAAGATTTTTGGAACCACAGAGAATTAACTACAAATTAAAAGGTGTCACTGGGCAAAATATTCCACAAAATAACCAATTAATTCATTAAAAAA
The DNA here is from genome assembly GCA_037367405.1 of Ottelia alismoides. Taxonomy (NCBI): domain Eukaryota; kingdom Viridiplantae; phylum Streptophyta; class Magnoliopsida; order Alismatales; family Hydrocharitaceae; genus Ottelia; species Ottelia alismoides. The sequence continues at coordinate 204,797 of JAZKJV010010370.1, read as the reverse complement.
ATTCCACCGTAATTATAAAAATATGACACGTAGCTCAATAGACAGAGGACAAATTTCTCAACAAAATGCAATTTTTAGATTTGAAAAATGATGTAAAATGCAACCTAGGGATGCGTGCAAACACAAGGGTGTAAATGCAATACAGGAAAATAAAAATACATAAAGCAAATATGCTGACAGGGACTAAAATGCAGGTACCAATAATGCTGGGGACTCAAGTTCAATTTCTCCAACAGGCAAGTGCTCCTCACGTGGGCTCAGCTTCACAGGGACCTTTGTGCAATATTTGAAAGCTCTAGGGGCCTCTGTGTAATTTTCCCAGGCCGCACGTGCTCCTCATGTGGGCGGCCTAGGCTCGGATGGCTGCGGAGGCTCGGGGCTAGGCTCGGGCGCTTCTGGAGGTCTGGAGTAAGGCTCGGGTGATCCGAACCTAGGCTTGGTGATGAGGCTCGGACCGAAGCTGCGTGGCATGCTGTGGATCCTCAGATCAAGCTTGATCCGACGGGTGGCGGTGAAGACGCGTGGCATGACCTGAGGCCGTTAGATCTAGGTGGATCCAACGGCTCCCGGGCTCGATGGAGACGGCGACGTGGCTGAAGATCAGTGATGAACCTCAGTTTCATCATCTTTATTGTCTATAATTAACCCCCTTGCTTAAAGTTTTGTCAATAAACTTCTGATAAAGTCCTGTAATTATCAGAGTCCTTAATAAATTAAAAACCACAAAAAATGGCAAAATAAAAATCTGTGGTATTTTTAGACTTAAAAATACCCTCAAAAATATTTCGGGTCTTTGTTTGATGTCATCTCCAGTTTTGGCCAACATGAAACTTGTAGATCTCGTCAAGATCTACAACTTTCATGTTTTGAGTTTTCTCAAATTCGGCCATTTTAGCCTTCAAAAATTAAAAATTCCATCTGAATAATCTGATTGGGCCACGTGGCCCAATCTGGGGGCGCCACGTGGCCCCGCCTCTCTTGTCTCATCCGCCCTTGACCTGGGCCGTTGGATCTTTACTTGATCCCACGGTTCTTCCTTCTCCTCTTGCGCCTCAATCCTCAGCCATTGATCTTCTCTGCCCCTTGATCATCACCGTTCGTCAGCGCCGAGCGCAGAGCACGACACGTGGCGGATTGAAGACCATCTGATCGCGCCCTCAATTCTCCATCGCAACCACTCCTTACTTTGACGATCCCTAGCCCTTCGATCGACTTGAAATCCATCACAGCCATCCGCTGGCACTCCGCCTCTAGCCCGACACGTGGCGACCACTTGGGCCCTCTGATCGTTCCGCCATCGATCTAATCGCGACCGTCCTCTCGCGCTTGATTTATAACCGTTGGATCTCACGATCCGACGGTTCAGACTTCGTCGTCTACCTCCGGACGCCTCTCTCCCCCCACGTTCTCCGCTACGCCAACCTTTCCGCCCTTCCATTTTTAGCCATAGCCCTAGTCATCCTCTTCTCTCTCTAACCACCCCACAACCAAGCCCATTCGTCCGTTGTCCTCGCGCATGCTTCCACGTTCCATGATTCTCGACCAGTCGCTCAACATCTACCCTCGAAATCCACTACTTCACCAGCCCTCTGCCATCTCCACCACCTTTAAATACCGTGCCTCCGCCTCACTTCACCTTTGTCCATCAACCAAGGGGCAGTGGCCCAGCCCTCCAGCTCCTCCCTGTGACAGGGGGAGGAGCTCGGATCGAGCGACGACGACTTCCTTCCCCGATGAGACCCGCCGACCTTCAGGCGGCGCTGCAGTGGCTCTAAGCCCCGCCCAAGCTCGCTGGCACGGCCGGCCAGTATGTGCGACGACCCGGGCTTCGTCTCCGATGCCCAGCCCAGGCCACGACCTCCATCTCCGGCCAGGTAAGCCCTCTGATCCTCTCTGAATCTTCTTCTTATTTTGCATAATTTTCTCAGCCTCTCTGAACATTACCTCGCTCCACTATCTACTCCTTTAGCTCCACCATCGATCTACCTTCCCCGCGCACATCTCCGATCACCCTCCTGCTCAACCACGACCTCCCTCATCCCAGGCATTCTCCTCCGCCGGAGGCGGAGGAGAACACACTAAGGACTTCATTTCTCCGCCCCGCTCAGTCCTCCGTCCACCTCATCTCGCACGCACGCACATCCTAACCCCCTTGCAGGTCAACCATCACCAATGGCCGGACATTGGGCGGAGCCAGGTTCTAGAGCTCCGCCTCCGTCAGTCAGGCGTCGACAGCGCATTCTAGAGGCTCCTGCGGCTTCTTCGACTTCGGATCTTCATCGCCATACGCCGAGCGTTCTTCCCTGAGCTTCATCGAGCACGGCGAGGCGCGGCAGAGCTCCAGGCATCTCGCCGGAGCTCCAATCGCGCCGCCAGCTATCGAGGAGAAAGGAGAAGCAGATACCGTTGGATCTCGCCCTACGGCGGAGATCCAACGGCCCTGGAGGAGCCACGTCGCCGTCCCGGAGCGCGGAGGCTCGGTGGAACCGAGCTTCGCCCGAGTCAACCTCGAGCCACCACGTGGCCCGAGCCACCTGCAACGGCCACCCGAAGCAGCGCCGACCCTCGCCCCATCCGAGCCTTAGCTCACGTGCCTCACGCACGTGGGTGTGGGCTTTTTGCATCGACGCCCTCGCACCTTCCGCATATCACATCCAGGTCCTGATACCACGTGGCATTCCCTGAGCCCACGCCGAGCCTGATCGCCACCAAGCCTGGAGGCTTGGATGTCCCGAGCCAACCCGAAGCAGCAGCGAGCCTCTGCCAAGCCCGAGCCGCACTCCGAGCCTGGATAGCGCGTGCAGGGCACGTGCTTTCTGGGTTATTTGCAGAGTCACCCACAATCTTCCACAAATTGCAAACAGGTCCTGAACACGTGCAGCACCTGCACGCCTGGGGTTATTTGCACTCGTACCCTTGCGGGTTTTAATAATTGCAAATATACCCCCGCGCGTATGGTTTATTTACAGGGAAGTCCTCCAGACTTATTTTTATTGCATTTGAGTCCTTCCCAGGGACTGGTTTGTAGATACTTTTCATGTTTTTATTTCATTTATGCCCCTGGCTTCTTCTTTGCATATCTTGAGCTATGTTTATCCGATTGAGATGATTTTAGTTTCGTTTTAAAGCTGATCTGATGATCTTTCTAATGGCATGCTTAGTTGTTGTCTTGGACACAATGAGTCTTATGAATTATTTTAGAGTCATGTGTCTATCAGAATTTACTATGATGCCTTGCTTAACATTGTTCATCAAATCTGCTCTTTTTGAACTCGAAATTAACTCTTATTTATTTAATTTTTTTTTAGCTCATTAGTTTCACCTAGGGCATATTTTAGTTGCATTACATGGCATGTATTGGCATTATAAAAATAAAAAAAAATGCATATTTATTTTTAATGCATTGTGTTGTGGTGTCTGTATAGTGTGACCTATAGATTTGCTTCGACTCAACACTTAGTTAAATAAATAGAAGTCCGATTAATACGAGAGAAGCGCGTGTCCCTGAGTTCGACCTTGGTTTCTTGCCAAGTAAAATAAAAATTAATGACCATCGCATTCTTATGTGACATATATCAATGAGGTGGTCTCTTTGATGACCAAAATCGGCCCGACTACGATGATGATCCCGAGTGCTAAAAACACTCTATTAAAGGGCCGATTTTGTGGTTTATCAAATGGCGCCGTTGCCGGGGACACGGCTCATTTCTTTTATTATTTGGAATTTTGTTTATTTAATTTCGTGTTTCTTTTATAGGTCACTTTTTGTTCATTTATTTCGCATTATAAAATTTTCTTTTTCGATTGATCTCTAATAAATTTTTCTATGGCAGGGCCCTTGGTGTTCAAGGAGGCGAGAAGCCGATGCTTCCCGCTGCGAGGAGCCGCAGAAACGCGTTTGGAGTATGTCGAGAAAAAAAATGTGTGTCTTGCATTTTTATTTCCATGTAATAATTCGTCGTTTACAGCGGTCTTCGATTGAAGACTCGCGTGTGTAATCGAACGATCATGGTTGTGTGGGGATCGTCCCCACTTGAGTGTCGACCTAGGACTAGGCACGCGGCTCTACGAGCTCATTTTAATTTTTCTATATTCGTACGTACTTAATCGTTGGTAGGACACACTAATCTCTACACGCACATAACCTCGCATCACTTAGCTAAAATTAATGAAGATTAATCCCCGCTAATAGATGCATGATTAGGTGTGCTTTTATTCGACTTGCATACATTGATTTTGGTTTTCAAAACAGCCCCAGTTTTTCACGTGTTTTTGGCAAATCACTGCATGATTTCTCGCTCAGCCTAGATCGTGGTTTTTATCGAATACATGTTTTTCTCGGTTTAGTTTTCCTAGCTTGATCACCTAGGTTAAATGGAAAAAGGGAATGAACGGTAGACGATGACTTCTTGATCTTATGCTATCCATAATCAGTGATAACCTAAAATAAAATTGGGATTGTTAAATGCAAGTCAACCAAAAATGGAGTAAAATTCGGTTTTGGGAGAGCAATACCCTCGCTTACGCAATGAATTTTCACTTCAATTCTTGTCTTTGCGTGAAAATCAAACGTTTATCACCAATAATAAACCAACTTTGGTTGGTTTCATGTGTGAGTTGGTGAAACTAAGGGTTTGCTTTCTTGATTGAGCCATGCTTGTTGCGACACGCACCCCAAAACCGAAGACACTCCATTTCATCTCCGAAGATTCAACCGCTCACTTGTATATCCATCCTTCTTCTTCGTTCACCTTGGGTCTCTTCCAACATCAATTTCCATCTTTATACTTAGGCTAATCTCAGCCTAAGTATAGGGGGGACCCAAGTCCCTGTGATTTCTCTACTCATCTTTTCTTGCCTTTATACTTAGGTTATTTCTAACCTAAGTATAGGGGGAGCCCCTCTTAGCTTCCGTATATTCTTCTATATTTAAACGGACCTATGTACTCGTAACATCTAGTGCTATGAGGACATAGCAAAGTTTAAGTATAGGGGGGTATACCGTATATACCGTATATTTACTTTAGCTAATATCTGAAAAATTTGAAAAAATTAAAACTTTTTGGCTAAAGTAAAATTCATTGGACTAAGAGAACTCAAATGATTTCACGGCTTTTCTACACTATGTTACACTATTTTGATAAAAATATTTTCGAAACCGATTTGAAAAATGAGTTCTTCTTGTTTTGAAAAATCTTTTTGAAAAATGCTTTGAAAATCTTTTTATGTGACATGGTTTTGAAAATCTTTTAGCAAGGAAAGTTGAGTCTAACCTGTGTTTTAACTTTAAAAACTAAAAATCAGAAAATTCCTAAAAATCCTTTAAGAGTCATTGGTGACTACTAAACCCAATTAAGTCAGCCGCGTTCAGTGAGGGTTCGCCCTTAGCAGATTGGATTGGTTCAGAGGACATCGCGCAAGGCCCCGTCCTCAAGCAACGGGCTTCGGGCCTATACTTACATCCATACTGGCTGAATCACAGATGCTCAATTGAGTTTAGGGAGTTCTAATATCTCTTAAAGTTCAAAAAAAAAATGAATTAAAAAAATGTGTCTTGTTTTTGAATGAAGAAGTTGGATTAAACCTCTACACTCACACATTCACCCAGGATCTGAAATGTTCAAGGAAGCTTGATTTATGAGGTCTTTGAGATTTGCGGTTAACCAGCCTTAGCCATCAGGGTCTTAGACTTAAATATCCATATTCCCCTAGGTTTCTAGATCTGCATGCTATATTCCATGCTTAGTCTCAGACAGAAAGAATATGATCAGCACATCACATACACGACTGCGGTTTTTGATGAGATGAGTTGATTTTTCACCTGAGGGATTGGGATGAGGAAGTCGAGTTTGGATTTGATCTAATGATGCTCGAGGATGGGATAAAATCTTTGGAGGCTTCATGAAACCTGAGTGTCAGCAATATTAGCCAGTATGAGAACTTGGTTCTTATACTATTCTTTTGACATTGACCTAAGTGCCTGGGTGTGAAAAATAAATAAAAATTGTTGATCAGTGTGCGCGAACTCTTGGTAAAAGCAGTGGAGCTAGCCACCAATTATACAAGTCAATGAAATTCAAAGAAAAGCTCACATTCCACCAAAGTCAAATATCAAAGAGCTTCCACCAAAGGCGAGCGCTCCCAAACTTTTAAAAGTGTCCACTTGGACCACCGTTATTAGGACCAGGAGTCGGGCTTGCACCAAAAAAGGGCTCTGCATCGTAAATGCTACAAGTCTGGGTGTCGAAGGTACGATAGGTACTCAAAAGAGACACACCCCGGTGTACTCCCAGGAAAACAAGTGCAGACGGCTCCAACTTCTCTTGACGGACGCACTGATCAACAACACAAAAATGTGTTGCGTAAAAGGCACTAGAGAGAATCCTTGTTCCAATGAGAGGGAGAGAAGAATTGACACAACCATTTCTGGCCTGCCATCTACATTTTCTAAGTCTGACAACTAAAGAGACGGTAGACTGAATGCAAGATTTGATTTATTCCCTAGTGCTGAGGATTGGGTCCTTAGGAGATTTTCTCGGTTCAAGATTTTGGGTGACAAATTGACTCTACTCTCAGAATTGCAGTCAACACTAAACTCATATCCTTTAGTTTATATGTACATCGGAGAGAGTCTAGAGAAGTAGGGGAATTGGAAGCCTCTTGATTAAGGCTGGGTTGAACTCTAGAATTTTGGATCTCTGAAGCCGAGTCGACTTGATCAGATTGGATCCTGTATTCACATGCACAAGGGGGTTAATCCAACCTATTTATTCTTTGGTGCTCGAGGACGAGCATAGTTTAAGTATAGGGGGTGATGAACCTCAGTTTCATCATCTTTATTGTCTATAATTAACCCCCTTGCTTAAAGTTTTGTCAATAAACTTCTGATAAAGTCCTGTAATTATCAGAGTCCTTAATAAATTAAAAACCACAAAAAATGGCAAAATAAAAATCTGTGGTATTTTTAGACTTAAAAATACCCTCAAAAATATTTCGGGTCTTTGTTTGATGTCATCTCCAGTTTTGGCCAACATGAAACTTGTAGATCTCGTCAAGATCTACAACTTTCATGTTTTGAGTTTTCTCAAATTCGGCCATTTTAGCCTTCAAAAATTAGAAATTCCATCTGAATAATCTGATTGGGCCACGTGGCCCAATTTGGGGGCGCCACGTGGCCCGCCTCTCTTGTCTCATCCGCCCTTGACCTGGGCCGTTGGATCTTTACTTGATCCCATGGTTCTTCCTTCTCCTCTTGCGCCTCAATCCTCAGCCATTGATCTTCTTTGCCCCTTGATCATCACCGTTCGTCAGCGCCGAGCGCAGAGCACGACACGTGGCGGATTGAAGACCATCTGATCGCGCCCTCAATTCTCCATCGCAACCACTCCTTACTTTGACGATCCCCAGCCCTTCGATCGACTTGAAATCCATCACAGCCATCCGCTGGCGCTCCGCCTCTAGCCCGACACGTGGCGACCACTTGGGCCCTCTGATCGTGCCGCCATCGATCTAATCGTGACCGTCCTCTCGCGCTTGATTTATAACCGTTGGATCTCACGATCCGACGGTTCAGACTTTGTCGTCTACCTCCGGACGCCTCTCTCCCCCCACGTTCTCCGCTGCGCCAACCTTTCCGCCCTTCCATTTTTAGCCATAGCCCTAGTCATCCTCTTCTCTCTCTAACCATCCCACAACCAAGCCCATTCGTCCGTTGTCCTCACGCATGCTTCCACGTTCCATGATTCTCGACCAGTCGCTCAACATCTACCCTCGAAATCCACTACTTCACCAGCCCTCTGCCATCTCCACCACCTTTAAATACCGTGCCTCCGCCTCACTTCACCTTTGTCCATCAACCAAGGGGCAGTGGCCCAGCCCTCCAGCTCCTCCCTGTGACAGGGGGAGGAGCTCGGATCGAGCGACGACGACTTCCTTCCCCGATGAGACCCGCCGACCTTCAGGCGGCGCTGCGGTGGCTCTAAGCCCCGCCCAAGCTCGCTGGCACGGCCGGCCAGTATGTGCGACGACCCGGGCTTCGTCTCCGATGCCCAGCCCAGGCCACGACCTCCATCTCCGGCCAGGTAAGCCCTCTGATCCTCTATGAATCTTCTTCTTATTTTGCATAATTTTCTCAGCCTCTCTGAACATTACCTCGCTCCACTATCCACTCCTTTTGCTCCACCATCGATCTACCTTCCCCGCGCACATCTCCGATCACCCTCCTGCTCAACCACGACCTCCCTCATCCCAGGCATTCTCCTCCGCCGGAGGCGGAGGAGAACACACTAAGGACTTCATTTCTCCGCCCCGCTCAGTCCTCCGTCCACCTCATCTCGCACGCACGCACATCCTAACCCCCTTGCAGGTCAACCATCACCAATGGCCGGACATTGGGCGGAGCCAGGTTCTAGAGCTCCGCCTCCGTCAGTCAGGCGTCGACAGCGCATTCTAGAGGCTCCTGCGGCTTCTTCGACTTCGGATCTTCATCCCCATACGCCGAGCGTTCTTCCCTGAGCTTCATCGAGCACGGCGAGGAGCGGCAGAGCTCCAGGCATCTCGCCGGAGCTCCAATCGCGCCGCCAGCTATCGAGGAGAAAGGAGAAGCAGATACCGTTGGATCTCGCCCTACGGCGGAGATCCAACGGCCCTGGAGGAGCCACGTCGCCGTCCCGGAGCGCGGAGGCTCAGTGGAACCGAGCTTCGCCCGAGTCAACCTCGAGCCACCACGTGGCCCGAGCCACCTGCAACGGCCACCCGAAGCAGCGCCGACCCTCGCCCCATCCGAGCCTTAGCTCACGTGCCTCACGCACGTGGGTGTGGGCTTTTTGCATCGGCGCCCTCGCACCTTCCGCATATCACATCTAGGTCCTGATACCACGTGGCATTCCCTGAGCCCACGCCGAGCCTGATCGCCACCAAGCCTGGAGGCTTGGATGTCCTGAGCCAACCCGAAGCAGTAGCGAGCCTCTGCCAAGCCCGAGCCGCACTCCAAGCATGGATAGCGCGTGCAGGGCACGTGCTTTCTGGGTTATTTGCAGAGTCACCCACAATCTTCCACAAATTGCAAACAGGTCCTGAACACGTGCAACACCTGCGCGTCTGGGGTTATTTGCACTCGTACCCTTGCGGGTTTCAATAATTGCAAATATACCCCCGTGCGTATGGTTTATTTACAGGGAAGTCCTCCAGACTTATTTTTATTGCATTTGAGTCCTTCCCAGAGACTGGTTTGTAGATACTTTTCATGTTTTTATTTCATTTATGCCCCTGGCTTCTTCTTTGCATATCTTGAGCTATGTTTATCCGATTGAGATGATTTTAGTTTCGTTTTAAAGCTGATCTGATGATCTTTTTAATGGCATGCCTAGTTGTTGTCTTGGACACAATGAGTCTTATGAATTATTTTAGAGTCATGTGTCTATCAGAATTTACTATGATGCCTTGCTTAACATTGTTCATCAAATCTGCTCTTTTTGAACTTGAAATTAACTCTTATTTATTTAAATTTTTTTTAGCTCATTAGTTTCACCTAGGGCATATTTTAGTTGCATTACATGGCATGTATTTGCATTATAAAAATAAAAAAAATGCATATTTATTTTTAATGCATTGTGTTGTGGTGTCTGTATAGTGTGACCTATAGATTTGCTTCGACTCAACACTTAGTTAAATAAATAGAAGTCCGATTAATACGAGAGAAGCACGTGTCCCTGAGTTCGACCTTGGTTTCTTGCCAAGTCAAATAAAAATTAATGACCATCGCATTCTTATGTGACATATATCAATGAGGTGGTCTCTTTGATGACCAAAATCGGCCCGACTACGATGATGATCCCGAGTGCTAAAAACACTCTATTAAAGGGCCGATTTTGCGGCTCATCAATCAGCCGCTGGATCAGATGAGAGATCTCAACGGCTGAGAACTGCTGCAGAGGGGGGATGTGTGGCGCACTAGGCGCCGTTGGATCTAAGTGAATCCAACGACTCCTGTGAAGCCCGGTGAAGAGGCGACGTGGCTCGCTGAGGGCCGTTCGATCGACGTGATCGAACGATAGCTGTGCGTCTGCTCCGATGATCCTCCGCCGCCTGCGGAGGAGATGGCGGGGCTCCGGCGAAGATGCCTTAGCTCCGCCCATCCTTCCTCGTGTCGCTGACGCTCTCCGACTTGTCGGAGATATCCCAGAAGACGCGTGGCGATGCGGCGAAGCTCTTGGTTGTCTCAGGAGCGACGGAGGGTTTTCTGAAGGCGATGGCGATGAAGCTCCGAGTCGGCTCCGGCGAACTTCCGTTCAATGAGCAGAGGGGCACCTGCAGGTGTTAGATATAGAGCCGGAGCTCGTGTGTGCGCTCGTGGAGAAGTGAAGGTGATCGGAGAGGCCTAAGGGGTACTGAGGACGTCTGGCGATGGAGCTCTGGCCAAATGGCGAAGCTGGAGATCGGGGTGCTGTGAGGTGCGTCGTCGGAGGTCGTGAAAGGTACCGCGAAGATGGGAGCTTCGACGCGAAGCTCGGCAGAATGAATTGGAGGCGTGGAAGTGACTGGAGGCGGAGAATAAAAAGCTAGAAATTCAAAGAAGAAATGAAGAGGAGATCAGAGAAGAATGGAAGAGTCACCTGGGGTTTGGAACTCCTTCTTGGATTCCAGGTCGTCGCTCGAGGGGCAGGTGATGTCCCGAGCTCGTGCAGCGTCGCGGAGGGCAGCTGCGACACGACGGAGGTGTCGTGGATCTCGCCGGAGAAGAAACCCTTCTTCGCTCAACGATTCGTCAAATCGCTGTCACCAATTGGAAGATCGGAGCTCAGGGAAGCTCTCTGGAATGGCGGATGGGTGCGACGATGGCCGGTGGTTGAGTATTTAAAGGGTGAAGTAGATGAGCAGCCTGGTGATGGAGCGAAGTTCATGGATGTAGTGGGGCGTAGCTGGCGATCGACGTGGGAAATGAAGTGACTGGCGAGGATGACGGATGAGTGGGGAAGGACGTGGAGTGATTGGTGGTCGAAGATGGTGGTAGGCGTGGTGGCGAAAATAGAAAGGGGGCGGCTTGTTACGCAAGGGCGAGATCGTGGGAGAGAGACGATCGGAGGTAGGAGACGAGGCCCTGGCCGTTGGATCTTGTGATCCAACGACCCAGGTCAAAGTGCGAAGGAACGTCTAGGATTAGATCAAGGCGAGGTGATAAGAGGCCGTGATGGCGCCACGTGGAGTGAGCTGGGCGAAGCATGAGCGAGCGGCTGAGATCAAGTCAAGGCGTCGCGATCTGAGGGTGCTGAAGCTGCCACATGTCGTGGAGGGGCAGCGGCGTGAACGAACGGTTGGGAAGAGGAGTTGAGGCTAATCGAGCGGTTAGGGTCCGAGAGCGGATTGAGCGGCTTGGATAAGAGGATCGGGGTTGCGATCTAGCGGTGTACACGCCGCCACGTGGCGAGCTCTGGTGAGGGCGCTAACATGTGGCGTAGATTAAGGGCGAGAGATGATCGAACGGTAGGGAATTGAGGTGCACGTGGAAGCAGCTAAGCCGTTGGATCTAGAGGGTAATCCGACGGCTGTGGCTGCGGGCGGATGAGGCAATGGTAGCGGGCCACGTGGCGCAACCAGAGGGTGCCACGTGGCCTGTTATGAATGGCTGGAAGAAAATATATGTGTAGAGAGAAGAGGAGACCGAATTTGGAAAAACTCAAAACATGAAAGTTGTAGATCTCGATGAGATCTACAAGTTTCATGTTGACCAAAGACGGAGATGAGGTCAAATATGATACATAAATACAAAGATACAAATATACATATATGTAGTATACAAAGTGGCCCAAAAACCCAACTTTCTCATACGAGCTCCAAATTGGATGAAATTAGTCTCATTTTAAAGGTCTTTTAATGTGGAGTATTCTAAGAGTAAGTAGACCTGATTCGGAGTTTGTATGAGGAATTTATGTGCATTTTAGTGTACAAGGGTTCTAGGGCTTTATTGACTAATTTACAAGGGGGATTTTTGGCCTTCTTCCCTATGTTATTAACTAAGGAGTACATATTATAAGGAATAGGTTATTTTAGTGAGTGGGTATTTTACAAGGGATTTTGGCTTCTTATGCAAATGCACTGCTAAAATGTATGTATTGTGTATGTATGCATGGATGCTATTTATGCATTGTAAAGGGAAATATGCCTCTATTTTCTCGGGAACAAGGCTCTATTTTTGACTTTTGAAGTGATGAATCACAGATTCATCAACGGGTCTTTAGGGGGTTCAATGCAAACGTTCCCACAACACACGTGCTCCTTACGTACGTGGGGGTCTCGAGCCTCGTACCCCGATGTTGGCGGTAGGGGGTTGTGAAGGGTGGTTCTCTAGCGAAGGCATGGCAACTGTTGACCAGGGTAGCAGGCGGAGCGAGGCTGCCCGGCGGTGAGGCATGGTGGAGCTGGTTATTGGAGTCGTAGGTGAGTAGCGGCACACCCAACAATGGTGGAGGAATGTCTACTGGCCGGAAGCAAGCGACGACCATGCGGAGGATGGCTGGAGGGCTAGGTGTTATGGAGGAAGCAGAGGTGTGGCTGGAGTGGCGGAGAGCAAGCGATGCTTCACGACATTGCATGGACTGGTGGGGAGTTGCTGGAAGGCGGTGGAGACAGGATATGGTCGGAGTAGCTGTGTAACATCGACGGGGTTGAGGGTTGTCGAAGAAGATAGCACGGAGGTGGACCGTAACATCGACGACATTGCATGAACTGGGCGTTGTTGGCTCGACGACCGAAGACCGTAGCAAGGCAGCAACTCGAGGGGTTGCTGCAATGACCAAGATGGTCGGACCTCACCGCAGTAGGGAGTGCCGGAGCTGTCACTTCCGGTTGGCTCTCTCCCTTCAACTGGATGGACCGGCGGATGGCTCTTGAAGATGGGGGGGTGGTGCTTGGGGATAAATAGGAACAGTGGGGCAACAAGAGTTGGTAGGTCGAAGGTGATTGACGAGGAAATCACGGAATGTGGGCGCAAGAAGGGCGACTGAGATGTCGGAGGTGCAGGTGGCAACACATCGCCCCCCATTGGGAAAGGAGGCAGAGGAAAGGGGTGATCTCTAGGCCATCCGATCAGCCGAGATCGGACGGTCACAAAGATGCGTGGTATGATTTTTATTTTTTTATTATTATTTTTAGATTTTTAATAAAAAATAAACAAAAATAAAGGTTAAAAATTGGTGACACGTAGCGGCTCCAGGAGCTACCACATGTCAGCCCCACAAAAATTGAAAATAAATACAATAATAAATATGTACAAAATAGTAAATCACCTCAGATTGAAAAAATTTCTTCACGAACGTTGTCTCTTTATGAGATCTACAACTTTTATGAAACGATCAAAACCAAAATCGATCATTTACACAAAGTGATATTTTTGAGGTATCGCATGTACATAGAATACCTTAATTTTTGGGTTTTCTATTTTTTATCATTTTTAAATCAGATAAAAATCCGAAAAAATATGATAAGATCAAAGATAAATATTCACACATTAATCTATTTTTATGGATTTTTATTAATTAGGAAAAAGAAGAAATAAAATAAAATGTGAAAATGACAAATTTCGTACAAACGGTTATTGAAGAATCGGACTCAATTAGTTTCTCTGATTTCAAGCATGTTTTGAATTCGAATTTTTGTGCATTTTAATAAAACTTTCATCAAAGGAAATAAAAGGAAAAAAATAAAATAAAATGAGTTAGTTATGTACATAAAATAATAGGACAAAATCAGGTAAAATACAAAATGTGCAAAAGAGACCACAACCCCTACTTTTACATATGAGCTCCGATTCACTTAAACTTGGTCTTGTTATGAAGGTATTTGAATGTAAATAAGGTAAAAAGTGAGTAGGATCAAATCAGACACTGGATGAGGAAGATATCAAGATTTTAGTCCGAAAATCTTAGAACTAGGGTTTGGGTTATTGGTCCACTTATTTAAGTTAGTGATTTTTTTGTATTTTTCATTTATCCTTGTTAGTGAAATGTACACAATGGAGTGGTTTCAGGTCATTTGGAGTTATCGTGAATTAGTTAAAAATAATCGAAGTTGGGCTATTTTACATGTCAATTAGGCTGAGATTTTTGGCTTCTTATTTTGTACTATTATGAGTGATAAAATGCAGTTATTATCAAAACATGCATGAATGCTAATTATGCAATATAAATGAAGAAATGCCAATGAATTTTAGGGATTTGAGCTTAATTCATGACTTTTAGAGTGATGAATCTAAGATTCATCATCCCCCTATACTTAAACCATGCTCGTCCCTAAGCATCAAAAGAAATGCAATGAGGTGAAATGAGAATGGGTTCCATACCAAGACCATGAACTGATGGTGAAAATGGAACTAGATTTGACCTTTGGATTATTAGTGTGGTGGTACTTCTGTGAGACATAGGGTTTTAAAATCAATTGCCTTCAAGTTCTACACATCATTGTCACAGTTTCATCTCAGAAGTCATCTTAGATCAATTCTCCTCCCAAATCATACCCCATGAACATTAAACAATCGACTCATGTGTGTAAAAGGTTTTAGCTCTTCCCATCCAGAATACCAGACTACTATACAAACGACCTTTTCAGTAACTTGTCCTTGGTGGAGTCAGGTATTTCCTTCTAAGGTCTATCGCACTGTGCTCACAATCAATTAGAGGGAGAAGTTAGAAGAAGGAGAAAAGAACTGGAGAGTTACCAGTGTAGTCACCTCTCCTTGTGAAGCCGACCAGTTTAGCCAAATCTCCACCAAGATTTGCAGGTTTTCTTGAAGCTTGGACCTTTTTTGTCAAATGTTTATTTGGTAGTGGCTTATTTGTATTTGGATTTTTGGTGGTTCTGCATGGATCATATTGTGCCATACGGATATGGAATCTTTATTTCCCTACATGTTTTGGAGTCTTAGAAAAATTGTGCCCAGCCATCCATCCATTTTCCAAAGCTTTATTTCAACCTATACTCCGGTCTTTAGATGTCCATGCTACTAGAAAAGAAACTCACACAGTCTTGCAACACCCCGTCTGAGTTGAGCTAAGTGCATAGTGCAAGAGCAAAAATTAATTCCTTATTCTAAAATCGTACCTAGAATGAAAAGACCAGTTTAGACACTAAGAGTCAAACTCTACACATTTTCATGTGGAACTGAAAGAATTAAGTCAAAGACCTGAAGCTTCTAAAATCCTCTTTTTCAGTGATGTTCCTAAAAATTAGGTGGATTAAGTTCAAGTCCATACCACTCTCAGTTTCTGCTCATAATTCGGTTCAGAACACAAGGGTTTTTCACAAATGCAAATGCATGTAATGATGGATGAAGTGCATGTGTGTGAAGTGCAGACACAATTTTTTTTACTTTTGAAATTTTTTTACGCATGGAATTTTTTTTGAGAGATATATTTTTTATGCAAAAATGAATAAGAAGCCATTTTTTTCAAATTTTTTGGTTGGACACAGTCAGTGTAAGTAGCAAAACTTCTTCTTCTTTTTGTTTTTTCAAGTTAGTTACCCACCCCGTAAATACATATAGACTTATGCGAAAGTACGAGCGATGGGTAAAATATATACATAGTATATACACACACTCCCCTATACTTAGCGAGTGTTGTATCCTCAGAGCACAAGAAGCACAACGAAGACATAGCTCGGGCTAAGTGTAAGAGAGTCAAAAAGAAAAAGATTGATTGGCTCGTCCCCCCTATACTTAGGCTATAAACTGTCTAAGTTTAGAAGAAGAGTGAAACTGAGGTGGCCAGGAGATGTGAATGAGAAAAGTATATACATATGAGCATCGGTTCCCTCTATACTTAGATTCTTGTTAACCCAAGTATAGAAGAAGGGTGAAAATGAGGCGATCGTGAGATGGGGAGAATGGTATGTACATATCGCATCGGTCTCCCACTATACTTAGGCCTTGGCCTAAGTAGAGGAAGAAGATGTACAAGGAGACCAATGGAGTCGGGAGGAAGGGAGGGTAGCCGATGATTAAGGTGGTTTTTGACTGATCTTTTTGTAAGCATGTGGTGCAAGATCATAATGATAAGAAGGAGATGAAGCATATGATTCCCAACCATTATCAGTGTTATCCTCAGAGAAATCATGCTGGAGAGTAGATAAAGCGTATGAATTAGATGAAAGATAACCATCATCAAAGTTATCCTTAGAATAATAGTATTTAAAAGTGGAGGCACTCCAGATATAGTTATTCCTTAGTTTATTCAGTTGTTGTCTCAGAATTTGTTCCTTCTTAGGATCAAGCGATTCGTTATTGGATGATGAATACTCTGAAGCACCAGTCACAGTCAGCTCATAAAAAATTATAATAGTATGTTTAATGAGACCAAGAGAATCGGCTTTAGATGAGTAATAGTGAGGTAAGGGAGCCATCCAACAGGAATCAAAATTTGGATCCTTGTGAAGATAAGGTTTTAGGACTGCCGAACATGCCTCACTCATGTTGATTACCCTTTCCGGACCAGGTGAGGGATCATCAAACGATTCCTCTTCTAGAAGGTAGAAGGCAACTTTCTTATTAGATGGCAAATTTGTTTCGTGAAGGTGTTGGTCCTGGGAGTGAGGTGTTGACACTTGAGTCTTCATATGAATAACCATTGAGGTTTTCCTTCTTGGTCGGTGTACGTCCCATGTATTTGTCCTTGTTTTTCCTAATGTTGGTGCATTCTTGAGTTGGATTTAATTTGTCAAGGTAGTCAGAGAAGGTTTCGGCTGACTTAGGGTGAGCCCATGCATGTCTCAGGATCATATAAGAAACACATTTCTATGGTGAGAGCAACGGGAAATGAAACAATGGGGAGAGTCTATGCATATCCATTCTCAATTGACTTGATGTTGGTGAATTCCTGTGTCAGGTTGATTTGATCAATGTGGTCAGAGAAGATTTCGATCGACTCAGGATGCACCATGCATAAGTCTCAGGATCATATGAGAAATCATTTCCCATGGTGAGAGAAGCGGGGAATGGAACAATGGTAAGAGTCTCTAAACTAATAGTCTCTTCAACAACTGTTATCTCAAGTGTAGTAGCGAGGTAGGGATCTTCTACCTTTTGTTCGTTACAGTTGTTGATGGCTTCGTGGGTCGCCTTGGAATATCGTGTTTCCTCAAAGACGGTGAGATCAAACTGCTCCCAATGTTGTAAAATTTATTTCCCAAGTCTCACACTCATAATTGCCTTAGCCAATGCCAAGAATGGCTTTACGAGAATGATTGGATACTGGGTGAATTCTCCTTGATACTCAATATCAATGATTGTGAAGTCCACTTTGAGCGGAGCACCTTGGAATGTAACGATGACTGAAATTGTTCCTCTCGGCCACCTTATAGATCGATCAGCCAGTTGAACGATCTCTCTTATCTTTTTGATAGGACTGAGTTTGAGCTTGTCAAATACAGAGGTTGGGAAGATATTGATTAGTGAGTCGTCATCGATTTGAGCATGGTAAAATATAGTGTCTTTGATTCTATAGTCAAATATGGGCAACCGCTTCACTATGCAGCTCTTGAATTTT
Organism: Ottelia alismoides; assembly: GCA_037367405.1. Classification (NCBI taxonomy): domain Eukaryota; kingdom Viridiplantae; phylum Streptophyta; class Magnoliopsida; order Alismatales; family Hydrocharitaceae; genus Ottelia; species Ottelia alismoides. The sequence continues at coordinate 187,263 of JAZKJV010010370.1, read as the reverse complement.
CTCCTCAACACCTAGGAGGTGTCCATTGACAAGATATGTCTTTCAGTCTTTGTTCTTTTCCCGCCTGACTTTTTCATCATTAATTTGTTCATTACAAATCCTTTAAGGTCAGGGAAGTGCTCGATGGCTTGTATGAAGGGAAGTTCAAAAATCAATCTTTTCTCCAATGCTTCCCATAGAGAAGGATCCAAATTCTTCAGAGCTTCTTCAATTTCATTTTTATGTATTTTTCTAGATTTCATTTTTTGGGTATTTTTGAATATTTCATTTTTTGGTATTTTATATGTGGTATGTGGATGTGGTGTTTTCCATAGATGATGAGGGATTTTGATATGCCGAGTCAGAGTCAGAGTCAAAGTGATTTCTAGGGAGTAATATGCAGACGTGTTACTGTCAGGATCGTCCCTAGGGTTATCATAGTCTCTAGGTTTTTGAATATCCTCAGAAATTTTAACATGAGATCCAATCTTTTCAACATCCATTTTTATATCATAGATACCATAGAATGAAATTAATCGGTCGGTGAACTTTCTAAATTTATCCTCCATTAAATCATATTTCTTATTTAGCCTCGAAATATCATCCTAAAAAAATCTTTTCATTATCAATTATGGGATCAATCGGTGTATGTTCTTGTTTTTGAATTTGAGATTCAAGCATTTCCTCTTCCATTTTACTATATGAGCTGAGAGGAGATTCGTTTTGATTATCTAATATATGATTGTTATTTTCTGAAAGTTTCTCCTCATAAATTATGGAAGGTGTCTGCTTAGTGGAAGGATTTTGAGGGAATCTCTAGGTCTTATACTCAACATACCATTACTCAGACATGCAATGCTGGTTTGAGTAGAGTCTACTTCCATGGTCATGATTGATCGTATCCCCAAACAATGGAGACATACTGGGTTCATATATGTCGATATCATTATTCGAGTCCTCTGTATTTGGAGGCTGATCGAAGGAGTGGTACTCGGGTTGGTCAATAAGGATTTGATCATTATGGTCAATCCAACAGTGATGATCATTAGGTGTAGTCCTCTCCATGTGGTGTGATTAGGTTTCCATATTATTCTCCGCGGTCAAGGAAAAATGTGAATTTGTGTAGTCTATCCGAATAAATTTGTTGGGAATGAATGAAGTTGGTTGGGGGTCTGATGAATCTGTGATTCATCACACTAAAAGTTGAAAATAGAGCCTTGTTCCCGAGTAATTAGAGGCATATTTCCACATATATTGCATAATAAGCATTCATGCATGCACTGATAACATCTGCATTTTAGCATTTACATCTGCATTAAATAAGAAGCCAAAGTCACTTGTAAAAATCACTCATTTGTATATATTTTACCCTAACTCCAAATTCCATAAATTCAACTCTAGAGTGTATATATTACTAACACCAATACAATAAAATAACCAAAAAGATGCTAACCTGTAAAATTGACCAATAAAACCCCAATCCAACTTTGAAACCATAGACCCTGAAATGCACATATCTCTCTCATACAACCTTCGATATAGGTCTACTCACTCTTAAAATAATATACATTAATATACCTTCAAAAAAAAACCAATTTCATTGAAATTGGAGCTCGTATGCAAAACATGGGTTTTGGGCCCCCCATTCTATACAGTTTGTACTTGTATTTGTACCCTTGTAATTTATCACTTTATTTGATCCTGTTTTCGTTTTTGGTCAACATGAAACTTATATACATCATCGAGATCTACAACTTTCATGTTTGAGTTTTTCCAAATTCGGCCATTTTCCCCCTCTTATTTCACATTCTTCTTCGACTAATCTGATTGGGCCACATGACGCCCTCTGGTTGCGCCATGCGGCCCATCTATCCGCTCGCTTCGTACCCCCTTTTCCTGGTCGTCCAATCATCCTCCATGCAACTCAGATCCAAGCCGTCCATGCCTGCATCATCGCACAGCCGTTTGATCAAGTCCCAGATCGCATCTGGGCCGATTACTTCTGCCCACATTTCCTTGTGCCATGTAGCGCACTCCATCACCGTCCGATCATCCTCCATGAGTTTCCATCTCAGCCATCCATTCCCGCCTCAATTTTTACCCTTGGATCAAGGCACATATCGCATCTGGGCCGCTCGCTTCTGTCTTAACCTCATCACGCCACACGTCACCTCCCACAACCACTCGATCGGGGCCTTGATGCTCTCATCCTAGTCGTTGATCTCCTATGATATCCACAACCGCTCGATCGACAATCCCCTCTCATCTCCACCGTTCGCCAGCACCGCCCCCACATCCTGCCATGTGGCACGTCCATCGCCCTTCGATGGTGCTACTGCGATTTAATCCTACCGCTCCTTAATGCCCTATTTTGAGCTGTTGGATCACTAGATCCAACAGTCTAGAGATCGTCTCCTATCTCCTAGAATGCCTCGCCCATGTCATCACCACCTCGCTAACTCGCCCGCCCCTTTCTTTTTTCGTCGCCATATCCGCCACCTTCTCCACCCATTGATCACCCTACCATGAAGTTCCGACATCCCTCACCCTCGCGGGAGTCCACTATCACCATGATCCCCTCTCCCTTGCTCCATTCACCCCATGCAAACCACTTCCGCCATCGCCCGGACCACCACCTTCCCTGTATAAATACAACACCTCCGGCGAGCTTCAACCTATCCGCCCTTACACGAGAAACCCTAGAGATCCCCTCCACTGATCTTTGACAGGGATTAGGTGTGAAAGTGAGCGACAACAACGGTCCATCTCTGGTGATATCCACGATGAGCTTCGTCGTGCCAACAGCTTCACTGAAGAGTTGCTAGAGCTCGGGCCTCTACCGACCCTCGAGCAAAGACCGGACGCTCCACCTAGAGCCTCCATTCCCAGGTAGCCTCCTCCATTATATCCTCTGATACTCTTCTTCTTTTCCTCCGACCATCTCGTAAATAATTTGGCCTCCTCGCTCGACATCACTTCCCATTGACCATTGACTAAGCTCCACCTCGGAGCTACCATCTTCGCGCACCCCTTCATTTACCTTCACGATGCATCGAGCCACCTCCGACCACAGCTCTGTCGATCACGGTGGAGGAGCCTGTCAGCATTCACCCACTTCACCCCATAGGCCTCCAGGAACTCACTGCACCTACGTGAATACAAGTACACGATTTTGGCATTCACTAACCTTGTAGGTATTTTCTTTGTCATTGACCGGAATCATCGCCGGAGCTTCTTCGAGCTCCGTCGTCTCCGACCTACAGACCACCCCCGCCTCTTCCAGAACCTCCTACAGCTCCGCCAAGCTTACACGGTGGTGTCCAGCTACTCAAGAGTCCCCGAAGATCAGCACTAAGCAAGAACCAGGGCGACGGAGCCAGGGGGCTTCGCCGGAGACTAGCCAAGTCCGTCGTAGGAGGCGGCAGCGAGGATTACAAAGCACAGTCGCCGTCCGATCATCTTGATCAAATGGTTCCCAGTACTCCACGTCGCTATCTCTAGTAGCTCCAGATACCATTGGATCCATCTAGATATAACGGTCCGCATCATGCCACGTCGCTCGCTCCCGGAGTCACCACCTCTGTTGGATCATCTCGATCTGACATACCCTCAGGCTGCCACGTCGCCCGCTCCAGCCTCCGTTGGATTATATCAATCTAACATTCCATCGTGAACCATGTCGCTTCCTCCGAGCCTCTTCCCCTACCTTTAGGTTTGGAGCATCCGAAGCTATCTTGAAGCAAGTCCAAGCCTCCGGAAGACCCGAGCCTTATCTGAGCCTCTGACGCCTCCGAGCCAAGTACCCCACATAATCCTCACTTGCGGTCTGGGCATTTTATACAGAGGCCCCTACAAGTTTTCCAAATTGCATTTCAGTCCCTGCTAGACACGTCACGTGAGGCGCATGTGTTTTGTGGACAATTTGCACACATACCCCCAGCATTATAGGTAATTGTTTTTAGTCCCTGTACACATGTTTTTGTTTTGAACAATTTTATTCAAGTTTGCATCTTGGTCCATATGTTTGCACATTTATTTCACTACTCATTTAGCATCATTTTTAAATTCCCAAAATTGCATGTTGTAGAGAAACTTGTGCTTTATCATTATGGACACTTGTCATATTTTTATGAGCTTCGAGGAATTAAATATTATTATTTTTGTGGAAATATACATAGTTTTAACATTATATGCTTTAAATTCCATATTAAATTATTTGTTGCTCCAAAAATCACCAAAAAATCACAGTAGGTTATTTTAAGTTGTTCTACACTATGCCCAAAAATCACATCATTCGCATGCATAACGAGGCCTTAATAAATTAATTAGTCTTTTGCTTCATTGCTTTTTAATAGGTCCAAAATTCATCATTTTTGAATTCTATCAATTTTCCTGGATTCATTTCACATAGATGTATCTTGGATAACTTTTGTATCTGAAAATGAGTTAATTTGGTATTTATTAAAATTAATTTGGCAAAATTCACCCTACATTCATTTTCAATTCATATTTAATTCATTTAGAGTCGAAAAAATTCCAAAAAATTATAATAGCTCCATTTCATTACATTTCATATTCTGACAAAGTTTCATCAATTTCGGACGTAATTTGACTATACCTCAAATTTAACCTCGATTTTTGCTTGAATTGCATCGCAATTTCTTTAATTGCATAAAAAAAGACCAAAATTATTCTCCTGAAAATCTAACATCAAAATTGACTTCAAATTAACATAAGGAAAAAGCAACCTCCCTGAGTTCGACCTTGGGCTTGCCCAAGTAAAATAAAAAAATACCGCTTATGTTTAATTCAACATTAATCTAAGTGGTTTTTGAACAGCCTCGATTTACCCGACTATAACGAACGTACATTGAATTTGATCGATAATCCAATTGAATTAGGTAGGGAGATCGAGGGCTCTTTAAAATGGTGTTGTTTTTGGGGAGGCAAAACTTAGATTAATCTTAGATTAATTTTTAGGAAATTTGGATTTTAGGTTTTCCATCCCCAGGTAGCCTGATTCTCGGCTTTTCTTGTGAATAATTTCTGTTCAATTTTTTTATTTATTTATTTATTTGTTTATTTTGTGTCATCCTTTATCTGACCATCATTTATTTTCGTGCGAGGAATACGAGGAGTCGAAGGCGCTTCGCCAAGCGAGCCGAGGAACCTGCGTCGAAATAAATAGTGTTTTTATAGGACTTGCAAATTTCTTTTTGTTGCATTTTCATTTCCAGCGGTTCTCGTTCGGGTTCTCACGCGTGTAAGTCATAATAAAACAAGTCCCTGCATGTTGTGTGGTTGCTTAACATAGGATAGGACCTGCACTTGCGTCTCTTAGAGATCTCTTAGGACTGTTTGTGCTCGTAATATCAAGGAACACACTTCACACTTAAAAGACACACTTAGACCGCAAGATTGTAGCCAAATATATTCTGTTCTTCATTCACTAATAGAACTGCTTGTCTAGGAGCGACTTTTTCGCTTGCATTCATATAGTGTAAAATTCAATTCTGTTTTGCATCCCTCATGTAGAGCCCGAGGATCACTGTAAGTCTTCTGAACTTGACATACATCATTGTTTAATCGTGTATCGGGTTTTCTCGACTCCTTCTTCCTTGATTTTTCAAACTTAGGTTTAAAGGAAATTGGGACTGGACGATAGGCATGCCGTGTAGCTGGACTAATCAAGTGGTCATTTAAACTTAAAATCGGGACTACTAAACAAATTGACCAAAAAAATCAATAAAATCAGAAATTCTAATTGTGGGAGATTAACCCTGACCTTGATTTCAGGCTGAGGGAGGGTACAAGAGTGTGTGAGCACACCCTAAGGCAGGGCATAAAAAAATCCCTACCTTCAATATCGTGTACCTCAATCTGAGCAAATATCATAGGCTAAACTAAGGGTTCAACTGACCAGCGCCAAGTAGCTTCCGCCTGCTCCGGTAAGTAGATAGGGGCGAATTTACGGTGCACCGTGACAAGTTGCTAGCAGCCTTCGCCTGCTCCAGCAGGTAGATAGGGGCGAAGTTAAAGCCTTGTTAGCCTCCTTCTACTTCGGTAGGTAGATAGGGGCAGGTCCTTGAACTCTCATCTAGGAATAGGAGCAAAGAAAGGAAGGGCGTTGCTATCTCAGGCGACAGGTTGAATAGGGGAGATACATCCAGCTTTGAGCCGACACCCCTATATGTTGCGTAACCTTTGCTACTTGCTTGAAAAATCACACTTAAAATCAACCAAACTAGTCGGACTAAGTTTCGGGTCCTTCACCGTGTTGAGTGTTAAAATCAGGGTTTGTGATGCACTTGCTTGATTCAGGTAGGTGTAAAAGCCTATCTTTACATTTATACTCCCGACTCTTCTTTCTGCCATCCAAGATGACTGATTGGGGGATATCTACTCACACTTCGCATATTTCTCCTTGAGCACCTCACGAAGTTCATCTTCATCATCCCAAGTGCAACTTGGGCCAACCTGAGCTCATGACCCTCTTGAGTTCGGGATCCATCACTCTCAGGATAGTTACCCTCAAACTATTCCTTTTCTCTCCTCTCATCTCACAGAGGAAAATCATCACCTTAGTGAGAATGTCTTCATTAATACGTCCTCTAACTTAGACCAATTTCTTTATCCAGGTAAAGAGGACAAGATGCATCCTAAGAAACCCCCGGAAGAAGAGGAACACAGAGATGATCCTATGCACCAAGTCTTCGCCCGATTGGTTGGAGTCGAGCAATTGAATGTAGAACTAATGGCTAGGATGGGACATGTGATCGAGATGGGTGGAATTAACCAACCAATGATATATGCCTACAACCCAACCGAGAATGAAATACATAGTTGGCTTGTACATGTGGTGCCCCCAGAAGCATCCGACCTGAAGCCCCATTTTCTGAGTATACTACCCAAGTTTAATGGGAATGCCAATGAAGAACCATATGCTTTCCTAATAGACATCGAGCTGGTTTGTGACAACCTTAGTCACCCTAGTATTGTACAACATTACATTAGGCTGAAGGCTACCCCGTTTGCCTTAGGAGATAAGATTGCTCATTGGCTGAAAATACTCAGGGTGAGATGTACAACTTGGATGGAATTCAAAGACTTATTTTTGAAGAAGTTCTACCCAATCAGTAGGACTAACCAGATGAGGACGAAGATCACGAGTTTTTTCCAAGGACCCCACGAACCATTCCATGAAGCCTGGGATAGATTCAATGACTTGACTCAGAAATGCCCCTGCCATGGCATTACCAAAGATATCTTAGTCCATACCTTGTATTGTAGCATGACCCCTGAGATGCAGGGGTTAGTGAGTGAAGCCTGTGGAGGAAGCTATCTCAATAAGAATAAAGATGCCATATTGAAAGTTCTGGAGCAGATGGCGGAAACAGGTAGATCTCAGGCCACCAAGGCCTATCGGTTGTCTCCCTCAAGCCTATCTAATGAGACAACTAGGAGGACTATAGCAGATCTGATAGATGACCCCATCCCCAACATGGGGATAATAGCTGATAAGCTCACCATGGTAGAGCAAATCCATAATAGGGTCATTGACCTTGAGGTTCTTTCGCAATTGTCGAAACAAGTGGAGGAATTGACTAAGAAGGAAGCCAAGATACGACTACCTGCCCCTTCTGCACCACCTATGCCTATACATCAAGTTCATATTGTACAGGAGCAGGTACAGGGGCCTCAGAGTAGCTGGGTTGAGGAGCGACAGTATACTCAGCAAGAGTAGCACGTACCCCCACAGGTGGAGACAGTCTACAAGGAGCCTCCGTAGGTGTTCGAGATCAATGGACTGTGGTAAAGCCATGACCGCGTCAGCATACAGTCAGGGATAGGGAACGGTCAGTCACACCGACCTTCCCTAGCTTACTAGGAAACTAGCTCCGTCCCTGCATTGTGCTTTGTATAGTCCCGACCAGTACAAGGGTACCAGCCTCAGCAGCACCAGCAGTAGTGCACATTCCACACTGTCCAACAGGGCCCTCCACCACCTTCCCACCAGCAAAAGTATCATCATGGCCAACAGGGCCAGTATGACAGCAAGCCCCACCTACTTATGAATTAGAGTCCCTCACCTTGGCCATCCATACCCTGACTGATAGGGTCCAGCAGATACAAAATGATTTCCTGGATATCATGACAGATTTGAACCACATTTCACGTACCTAGGACCAACAGATGGTGCCAAAGACCTCAATTCTTGCCCAAGTTCATGCCAACCCAAATAGCCTGAATCAGGGTCAGCACCGACCACGCGATTAGGTATACTATTCATATCACTCTCTATCTGAACACAAGATCCTTTCGTACGATAATGTAAATCATATGTCCCTCAGGAGCCGAAAGACCATGACCATACCTGATCGGGTGTGGGCACATGAGGAAGCTGCCGCCAAGTCTCTACCTGAGGAGAACTTGGAGGCAGAGGATCATCACCACTACCGCCATCAGCAGAAGAAGAGGATTTCCATGTCCTCCAGGAGGAAGGAGAGGAGCACTAGCAGTGAATTTGGCGAACCAGATGAGGAGCCCGCACCTCCATCTGAGGAGGACATCCCAGAAGTCGCGGAAGACGCATCACCTGTTTCGCCAAAGGAATTTCTTTTTCATCCGAGTCTATGTCTGAGTCAGAGTCAGTGTCCTTTACAGAACTCAGTTTCCCGACTAATGAAAATCTTTCAGTTTCAAAATGTGAGTTATAGTCAATAATCCCTTTCCCACGTGCCGTGAAGGGTGGAAAGAAGAAAACCAAGAAAATCCAAATCGATGACCCTGAGATGGCAGAGTTCTACAATAAGTATATCAAGGTCACATTCCCCTTTGATAAGTATGTGGACATGACACATGTATTTTGAAGTACCTTAAGGTGAGATGCACACCTACTAGGGTCAGCAAGAAAACCAAAAGCCGTGTTGACAAGCACATTTTGTCAGTAACTACTACTTGCACCATAAAGAATACATTTTTAAGGAAGCGAAGGGACATGGGTGCCCTTATGTGGTGAGTTATGTCATTGACACTACGTTTGCATGCACTCTCCTAGATAATGGATCCTCAATTAATCTGATGCCTAAAGTCCTCTATGAGCGGCTAAATCTAGGACCTCTTAGGAAATCCACAGCCTAAATCCAGTTCGCAGATAAATCAACCAAGAGGTCCCTCGAAATTGGAGAGATTCCCATATCATACTAGGAAGGCCCTTCCTTAGAACAACATGGGCCTTATTTGATTATAAGATCAAGAAAATTCAGTTCCAAACTCTAGGCGGAGATGAGGAAGTTGAAATGATGCAGATAAGGTAGTAGAGGCCTGATTTTGAATCTAGCATCGAGTACTCTTCGTCACAAGCAGATTGCATTCATGTAGACACCTTTGGGCCATGGAGACAGAACCAAGCTAGCACCGATGAGTCGCTCACCTCTGGAGAAGATCTTGTGCATGAGACAGTTTGCGAGAACCTTAGGAGCGAGCACATCGCAAAAAGTACATCCCCTACATCTTCGATGATGTAGAGGCCCAGCTGGGCCTGTCAATCCTTCCCTCTTTAGGACAATTACAAGATGAGGATGATGAGTCAGATGTGGCTTTTGTCGATTTCTTGGACACCTTTGACGATCTGACTCCAGAGATGAATGAATTGGTGGCAGTTACATCAAAGATAGATCCAGCCACTACCAGTACAGAGCCAGAACAGATTGAGCTAGATTTTCTAGATGATTACACCTTACTTGAGCTCAAACCATTACCCACAACTCTTAAATACGCCTCCCTCAAGGGACAAGAGAGGAAGTATCCGGTCATCATCAGTTCGAGTTTGACCGAGGAGCATGAATCTCTCTTGCTAGAGATCTTGGAGAAAAACTGTAAGTCGATAGGCTAGAGCATCTCCGATCTCCACGGGATAAATCCCGCTCTGTGTTCGCACCATGTCTACTTAAAGAATGCAGCTAAACCCTCTCATGAATTCCAATGTAGGTTGAATCCAAATTTACGAGAGGTAGTGAAGAAAAAGATTGAGAAATGTTGTGATGCGGGTTTTGTTTACCCCATTTCCGATTCCAAGTGGGTGGCACCCATCCATGTTGTCCCGAAAAAGTCAGGAATTCAAATGACAACCAACGAGGACAGAGAGGAGATCGTGACGTGAGTACCCACATCGTGGCGTGTCTGTGTGGATTAGAGACGCTTGAATGCCACGACAAAGAATGATCATTTTCCGCTACCATTCATTGATCAGATCTTAGAGAGATTAGCGGGAAAAGAATTCTTCTGCTTTTTAGATGGGTTCTCGGGCTACAATCAAGTAGCTATCGCTCTTGAGGACTAGGAGAAAACCACATTCACATGCCCCTTTGGTACCTATGCTTTCATGCGCATGCCCTTTAGGTTATGTAATGCTCCTGGTACATTTCAAAGGTTCATGATTGCAGTACTCGCCGAGATGGTCGGTGAATTCCAGGAAGTCTTAATGGATGACTTCTCGATCCACGATAATTCCTTTGGTTCCTATCTTAGGAATCTGGACCGAGTTCTCAAAAGATGTTTTGAGGTTAATCTAGTGCTCTCTTGGGAGAAAAGTCACTTCATGGTGACGGAGGGCATTGTGTTGGGGCATGTCATCTCCAAGAGAGGAATGGAGGTTGACCCTGCCAAGGTGGACGTGATCAGATGACTCCAGCCACCAACCAACGTGAAATAGTTGCGGTCATTCCTCGGGTATGTCGGAATTTATCGGAGATTTATCAAAGATTTTTCAAAGATTTCTCGATTGCTAACTAATCTTTTAGGAAAAGACATGGAGTTTATTGTTGATCATAAATGTCTTGAGGCCTTTAAGCAATTGCAAGGGATGATCATGGATGCCCCAATCTTAAAAGCCCAAGATTGGTCTCTTCCCTTTGAGATCATGACGGATGCCTCAGATTTTGCTGTTGGGGTTGTGTTAGGACATAGGAGGGATGGCGTCCTGTTTTCCATACACTACGTAAGCAAAGTGCTTGATACTGCGCAGCGTAACTAAACAGTTATCGAAAAGGAGATGCTTGCGATAGTGTTTGCCTTAGATAAGTTCAGATCTCATCTAATTAGATCTATGGTGATTGTGTTCACGGACCATACAGCACTACGGTACCTAATGGAAAAGAAGGATGCGAAGGCGCGTCTTCTTAGGTGGATTTTACTCATCTAGGAATTTGTTTTGGACATTAGAGATAAACCTGGAAAGAAGAACGTAGTGGCTGATCACCTCTTCCATCTCGAAAATCTTGATGCTTCTGATGATACGCCTATTCGAGACTCCTTCCCTGACGAGTCAGTTTTTGTTATCGACTCACTCTTATGGTATGCCAATATAGTGAACTATCTTGTCTCCAAGAATGTTCCATAAGATTAGCCCAAGATCCACAAAAACCGACACAAATCGGATGCGAGACATTACCATTGGGGGGATCCGATCCTTTTCTTTGAAGGATAGGATTGTGTCTGGAGGAAGTGTATTCCTCAGAAGGAATATCAGAGTGTCCTTACTATATGCCGCAGTCTGGAGGTAGGAGGACACCACTCCGGGAAGTGGATCGCATTGAAGGTACTTCAATGTGGCTTATACTGGACGACTTTGTTTCGCGATGCGCTCACCTTTGCGAAGTCGTACCCAATATGCCAGCGAATGGGAGGAACTGTTGGTTCCAAGGATGAGATGCCGATGCAGCCTGTCATCATTTGTGATGTCTTTGTTGCCTGGGGCATCGACTTCATGGGACCATTCCCGGTTAGCCATGGTTTCGAATATATCCTTCTTGCGGTATATTATCTGTCAAGGTGGGTGGAGGTTATCCCAACCTGAGCTGCAGACAACAGGACTGTCTGTAAATTCATTAGAGATCACATTACCTCTATGTTTGGGATCCCCAAAGTGTTGATATCTGATGGGGGTAGCCATTTTGATAACAGAGAAGTGAAGAAACTCTTAAAGGATTACGGTATCGAACACCATGTCGCTCGTCCTTACCACCCACAGACTAATGGCATGGCAGATGTGTCGAATAGGTAGGTGAAGACCATATTACGGATGCTTGTCCTCCCAGACAGGAAGGACTGGTCTCAGATTTTGGATCAGGTCCTTTAGGCTTACATGACAGCTTACAAGACACCTTTAGGAACCTCCCCATTCAGAATGGTGTTTGGAAAGTCGTGCTATTTTCCCGCTGAGCTAGTGCATAAATCCGAATGGGCAATCAAGAAGGTCAACTGGAACACACATACGGCAGAAACAAAGAGATAGATCTCAATGAACTTGTGGACGTCAGAAACTGAGCATATGACAATAGTTTGGTGTACAAGGACAAGGTAAAGTGTTGGCACGATAGATATATCAGACGAAAGACCTTTGTTCCTAGATAGAAGGTATGGTTGTTCAATGCGAGACTGAAGGTTTTCCAAGGTAAGCTGAAATCCAAGTGGACGGATCTGTTCATAGTCCGTATTGTGCATGATAGTGGATGTGTAGAGATCCAAGATCTTAAGATGTAGAACGGACATCCTTAGTTAATGGACAACTGCTGAAAAACTTTGCCGAACCCATTGAACAATTAGTCCATGTCGAGGATATTGTTTTCATGTGCGAGGCAGACTCAGTAGACACACATAAAGCCATGCATGAGACCTCGCAACAATGAGCTCTTGCCATCAGCAGCATCAAAAAGATTCAGATCGTGATCCTTGTATATACTCACCCTTCCTGTATATATACTTTCCCTCCCTCCCGTGACTAAAGTCACTCACCCTGGCTACATATCTTTTCATTTCATGACTATACTTAGGATGACCAGATCCTAAGTATAGGGGGAGAGTGACCCGAGTCTCTTCATCATTCCATGTACATTTTCCATATCTCATCGGTTCTTACACTAACTCTTGTCCTATACTTAGGCTGACCAGAGCCTAAGTATAGGGGGAACCAATGCCCATCATGTATATACTCATCCATTTCACCTCTTGAACTCTTCCACCCCATTTTTGACTTCTTCTACACTTAGGCTGCCATAGCCTAAGTATAGGGGGGTTGGATGACTTCTATACATTTTTTTATATTAGCTCTCCTACGCTTAGCACGAGCTATGTATTTTCCTCGCTTTTTGTATTCTGAGGACATAACACCCGCTAAGTATAGAGGGCGTGTATATATTACATACATACTTTACCCAGAGCTCATACTTTCACGCACTTTTGTATATACTATGCAATAATTACAGGGTGGGTAAAAATTAAGATTTTTTTTGTAAAATACATGTATATTTTCAATACTCTTGTAAAAAAACAAAATCAAAATCAAAGGCTTCTTATTTACTCTTGCATATCATCCCTGCATTTAAAGAGAAAAAACAGTCTTGCATTCATCTACATAGCATGTCAACTGCACCTCATCTGCATATCTTGCATATGCAATGTGAAAGTTAGTGGGTTCTGAACTAAGTTATGAATTGATGTTGAGGAAGGTCTGCATTAAATAAGAAGCCAAACTCACTTGTAAAAATCACTCATTTGTATATATTTTACACTAACCCCGTATTCCATAAATTCAACTCTATATTGTATATATTACAACACTAGTACAATAAAAATACCAAAAAATGCTTACCTGTAAAATTGATCAATAAAACCCCAATCCAAGTTTGAGACTGATGAATCTCCATTTCATCACCTTTATTCTATCATTTTGGCCTTAAAAACCCCAGCAAATGCATGTAAATAGCATTAATTTGTATATAATAGCATTCATTGTTTATTGTATTTATTGTACATAAGGTTTTTAATGCCAAAATTATAGAATAAAGAGAAGAAAAGAAAAAGGAATAAAATATTGAAAATATTTTATGACCCTAACCCCGAGACCAAGTCCAACATGGAATTGGTCGACAAGGAATAAAGTAGTGGGAGATAAGGGCCAATAATAGAATAAATACCTTATTCATTTATTCATGCATTCATTTATGCATTTTTGACACCCATTTTGTATATAATTATTTATTCATTAAATAAAAATATTTTGTACATGAAAGTTGTAGATAATAAGGTAAATAAAAATACAAAATTGAGTTTGTGTAAAAATAACACTCAGTGTACATTTTATACCCAGAATAAAAAGCCAAAATCTCAACTATCAGACCCATATCTTGCAAATAAAAACTCCAAATCACCAAAACTCACAATTATATATAACTTTCCAAGAGCTATTTAATAAAATTGGTTTCATAATTTTTGGAGTCCATCTGTAGAAGTTAGGTTTTTGGCTCCCCATGTATATAGTACTAATTAAAATATACATTTTATTCAATATTTATTATTTCTATAAATTTATATTTTTAGAATTTTGTAAATAATGTATATAATACATGTACATATTGAAATTAAAAGAAAACCAAAAAGAATTTGTAAAATAAAATAAGTCTATAGGCTACATAGACAAAAGACCTATGCTACCTATATGTATATAAATAAAAAGGGATTTTATTCTTTTATTCTTTATTCATCTATATTTTTATAATAATGTATATATTATATATAACTTATTAAAAATACAAATACAAAATAAAAACAAATAAAATTCATAAAATAAATAAAGTATATATAATATATAGGTAAAATACCTATAAGTATACCTACATATACATATACCTATTTATTTAAATATGTAAATAAACTCATAAAAAATAAATAAAAATATATTTATACTCATAAAAATAAGTTATAAATTTACAAAATAAGAAAATAAAATAAACAAAATAAAAATAAATATGTATAAAAATCCTTATAAATACATTATTAAAATAAACCCGTAATAAAACACTTCAAAAAAAATAAATAAAAATCATAAATAAATACTACATTAATTTATAAACATTTTTTATTTTATAAGCAAAACCTAATTCATTCATTTATTACGTGTAATAAATAGGTCAAGACTAGGCTGATGTGGACCAATCAGGGGCCAGGGAGTGTTGACCTCCGGTCAACTCCCCCTGCGCCTCTAACTCCCGTCAGACATGTCCCTTCCCCCGTTTTCCTCCATTTTTCCTGCTCGATTGGTCGCTCCGTCGGCAACAGTCTCTTCATGAAAAATACTCTCTGATCATCCGAGATTCTCGCCGAGATTCTGGAGCCCTTGTACATATCTTAGATTCGCCGCTACCGCCCGGTCAAATAAGGGTGCTTCCTTGTTTATAAATAAAGAACCACCGCCATTTCTCCAAGTTTCGTCAGCCTCTCCCCATTTTCGTCCTTGCATTCAGTCCCAGATGTGCTCCTCGTGATAGGAGGATGCCGTCGGCACCTTGAATCGGCTGGAGATGGTGGTGGTTGCACCCACGACGGCGATCCGGCAGCCGTCCTTCTCCTTAGCCCTCCGGCCAAGTCGAGCTGCCATTTATGTTTCTTAGGTAGCTTTTTGTTCCTGCATTTCATTTCCGTCGTTTATTTTACATTTAGATAGTTAGAATAGTGTAGATTAGGTAAATCGAAGTTCGCCGGAGCTCAGCTCTGGCGACATCGCCACTGTGTTTCTGACTCTTTCCTGACTTCATTTCACCATCATTTTCTTCCCTACCGTATTCTCCACCTCCCAGCCACTTTGTCCAACCAGATCTGCTCCAGATCTGCGAATCGAATCCTCAACTCCGCCGCTCACTGGAGGCTTCGGCATTTCGCCCATTTTGACGCTAACAGCTTCAATTTCAGGTTGAGGGTGAAGCCCTCGAGCCATGTGGTCTTCCTGTGCAGGTTGGGTGCGTTGAAGAGCACCAGGAGGCGATTCACAAGCGGGCGGAGGTATCTGGAGCTCTGTTCCTTCTCCGAGCTCGTGGCGGCGCTCCAGCGTGCCTCCGGCCGATCCAAGCCCTCCAGCAGATAGAGCAACCCTCCAGGAAGCTTTTGGGAACTTCAGGTGCGGTAAAGACTGGCGGAGGAGCGAGATTTGGCCGGAAGAATTCGCCCCGGCGAGCTTGCTTCCCTGTACTTGCACGTGCGCTCTCAGTCGTTGGATGAAGACGAAGGCCCAGGTCGAAGATCAGCCGTCCGATTCCCCAGTGCTCAGACCGTTGTATCACGCAAGTGATCTAATCTCAGATGTCGGATCGCGAACCGTCATCGGCTCACGTGGAGGCGCCACGTTGATTAGTGGATGGAGACCAGCCATTGGATCCAGCGCCTTTGGGGGTAAATTGCAAAACCAGCCCCCGTTCTTTTTGTATTTAATTTTTAATTCTGTAAATAGTATTTAATGTTGTAAATAAATTGTGTTTTTTTCTGAAAGGACCCTGAGGTTTATAGAATTACAAATAGGTCCTTCCGCGCCTCACGTGCAGCCCCACGTGAGGCGCGTGAAATTTGAACTTCAACCTTGGTGGTTTTTTTAATTGTAAATTAGCCCCAAAACTTTAAATAAACATTTATTCCTATAGGTATTTTTGCATCGATGCCCCTGTTACTTATTTTATTTGCAAAAATGCCCCTACTAGGCTGTTTTATTTTTGTGTCTTTTATCTATTTATTAAAAATACCTATGAGGCTCTTAAAATACCACAAAAATTAGGACAGGTGCTTCATGCAGTGTTCTTCCACGCCCATATTTTTTTTTGCATTTTTTGCATTTTTCCTGATTATTAAAAATGAAAAAGGAGCCGTTCATGTACTGTTTAAATTAGAAAATACAAAAATTAATACAAAATGTTTTTGAAAAATTACAAAAAAAATTATATATTGTATATTTATATACATATTAAGTCCAGAAATTAAAAAAACCTAAAAATATGAAAAAGAAAAATAAAAAAATCAGAAAGCTCCAAAATCCTACAAAAAAATAGAAAAATCCTTAAAAACCCCCAAAAATATATTTTTCTCATTTATAATTATCTATATATTATTATTAATATATTAAAATTAATTTGGGTAATTTTGGAGTTTATTTTATAATTTTAAAACCCAAATTATATTCAGCTATTTAATTAGTCCTATCTTAAGGACATTTTTGAAATTGGAAATACATAAAAATTAGAAATATTCCAAAAAAATAAAAAAATTAATTTGAAAAATTAAAAAATATTATATCTATCTATTTTAAGCATTTGAATATATATATATATCCATATATTATATTACTTCTCACTCTCCTCTCATATATATATATATATCTCTTTATGTATATATATATTATATAATTTAAAATATAAAAAGAAAATTAACAAAAAATATATATATATATATATCAAATATAAAACAAAAAAATATAAATAAAAAAAATATATAAAATTAAAACCCACAAAAATAATAAACTTGGATATGAACAATGAGTTGAATACTTATACAGCACATACATCCTTTCGCCTCCCTGTGTTCGACCTCTACTTGTGCTTACACCTATACACATTTACATGTAGAGTTATAATAAATTTTAACTCCACATTTTTGGATATTCATTGCATATATTTCTTGTGGGTTAATTGTTGATTGATCTAGGGATCTTTAAGTGGTCAATTCAGCGACTGGATCTCTCGCCTTGTGAGATATCTAGACCCTTAATTTTCATCAGTCATCAAATGGCGCCGTTGCCGGGGAGGCAACGGATTTTGTATGATTTTGTGTGGATTTCCTTTACTTATTTAATTCTTTGCTCATGTCCATCATGCACTTATTTATTTGTTTGGTTTTTATTTCCATTTGACATTATTTGATTGACTGCTCTGACCTTCTCTTTTCTTTGTCTTTGATGCGAGGGACCGCCAAGCGAAGGAGGATCTCCTAGGAGGACCTATGCACCCAAGCAAGGTGAAGTTGGCTCCTCTATGCCAGCCAACAGGAGAGAGCATCCAGGACAGAAGAAAGAGAATTTTTGAAGACAGTCTTTATTTTTATGCATTTTAATTTATTTTAATATGTATATTTATGTGAGAGAGTGACACTTACAATTTTGTAATAATACAGGACTCTCACAGATACACTTTGACTCCCGAGGTCCAGTGCAGGAGGGATTGTTCCCTTGGGGGCCTCGATGATTCTGACGCTTTTTCGTTCTTTATTTTATTTTTATTATTTTGTGTGAAATAGCCTTATCTATAGGAGTTGCTTGCTCGTAGAGTTAGGTCCAAACACCATAAGAGATATTTGCATGTACCTATAGTTCGCTTTGGACCTAGATCAACTCTAAACAGCCGTTCATTTATCTCTTAGCCTTTGTGCCACAGCGAGCCCCGCAAAGCACTTTCTCCTAAACTCAAGTGTGTTGAGCAGAGGAGGGGTGAGCCAAGACCGGACTTTTTGAGGCTAAAGATGAATGAGCGACTTGTGGTGCTTCACGATAATAGCAATTTCTGTACCTAGGGCGATTTCTTCGGCTTGCATTTGCATATAGCATAGGTTTCAAATTCTGTTCTGCATCCCGCATGGAGAGAGCTGGGAGGCACTGTAAGTCTTCTTACTTGGCACGCAACATTGTTTTCCGACTTGCATGGCTTTTCCGATCTTCTCCCTCTGTTTTTGCCAACCTAGGATGCTTAATGGAAATTGGAACCTCGATAGGCACGTGCATTGAAAATACCCAAAAAAAAGTGATAACCTGAATAAAATAAGGACTGTTAACTCTATTGGACCTAGAAATAAAACATAATAGATTTCCTTGTCTTGGGGAGAGCAACCCCCTCATTGTATGCGTTTTAATTGCTCACATACACACTAAGGAGTAGAGCCCAAATCCCATAAAGCCTCCCTTGTGTTTGTACAATTTTTATGATTCTCACCTAACTCTAAAATTGAAAAGATAAATGACTGTCACCTGACGATCTTCACTGTGTTGAGTAGGTGAATCGGGCGTTTTGCCTTGTGTATTGATTGTGACTTGGAGTTCCTTGTGTTTTTCATTCATTCCTAGAGTAGTCGGTCCCGCCCGTGTGAGTCATGCATTTTTATCTCTGAGTCTCTCTACCCCTCTTATACATATATCTCTTCATTTTGCATCGAGTCATGATATTGGCGCTTGAGCTCAATCATTCTTCGCCAAGTCCTTTGTTTTCCTCTCCTTCATCACTTTCCTCGTATTCTCCGCACCATCCTCATTCTCTGGTTCGGGGAGAACACTCTCTTCGGACCACCATTTTGACGGTGTTCCTGCCCTATGTGTAACACCCAATTTTGTCTATGTCCCGATCTTCTAGCCTGCCCTCCTCGTTCCCTCTGTATCACCTTTCTACCCCCCATGATATTGGCACGCACGCTCAATCAACTTCTCTACTTCATTGTGTTACCCTGCTTATCCATCTTCTTCGTGTCCCCTGTATCATCTCTCCCTTTACCCAGGAATGTTGTGCATATTGATGAAGCCCGCATCAAGGATTATGTATACTGATTATTTATAAGCCGGGCCCATGGTGTTGAGGATGCTGAGATTGATTCAGTGGATTCATCTTTGATACATGCATATGGGCCTCTTGAGGATTTTTGCTGATGCATAGAGCATAGGTGTGATGCATTATTGAGGAATTTTAGTTCTCGCACACCGGATTAAGGGTGTGATATGATGCGATGATTCGATAAAGATTTCATGAGTATTAATTGATCTATCTTGAGGTTCTACCCATCTTGATTTTGAGGATTGAATGATTATTCTGACTTGGATTTCCTGATAAAGGTGTGCGAGTCCTGCATGATCTCTCTTCTTCCTGATTGAACCATCTTTGATCTCCTGACTCTTTGATCCACCCTGGCACTTTGAGGATTCCTGATGATCTTTCATGCTATCTTAGCCGATTGGAGTAGCTTGAGGGATGTTTTGTGGTTGACCTGATTATTTGCTCCCTCACATGATCTTATGCCCTCCTATGGATTGATGGATTCACACTATTTTGAGGACCTGAGATTACTTGCCAGCATTCCCATGACCTACATTTATCTAGCTCGCATTCCTCCCCGAGGACTATTTGCGGGAGAATGCGACAATTTCTAGGACTGCGGTTTCATACACTGCCTTGGTCGCCATGGTGATGGGACCCGGAACCGAGTCAGATGATATGCTTCATTGACCTCCCCCTGTGATTCTGTACCCGATCTGAGGCTAACTGACAGATTGCTCTCCTTGACGGTCCTCGCAAGGATGAGCCTTGATATTACAATTATTCATTGCCTAGCTCATAGCTATCCGAGGGTTATCTGCGAGAAGCTATGACACATTATAGCTATGATGGTCTCCTCTGCTGGTAGGCTGTCTGCTGCCTACCATGACCATATTCTCTGTGGATCCGTCTGATGGATCCGGCTCCTTTGAGCTTTCTCTCTCCTTGACGACCCTCGCAAGGTAGAGATACCTTCTGACTATTCCTTGCCTAGATTGCAGTACTATCCGAGGATTATCACAAGGAGACTACGACACTCTCTTTACGCTCGGTTCCCACTACTGACTGTGTCTCCGATCTGCGGAGCACGGAATCGAGTCGTCTGATATTCATGATTTTTGGTCCCATCTTGAGTTTCCTATCCGATGTGTGGATCATGGGACCCATCTGATAACACTCCTTTGAGTCTACTCGCCTTGACGGTCCTTGCAAGGTTGAGCTCCCGATATCTGCTATTTTCATGCCTAGCTGGCAGCACGTTCCCTGAGGGTTGTCTGCGGGACGCTGCCACATTCTTTAGACTTTCTGGTCTCTTCTGCTGGTAGCCGATATGTCGCCTACCGAGACTGATACGGATGATCCGTCTGATGGATCACTAACGCCTTTGCGTCCGCTCGCCTTGATGACCCTCGCAAGGTCGAGTCTTTTCCTGATTACTCATTGAATAGCATGTACTACTCCCCGAGGGTTATCTGCGGGAAAGTATATCATTTTCTAGGTACTCGGCTTCATTTCTGGTGTCTCCCATTTGGTGGAGCACGAAGCCGGGTCTTCTGACTTGTATACTCGGCCTCCTCCCAGGTTGTGTCTCCTATCTGTTGGAGCACGGAGTCGAGTACTCTGATTATTCGCTGATTGTGCTCACCTTGAGGACCCTCGCAGGAGTGAGCCATGTATGGTGTTGTTCGGTGTATTCTTGTGACTTTCAGATTATCACCACCGTGCATCACACAGTCTCATATTCTTTACGTCCGATCTATCTGGGACTCTGATTGACCGGAGGAGTCTGTACTGCTCTTTCTTCCTCCCGGTCTTACGGTATCGGCTCTGTTTCTTCAGGCTGACCCTTTGAGTTGATTGACTGCTTCATGCTACCGAACCTGATATCTATCCTTTCGATCTGTTTGTCCCCGATAGCCGACAACCATCTGACTGCTTATCCGAGTGTCTTTTCACCTTCTGACTGCGTCCTCGTTCTCGCAAGGAGACGACGACGAGAGTACGGTATTCACTTGTCAGATACCGTCCTGTACTCTACCAGTTCTTCACCGCTTATATATATGTGTATCTCTTTCATCCTTTCCCCCGTATGTTTTTGTGTACCCCAGATCTATCGCCATATCTTTGTGTCTATACCTAGGACGTACCTTGTCCTAATTATAGGGGGGTACACACCGCATTGTTCTTTCGTCGTTCAGTATTGTCACTCTTGTTGTTGCCTATACTTAGGATTATTTGATCCTAAATATAGGGGGAGTGATGCGTATATTCTCCACGATCGTTTCATTTATCTGTATATATCTCTCTTCTCTTCTTCTCTTCTTTTCTTCTTTTCCTTTTCTATCTTCTGTGTCTAAATAAAAGGTGTCGCCCCTTTGTGTCAGTATTCTGTATTTAGGATGTACTTTGTCCTAAGAATAGCGGGGTACACCCTTGATTTGTTAATTCTTTCATCTATTTATTCCCACCCTTGACCCTCCTTGTTTTGTGTACAGTCTGCTATACTTAGGATTACTCTATCCTAAGTATAGGGGGGAAGGTCAAATTCTATTTCCTTCATCTCTTATTCGTATATTTTTTAAACTTGTCTATACTCAGTACGAGTTATGTCTTCTCTTTCTCTTTTCCGATCTATGAGGACATAGCTCAAGCTAAGTATAGGGGGGTGGTATATACTCTGTATATACTATATCCATAACTCGTACTTTTGTATAATTATTAATAAATATGGCTAAAAATATGATATAATTCATTAAGTAATAATGCTTGTTATTCCTCAGATTCTTTTTGTATATACTGATTAATAAATTAGGTTAAAAATATGATTGCAAAATAATTTGAAAAATGGTGTGAACTGTTTGGAAAACTTTTTGCGAAGTATTTTCAACCTTTGTAAAAATATGTTGATTGCAAAAATTCTTCTATTTGGGTGAAATAAAGGATTTGAAAATCTATTTGCAAATGGTTTTGAAAATGTTTGTGAAAATATTTTTCAAAAATGTATATAGTGTTTGCAAAATCTTTGCAAAATAGCTTTCAAATGTTTGTAAATATTTGCAAATATTATGTTGTACTATAGTTTTCAAAATGATCTTTCAAATAAATTTGAGGAATGAAAGCATCTTAAAAAATAAAATACATAAAATTCTTTATTAATTGTATATACACCTTACTAAATCAATTTGTTAAAACTTGTAAATTCTTTAAAATTCTTTAAGTCTTGTAAAATGAAGCGGCACGCCCGTGTAAATAGTTGTATATATTGGATGCCAAAATTCTTTCTTTGTGTAAAATTTTTCTCTTCGTTTTCAAAATTCTTTGAAAAAAATTGCATTATTCTTTGCAAATTTGTAAATAGCATTTGCATAGCATTCAGATTCTTTGATTGAGTATTGATGATTGAACTAGTCCAATAAAGTCGAAGATTGGAGCTTGGTTGGACCTTACTGCACCTAACTGCACTGGAACCCTACGGGAACTAGGTTTAAGGTACTTCAGGTCTATGCAGACTTAATTCTTTGAGAAATCAGGGCTGGGTTCAAGTCACCTCAGTGGACTAACTATAACTTTTCGAAACACACATATGACTCTTGTCGACCGTGACCTAACATGGACACTTGCACCTTTCACTTGGCTCAACTCAGTTGGAGTGGTGAGGGGGTTGGATTTGCCAGTCTGAGACGCACACAGATGGAAACATTCGTCCTCATCTAGGGAGGGAAGTGCACCCCAACCTGGTCCAGTAGCCATGAGGTCTAACGACAGGAGAGTGTGGGTTGCAATAATGCTTCAAAAGATGGATAGTCTTCTGGCTCAAGAGGAAAAACTCCTTACGTAAATGCTGCTGTATATAGTATGTTGAAAAAAAAATCTCCAAAAAAGTGGACAGGCTTGAAAATAAAATAAAGTGCCTGCCGGAGTATGTATATATGTTGTATAGAAAATAAGCAAGCTTGAGAATCAAAGTTACACCATGTGAGCCTGCAGCTGGATAACTTGACTACACTAGTCTTGCATCCCAGGATAGGTAGCTACACTGGCCACCGTCCATTCTTTTCTCTACCTCCTCTTGAGTTCGATGCCACTTGAACTTAGAAGGGAATACCCCGCTCCTCGAGTAAAGAGATGTTGGATTGGGGAATCATTGGGTTGTCATTCTGGAGAAGTCAGTCTCTTTGTCATTTCCGTTGGGGAGAGCCACTATCACTTACACGTACAAGTCAGCTTCATAGTCATAAGGGTTTTCGTACGGTGTAGGCTAGTTCTGACCTGGCTATTGAGGTGATTTGAACCAAGTTCTGTGACTCTCGAAGGCTATTGCATTTTAAATTTGGTTCCCAACCAGGTTCCACACACATTTTCACACCAAGGTCTAACCTGAGCTTCAAACATTGATTTTGTACAGATAAGTTTAATAATCATGATCAATTCAATTTATTCTTTAAATTCTTTATTTTTGCCTTTTCTTTTCTTCTTATTCTTTGTTCTTTTTATACTTATTGCATAAGTGTTTGCTAGGGACTAGCAAAGGCAAGTATAGGGGGGTGATGAATCTCCATTTCATCACCTTTATTCTATCATTTTGGCCTTAAAAACCCCAACAAATGCATGTAAATAGCATTAATTTGTATATAATAGCATTCATTGTTTATTGTATTTATTGTACATAAGGTTTTTAATGCCAAAATTATAGAATAAAGAGAAGAAAAGAAAAAGGAATAAAATATTGAAAATATTTTATGACCCTAACCCCGAAACCATGTCCAGCATGGAATTTGGTCGACACGGAATAAAGTACGGGGAGATAAGGGCCAATAATACAATAAATACCTTATTCATTTATTCATGCATTCATTTATGCATTTTTGACACCTATTTTGTATATAATTATTTATTCATCAAATAAAAATGTACGTGAAAGTTGTAGATAACAAGGTAAATAAAAATACAAAATTGATTTTGTGTAAAAATAACACTCAGTGTACATTTTATACCCAGAATAAAAAGCCAAAATCTCAACTTCACAGACCCATATCTTGCAAATAAAAACTCCAAATCTCCCAAACTCACCTTTAATTGTATATAGCTTTCCATGAACTATTTATTAAAATTGGTTTCATAATTTTTGGAGTCCATCTGTAGAAGTTAGGTTTTTGGCTCCCCTTGTATAAAGTACTAATTAAAATATTCATTTTATTCAATATTTATTATTTCTATAAATTTATATTTTTAGAATTTTGTAAATAATGTATATAATACATGTACATATTGAAATTAAAAGAAAACCAAAAAGAATTTGTAAAATAAAATAAGTCTATAGTCTACATAGACAAAAGACCTATGCTACCTATATGTATATAAATAAAAAGGGATTTTATTCTTTTATTCTTTATTCATCTATATTTTTATAATAATGTATATATTATATATAACTTATTAAAAATACAAATCCAAAATAAAAACAAATAAAATCCATTAAATAAATAAAGTATATATAATATATAGGTAAAATACCTATAAGTATACCTACATATACATATACCTATTTATTTAAATATGTAAATAAATCATAAAATTAAATAAAAATATATTTATGCTCATAAAAATAAGTTATAAATTTACAAAATAAGAAAATAAAATAATAAAATAAAATAAACAAAATAAAAATAAATATATATAAAAATACTTATAAATACATTATTAAAATAAACCCGTAATAAAACACTATAAAAATAAATAAATAAAAATCATAAATAAATACTACATTAATTTATAAACATTTTTTATTTTATAAGCAAAACCTAATTCATTCATTTATTACGTGTAATAAATAGGTCAATACTAGGCTGATGTGGACCAATCAGGGGCCAGGGAGTGTTGACCTCCGGTCAACTCCCCCCTGCGCCTCTGACTCTCGTCAGACATGTCCCTTCCCCCGTTTTCCTCCATTTTTCCCGCTCGATTGGTCGCTCCGTGAACAACAGTCTCTTCATGAAAAATACTCTCTGATCATCCGAGATTCTCGCCGAGATTCTGGAGCCCTTGTACATATCTTCGATTCGCCGCTACCGCTCGGTCAAATAAGGGTGCTTCCTTATTTATAAATAAAGAACCACCGCCATTTCTCCAAGTTTGGTCAGCCTCTCCCCATTTTCGTCCTTGCATTCGGTCCCAGATGTGCTCCTCGTGACAGGAGGATGCCGTCTGCACCTTGAATCGGCTGGAGATAGTGGTGGTTGCACCCACGACGGCGATCCGGCAGCCGTCCTGCTCCTTGGCCCTCTGGCCAAGTCGAGCTGCGCATTTATGTTTCTTAGGTAGCTTTTTGTTCCTGCATTTCATCTCCGTCGTTTATTTTGCATTTAGATAGTTAGAATAGTGTAGATTAGGTAAATCGAAGTTCGTCGGAGCTCAGCTCCGCCGACTTCGCCACCGTGTTTCCGACTATTTCCCGACTTCATTTAACCATCATTTTCTTCCCTACCGTATTCTCCACCTCCCAGCAACTCTGTCCAACCAGATCTGCTCCAGATCTGTGAATCGAAGCCTCAACTCCGCCGCTCGCCGGAGGCTTCGCCATTTCGCCCATTTTAACGCTAACAGCTTCAATTTCAGGTCGAGGGTGAAGCCCTCGAGCCATGTGGTTTTCCTGTGCAGGTTAGGTGCGTTGAAGAGCACCAGGAGGCGATTCACAAGCGGGCGGAGGTATCTGGAGCTCCGTTCCTTCTCCGAGCTCGTGGCGGTGCTCCAATGTGCCTCCGGCCGATCCAAGCCCTCCAGCAGATAGAGCAACCCTCCAGGAAGCTTTTGGGACCTTCAGGTGCGGCGTAGACCAGTGGAGGAGCGAGATCTGGCCGGAAGAAGTTCGCCCCGGCGAGCATGCTTCCCTGTTGTTGCACGTGCGCTCTCAGCCGTTGGATGAAGACGAAGGCCCAGGTCGAAGATCAGCCGTCCGATTCCCCAGTGCTCAGACCGTTGGATCACGCAAGTGATCTAATCTCAGACGTCGGATCGCGACCCGTCATCGGCTCACGTGGAGGCGCCATGTGGATTAGTGGATGAAGACCAGCCGTTGGATCCAGCGCCTTGGGGGGTAAATTGCAAAACCCCCTGTTCTTTTTGTATTTAATTTTTAATTCTGTAAATAATTTTTAACGTTGTAAATAAATTGTGTTTTTTGCTGAAAGTACCCTGAGATTTATAGAATTACAAATAGGTCCTTTCGCGCCTCACGTGCAACCCCACGTGAGGCGCGTGAAATTTGCACTTCAACCCTGACGGTTTTTGTTAATTGTAAATTAGCCCCAAAATATTAAATAAACGTTTATTCCTGTAGGTATTTTTGCACTGATGCCCCTGTTACTTATTTTATTTGCAAAAATGCCCCTGCCAGGTTGTTTTATTTTTGTGTCTTTTATCTATTTATTAAAAATACCTATGAGGCTCCTAAAATTCCACAAAAATTAGGACAGCTGCTTCATGAAGTGTTCTTCCACGCCGATATTTTATTTTGCATTTTTTGCATTTTTCCTGATTATTAAAAATGAAAAAGGAGCCATTTTTGTACTGTTTAAATTAGAAAGTACAAAAAAAATACCAAATGTTTTTGAAAAATTACAAAAAAAATTATATATGGTATATTCCATATACATATTAAGTACAAGAATTAAAAACCCTAAAAATATGAAAAAGAAAAATAAAAAATCAGAAAGCTCCAAAATCCAACAAAAAAAAGAAAAATCCTTAAAAACCCCCAAAATTTTATTTTTATCTTTTATAATTATCTATATATTAGTATTAATGTATTAAAATTAATTTGGGTAATTTTGGAGTTTAAATTTATAATTTTAAAGCCAAATTATATTCGGCTATTTAATTAGTCCTATCTTAAGGACATTTTTGAAATTGAAAATACATAAAAATTAGAAATATTCCAAAAAAATAATAAAAAAATTAATTAGAAAAATAAAAAATATTATATCTATCTATTTTAAGAATTTATATCTATATATATATCCATATATTATATTACTTCTCTCTCTCTCTCTCCTCTCATATATATATATATATATATCTTTATGTATATATATATTATATAATTAAAAATATAAAAAGGAAATTAACAAAAAAATATATATCAAATATAAAAAAAATTATAAATAAAAAAAATATATAAAATTAAAAACCCACAAAAACAATAAACTTGGACATGAACAATGAGTTGAATAATTATATAGCACATACATCCCTTCGCCTCCCAGTGTTCGACCTCTACTTGTGCTTACACCTATACACATTTACATGTAGAGTTATAATAAATTTTAACTCCACATTTTTGGATATTCATTGCATATATTTCTTGTGGGTTAATTGTTGATTGATCTGGGGATCTTTAAGTGGTCAATTCAGCGACTGGATCTCTCGCCTTGTGAGATATCTAGACCCTTAATTTTCATCAGTCATCAGAGACCATGGACCCTGAAATACGCATATCTCTCTCATACAATCTCTGATATAGATCTACTCACTCTTAAAATAATATGCATTCAGAGACCTTGAAAATAAGACCAATTTCATTAAAATCGGAGCTCGTATGCAAAACCTGGATTTTGGGTCCCCCATTGTATACTGTATGTACATGTATTTGTACCCTTGTATTTTATCACTTTACTTGACCATGTTTCCATTTCTTGTCAACAAGAAACTTATAGATCTCATCGAGATCTACAATTTTCATGTTTTTTTTGAGTTTTTCAAATTCGGCCATTTTCCCCCTCTTATTTCACCTTCTTCTTCGACTAATCTGATTGGGCGATGTGACACTCTCTGGTTGTGCCACACGACCCATCTATCCGCTCGCCACACGACCCCTTTTCCTGGCCTTCTAATCCTCCTCCATGTGCCTCAAACCCAAGTTGTCCACGCTTACATCATCGCACAACCGTCTGATCAAGGCGCAGATCGCATCTGGGCCGATCACTTCCGCCCTCATGTCCTTGCACCACGTAGGGCACTCCATCATCGTCCGATCATCCTCCATGTGCTTCCATTTCATCCATCCATTCCCGCCTCAATTTTGACCCTTGGATCAAGGCCCATATCGCATCTGGGCCGATCCCTTCTGCCTTAACCTCAGCACGCCACACGTCACCTTCCACAGCCGCTCGATCGGGACCTTGATTCTCTAATCCTAGCTGCTGATCTCCTCTGATATCCATAACCGCTTGATCGACAATCCCCTCTTTTCTCCACCGTTCGCCTGCACCGCACCCACATCCCTCCACGTGGCATGTCCATCACCCTTCGTTGGTGCTGCTGTGATTTAATCCTACCCGCTCCTTAATGCCTCGCTCTAAGTCGTTGGATCACTAGATCCAATGGTCCAGAGCTCGTCTCCTACCACCTAGAATGCCTCGACCACATCGTCACCACCTCCCCAACTCGCAGGCTCCTTTCTATTTTCGTTGACATATCTGCCACCTTCTCCACCTGTTGATCGCCCCACGATGAAGACCCGATGTCCATCACCCTCATGGGAGTCCACTATCGCCATGACCCCCTCTCCCTCGCTCCATACACCCCACGCAAACCACTTCCTCCATCGTCTGGACCACCACCTTCCCTCTATAAATACAGCACCTCTGGCGAGCTTCAACCCTATCCACTCTTGCACGAGAAACCCTAGAGCTCCGCTCCATTGATTTGTGACAGGGATTAGTCGTAAAAGTGAGCGACGGCAACAGTCCATCTCCGGCGAGATCCACGACGAGCTTCATCGTGCCAGCAGCTTCACCGATGAGCTGCTAGAGCTCGAGCCTCTACCAATCCTTGAGCGAATATTGGAAGCTCCAACTCATGCCTCCATTCCCAGGTAGCCTACTCCATTTTCTCCTCTGATCTTCTTCTTCTTTTCCTCTGACCATCTCCTTAATTATTAGGCATCCCTGCTCGACATCACATCCCGTTGACAATCGCCTAAGCTCCACCTTGGAGCTTCCATCTTCGCGCACCCCTACATTCACCTTCACGACGCATCGAGCCACCTCCGACCACAGCTCTGCCGATCATGGTGGAGGAGCCTGTCGGCGTTCACCCAATTTTCCCCATAGGACTCCAGGCACTCACTCCACCTACATCAACACGAGCACGCAATTTTTGGCATCCACTAACCTTGCAGGTATCATCTTCATCATTGACCGGAATCATCGCCGGAGCTTCTTTGAGCTCTGTCTTCTCTAGCCTACAGACCATGCATGCCTCTTACAGAACCTCTTGTAGCTTCGCCAAGCTTCCACAGTGGTGTCCAACTACTCAGGAGTCCTCGGTGATCAGCATCGAGCAAGAACCTAGGCGGCAGAGCCAAGGGGCTTCGTCAGAGCCCAACCAAGTCCGCGGTAGGAGGCGGCGTCAAGGAGGAGTACGAATCACAGTCGATGTCTGATCATCTTGATCGGACGGTTCCCAACACTCCATAACGCTATCGCCAGCAACTCCAGATACCATTGGATCCATCTAGATCTAACGGCCCACATCACGCCACGTTGCCCGCTCAAGGGGTCACCTCCTCCGTTGGATCATCTCGATATGATGGACCCTTAGGTTGCCACATCGCCCTCTCCATCCTCCATTGGATCATCTCGATCTGATGTTCCATCGTGCGCCACGTCGCTTCCTCTGAGCCTCTTCCTCGACCTTTAGGCTCGGAGCATCCAAAGCTATCCTGAAGCAAGTCCAGGCCTCCAGAAGGCCCGAGCCTTGTCCGAGCCTCCGATGTCATCCGAGCTTATTACCCCATGTGGTCTTTACATGCGATCTGGACATTTTACGCCGAGGCCCCTGTAAGTTTTCCAAATTGCATTTCAATCCCTGCCAGGCACGTCACGTGAGGCACATCTCTTCCATAGACAATTTGCACACATACCCCCTGCATTATAGGTAATTGCATTGTAGTCTTTGTACGCATGTTTTTGTTTTGAACAATTTTATTCCTATTTGCATTTTGGTCCGTGTGTTTGCACGTTTATTTCGCTACTCATTTAGCAACATTTTTAAATTCCAAAAATTGCATGTTGTAGAGAAACTTGTGCTTTATCATTGTAGATGCTTGTCATATTTTTGTGAGTTTTGAGGAATTAAATATTATTATTTTTGTGGAAATTTACATAGTTTTGCCAGTGTGTGCTTTAAATTTCATATTAAATTATGTATTGCTCCCAAAATCACCAAAAAACACAATAGGTTTATTATAAATTGTTCTACACTATGTTCAAAATTCACATCATTCTGCATAATGAGGCCTTAATAAATTAATTAGTCTTTTTCTTAATTTATTTTTAATAGGTCCAAAATTCATACTTTTTGAAGTCTATCAATTTTCCTGGATTCATCTCACATAGAAGTATCTAGGATAATTTTTTATCTGAAAATGAGTTGATTTCGTATTTATTAAAATTAATTTTACAAAATTCATCCTGTATTCATTTTTAATTCATATTTAAATCATTAAAGTCGAAAAATTCCAAAAAAATTGTAGTAGCTCCATTTCATTGCATTTCATATTCTGGCCAAGCTTCATCAATTTTGGACTTAATTTGACTATAATTCAAATTTAACCTCAAATTTGGCTTGAATTGCATCACAGTTTCTTTAATTGCATAAAAAAGACCAAAATATTCTCCAGAAAATCTGACATCGAAATTGACTTCAAATTAACCTAAGGAAAAAGCTACCTTCCTGAGTTCAACCTTGGGCTTGCCCAAATAAAATAAAAAAATGCCGCTTGTGTTTAATTCAACATTAGTCTAAGTGGTTTTAGACCTCGATTTACCCTACTACAACGAACACACTTTGAATTTGATCGATAATCCATTTGAATTAGGTAGGGTGATTGTAGGCTCTTCAGGGTCGATATTGACGCCAGTCGTTTGTTTTGATGCCTTGTTCTTCAAAAGGTTCTTGGGTTCTAGAAAGAAATCTGGTATAAGTTGGGTCATCCTGAGATGGAAGTTGATCATATGCGGTCACAAGTAGTGGAGTTGGAGAATATGATGCTGTGGTGACTTTGATCGAATGATTTGAGTAAAATGACTTGGAATTTATCGAGGGGGCTGGATTCACCCGAGAGTGAAAGTCTCCTGCAAATGTTGGAGGATTGTGGGAAGAAGAGTGTTTAGACGATTTGGGTCTGACCGAGACAAATTCATTTTCATAATATAGGTCAGATGGGCACTCGTACCATTGTCCTGTATTTATCAAAGTAGGTTGATGATGAATCGACATGGTTGATCTCGGTGCAAGTCCACAGAATATCGCAATAAAATTTTTTTATCGAGGAGAATGTTGGCACAAGTGTGCGGTTTTTGATCTTGAAATCATTTCACGCATACTAATGCAAACACAAATCGTACCCCAAATTAACCAACTCACACAATGAAGCCACAAGAGTTCAACAATTAACTTTTCAATTTTAGTTGGTTTAATTAAATGTTGGAAAAATTTTAGCGAGTTGTTAGGTGCCGAAAATTATTTTAAAGAATGGCTCGAATTCTTACGACTAGTTGTGTCCACTTTCAGCCAGTATGGGTATAAGTACAGACCGTAAAATGGCTACCCGTGTTACTTAAGGATGGAACCTTACACAATGTCCTTTAAACCACCCACTTTTCTAAGGAAATACAGGCCGTGTACTGGCTACCCGTTATTTCCTCACTAAGAAGTAGCTAATTGTTTTTAGAATCAATAATCTGAAAAAAAATTTTAGATCTGGGCTCTAATCTTAAGTGCCGTTTCTCGCTCACTTACATAGATAAATGAATCCAAGGTCGGGGTTTCACTCCCGCAAAAAATTCTTGATTTTATGAGTTATTTAGAATCTGCTTTGTTTTGTAGTCCTGATTTTTGTTAGGTGATCACTGAAAAATTAGATGAGCCCAATACACGTCTACCATCCAGTCCCAATTTCCTTTAAAACTATGTGACAAATAGGAGGGAGAAATTTGAGAAAAGCCGATGGACGTGAAACAATGATGTATGCTCAAATAGAAGACTTACACTGATTCCTCACAATCTCCATGTGGGATGCAATATAAAAATTGGAAAATTAATCTCTATGAATGCAAGCCGATAAAAATCACACCTAGCAGATAGTTCTATTAGCCGGGAAGAAATAAGTTAAATTTTTGACTAAGTTGAACGATCTACTGTGCATCTCGATTAAAGTGTTGTGTGGTCATAGATTCTACGAGCATAAATAAAATTTAAAGATCTAATAGCCGTATGTGCAGGTCTAACCTACGAGCCACTCAAGTTGGGCCCCACCCTCACTAGAGAGTGAAACATGCCACGATACACCACAGAAAAAGTTCAAGATCTTGTTACACACATGAGAGTCCAAACAGACACAACTATAAATGAGCAAATAATTACAAAAACTAAAAATGTAGAAAAATAAATCCTAGACTCTATGCTCTATTACGACTCGACTCGATCTTAATTTTAATGTAGCTTTTTGGGTGCCGGTGAAGATACGTCAGTTTTGGGAGAAACCGCTCGATGTACGTCAGGTACCTCACAAGAAAAATAAGAGAGAGTGTAAGAGAGTGACTAAAAAATTAATCAAAAAATACAATAAGAAAATAAATGTTGGAAATAAAATAAAATGCAGGAAAAATTATGGAAAATATACAGTGAAGATTTGGGAGTCAGACTGCCCGATTGAGGAAAACCGAACAAAAAATTCTTAGATAAAAAACAAAGTCGTTTGCCTCCCCGGTAATGGTGCCATCTAACGAGTCCTAAAATGTCCTACTTAATTGATGTGAATTATCGTTTAAATTTATCATTGTAATTATGTTGACTAATCGGAATTAGTCAAGAAATAACTACAAGACCTTATCAATTTTTAATCAGCGTGGTTTTATACTTAGTTTACTGGGGAAAGTACCAAGGTCGAACTTAAGGAGGCAAAAGAACAACCTAGAATTTTGCCTATCAAAGTTCGCATACAGTTTTCGAGACGATATTTTTTTATATTTTTAATGCAATTATGGAATGCGAAATGCAAATGAGGCCAATTTCAGGGACTAAAATGCAATTTTCATTCAAATTATGTCCAAAAACTATGAAATTTGATCGAGATGTAAATAATAATGAAAGTAATGCACTATAATTTTTATGGAATTTTTGGATGCAAGATAAATATTTTATGAATTTAGGAATGCAAACAAAGTGAATTTCAATAATTAATTATAATAAATATTAAACCTATTTATTTTCAAGGGATAAAATTATCCAAGATCTATCACTAGGCGATCGATCTCAGAAAAATCTTAAACCTTGAAAATCTTAAATTTAATATCTATTAAAAATTAAAGATTGAAATATGCAAAATGATTTTAATGGAAAATATGCACGCAAATGTAATTCTTTTTACGAATGATGTAACATACAAATAATCCTTGAATCTGTGAATTTTTGGCAGTTTTTAGAGCTATAGTTTATTACTTATGAACTTCAAAGCACAGAATGGGTAAAATAGGCAATTTTCCATGAGAATGCCATTTAATAATTAAACACATACCACAAAATGTCACAAACATGCCGTGATGTAGAAAATGAATTGTTAACACAATGCATATTTTTAAGAAATAAAATGATGCAATAAAGTGGTTCAAAATAAAGGGGGAACACAGGGGTCTGATTGCAATTACAAAATAAAAATAAAAATAAAAATATGTAGAGTAGGGGTGTAAATGGAACTACCGAGACCCTTGGGGGTCAGATTGCAAAATGACCAGAGGGGCACGTTCTTCGCACGTGCCCTCTGAATAGTGGGACCTGATTGCGAATAGGCAAACTTAGGGTGGCTTCTGCAATTAACACAAGTAGTCACGTGTGTAACACGTGACCCCTAGGTGCTGGACTACTGCGCAAAAACATGAGTCTTTAGGGGTTGATGCAAATGTTCCCCCAACACATGTTCTCTTCATGTATATGGGGGTCTCAGGCCTCGTGTCCGGCTGTTGGCGGTAGGGAGTAGGGAAGGGTGGTTCTCTGGTGAAGGTGTGGCGACCATTGACTAAGGCAGTAGGCGGAGCGAGGCTGCTAGGTGGAGCTGGCAACTAGAATCATAGGCGAGCAGCGACGCACCTAGCAATGGCAGAGGAGAGTCTACTGGTCGAGAGTTGGCGGCTGCCTTGTGGAGGACGACTGGAGGGCGAGGCGCTGTGGAGGAAGCAAAGGCGTGGTTGGAGCTGCGAAGAGCAAGTGATCTATCACGATGTTGCGTTGACTGGTAGGGAGCTGCTGGAAGGCGGTGGAGACACGAGATGGTCGGAGTAGCGGTGTAACATCGACGGGGCTGAGGGTTGTTGATTAAGATGGTGCAAAGCTATAGTGGAGCTGGATCGAAATGGGCATTGTTGGCTCGATGGACGAAGACCGGAGCAAGGCAGCAACTCGAGGGGGTGCTGTAAAGACCAAGATGGTCGTACCTCACCAGAGTAGGGAGTATCAGAGCTGTCTCCTCCGGTTGGCTCTCTCCCTTTAACTTGGTGGACCGGTGGATGGCTCTTGAAGAAGGGGGCGCTTGGGGCTAAATAGGAATGGAGGCGCAACCGGAGTTGGTAGGTTGAAGGTGATTGACGAGGAGATCACGGATGCAGCGTTGATGAGATCTGGGGGACTTGGTTGAGATCGGTGATTGGTGGAGACGATCGAAGAAGGAAGGTGGGCGTGAGAAGGGCGGTGGAGATGTCGGAGGTGCGGGCGACGGCACCTCGCCCCCGATTGGGAAAGGAGGCTGAGGAAGGGGCGATCTCTGGCCATCCGATCGGTCGTGATCGAACAGTCCCAGAGATGCCACGTGGCATAATTTTTATTTTTTTTTATATATTTTATTTTTTGATAAAAAATAACTGAAAATAAAGGTTAAAAATGGGTGACACGTGGCGGCTCCAGGAGCTGCTACGTGTCAGCCCCACAAAAATCGAAAAATAAATACCATAATAAATATGTAAAAATAGTAAATGACCTCGGATTAAAAAAAATTCTTTACGAAAGTTGCTCATCTTGACGAGATCTACAACTTTCATGAAGTGACAAAAACCAAAATCGATCATTTGCACAAAGTGATATTTGTGGGGTATTCCATGTACATTAAATACATTGATTTTTTGTTTTCTATTTTTTTATTACTTTTAAATAAGATAAAAATCTAAAAAAATATGATAAGATAAAAGATAAATATCTACACATTAATCTAATTATTTTGAATTTTTATTAATTAAGAAATAGAAGAAAAAAATGGAATGCAAAAATGACAATTTTTGTTCAGATGATTAGCGAAGACTCAAACTTGGTTAGTTTCTTTGATTTCAAGTCATTTTAAGGCAAAAATCAAGTAAAATACAAAATGGACAAAAGAGGCCCAAAACCCAACTTTCACATATGAGCTCCGATTCACTAGAAGTTGGTCTTGTTTTGAAGGTATTTAAATGTACATTAGTTCAAAAGTGAGTAGGATAAATCGGACATTGGATGTAGAAGATATCAAGGTTTTAGTCTGGAAATCCTAGAACTAAGGTTTGGGCTTTTGGTCCACTTATTTAAGTTAGTGATTTTTTTTATTTTTTATTCATGTTAGTGATATGTACACTATGGAGGTTGTTTCAGGTCATTTGGAGTTATCATGAATTTGTTAAAAATCATGGAAGTTAGGCTAATTTACAGGTCAATTGGGCTGAGATTTTTAGCTTATTATTTTGTGCAATTATGAGTGATAAAATGCAATTATTCTCAAAACATGCATGAATGCTAATAATTCAACATAAATGAAGAAATGCCAATTAATTTTTAGGATTTGAGCTTAATTCATGACTTTTAGTTTGATGAATATGCAATTCATCAAGGGCATGCTTAGTAGAGACTGAGGAGATTGATCTTATTGCTTTCATCAGTGAATTTGGGCCTTTCTATGATGACTTAGTAGAGACTCACCAGTCCGAACTTGATGTTACTACTTCTACTAATGAGTACGAGCCTTTTTACTTTAACATCTACGAGACTTCACAAGATTGACTTGACCTGAGTACTTCCATACATGATTTCGTCGCATTTCATTTTGAATGTGACCTAGCAGAGACTTCCTAGGCTGGACCTGACCACACTTCTTCCACAGATCAGTTCATGCCTTTTTGCTTTGTTATTGTCAAGGATCTTCACTTGGTCGATCATGATCAGTTTGTGTCTATTGAGGACCCCGACATCGACCTCCACCTTGTCAGATCCATTCCTCGGGGATCATGCAATAAGGTTTTCTTTCTACCTTCTTGATCTTCGTACATCCATCTCTTTGTACATTTGCTTTTGGTTTACCTCTGTCCATTTGTTGTTTTTTCTCATCTACCTCATTCCTCATGTTTTGCCTTGCTTAGGACAAACTCTGTCTTAAGTATATGGGAGGCAGATGAGTTGAGCGATTTTATCTTCTTTTCGTTTTCATTTTTCTTTTTCTTCCAAAGGTGTAACCCCTTTTTGTCCATTGCTATACTTAAGATGTACTTTGTCCTAAGTATAAGGGGGTTGTGCACCCTGAGTTATTAATTCTTTGAACCCCTTCATTGTCTCCTCTTCTTGTATATACTTAGGGATATCTCACCCTATGTATAGGGGGAGACGGTCTAAGAGTGATCTATTCATTCCCACCCTTGACCCTCCCTACTTTGTATACAGTCTGCTATACTTAGGATTAGATAACCCTAAGTATAGGGGGGTTGATCGACTTCTCTTTCATTCCTTCCATCTTTCGTTGCAGTCATATTTATTATTCTTTAGGCTTTTCTTTACTCAATATGAGTTATGTCTTCTCTTTTTCTCTTTGATCTATGAGGACATAGCTCAAGCTAAGCATAGGGGGGATGTATATATTGTGTATATACTTTAGCCATAACTCGTACTTTTGTATTTACAATAAGTATGGCAAAAATACTTTATAAAATACTATATATACATTTACAATTCATTAAATCAAATAATAAAAAGATTTTATTATTCCTCAAATTCTTTTTATATATACTGGTTATAAATTAGGTAAAAATATTTTTTGCAAAATATTTTAAAAGTAGTTTGAAATTTTTTTTTGAAAAATCTTTCAAATCTATTTGGAAAATGTTTTGTTAAATACTTTCAGTCTTTGTAAAAATATTTTGTTTCCAAATTTTTTTCTTTGTAAGAAATAAAAATACTTTAAAAAACTATTTGTAAGTGGTTCTGAAAATTGTTCCAAAAATATTTTGAAAATCTATATATACTGTTTGAAAAACCTTTGCAATATGATTTTTCAAATATTTGAAAAAGTTTTGTAAAAGATTATTTGGAAAAATTATTTTGGACTATAGTCTTCAATGTTAGTTATAAAGTTATTTTCAAATATATTTTAGGAATATATACATCATCCTAATAAATAAACACTTTTCACCAACTATATATATATATATATATTTCTCTATTAAGCCAAATAACACATCCCTTGTGTAAATCCTTAAAAATCGTAATTCTTTTAAATAATAAGATACATCCTTGTGTAAATATTTATACCTATTTTTCTTTGCCAATTTTTTTGTTTTTAAAATTCCAAAAAAATACAAAATCAAAAATTCCAAAAACATTTGCAAAATCTTTTGAAATTGCATAAAAATTTGCAAAACCTTTTGAAAAAAGCATAAAAAGTTAAATTTTTTGAAAATTGTATCACAAAAAGATTTTCATTGCATTGTACATAGCATTTGCATTTTTTGGATTGAGTTTGATAATTGAACTAGTCTGAGTAAAGTCAAAGATTGGAGCTTGGTTGGACCTTAATGCACCTAACTTCATTGGAATCTTATAGGAACTAAATTTGGGGTACTCATGTCTATTCGGACTTAATTCTCTTAGACTCAGGACTGGGTTCACAGCACCTCAGCTTCCTAACTAGAACTTTTCGAGACGCGCACATGATTCTTGTCGGTCGAGACCTAACTTGGACATTTGCACCTTTCACATGGCTCAACTCAGTTGGAGAGGTGAGGGGAATGGATTTTCCGATATGAGACACACACGAGTGGAAGCATTCGTCCTCATTTAGGGGGGGAAGTGCACCCCAACCCATCCAATGGCATAGACATCTAAAAATAGGAGAGTGTGGATTGAAATAATGCTTCAAAAGAGGGATATTCTTCAGGCTCAAGAGTAAAAACTGTTATATAAATGTTGTTGTATATAGTATTTTTAAAAAAAAAGAGAACAAAAACTCCAAAAAATGGACATGCATAATTGAAAATAAAATGTCTGCCGAAGTGTACGTATTTGTAGAGTTAATAAGCAAGCTTGAGTCTTAAAGTCATATGTTTGTGAGCCTGCAGCTGGATGACTTTACTACACTGGTCATGCATCCCGGGATAGGTAGCTACAATGGCTACCATCCATTCTTCTCTTCACCCCTCCTCTTGATTAGGATGCACTTGAACTTACAAGGGAATACCCCGCTCCTCGAGGAAAGAGTTGTTGGATTGGGGAATCATTAGGTTGTCACACTTGAGAAGTTAGTTCTTTTGTCATTTCAGATGGGAAGAACCAGTACATTTACACTGTACAAGTAAACTTCATAGTCATAAGGGTTTGCGTATAATGTAGACTGGTTCCGACATGGCTATTGAGGTGGTTTGAACTGCATTCTGTGACTCTCGAATGCTGTTATGTTTTAAATCCAGTTCTCGGCCAGGTTCCACACATATTTTCACACCAAAGACTGACCCGAGCTCAAAATTTTGATTTTGTGAAAATAAGATTGAGAATTAAAATCAACCCAATTTCTTTCTTTTCATTTTCTTTATTTCTGTTTTCAACACTCATTACATAAGTATTTGCTAGGGACTAGCAAAGGCAAGTACAGGAGGGTGATGAATCTCCATTTCATTACCTTTATTTTATTATTTTGACCTTAAAAGTCGTAGATAATGTTTGTAAATAACATTATTTTGTACAAATTAACAATGATTATTTATTCTATTTGTTGTGTATAAAATACTATTTTCAGTGCCAAAATTATAGAATAAAGAAAACAAAATAAAAAGAATAAAATGACAAAGGTATTTTATGATCCTAAACCTTGAGACCTACCCATCTTGATGATTGGGTCGCCAAGGAATAAAGTAGGGGGTGATAATGGCTAAAAAATCACCAATAAAACTCATTCTTTAATTCATCAATAAGTCACTTTTGGGACTTATTTTATTTTCTTTTTTTATACCTCAAATAAAGAAACATTGTGCATGGGAGTTGTAGAACAAAATACAATTAAAATTACAAAATTAAATTCATACAAAAATAATATATAGTTTACATTTTATACTCTAAATAAAAAGCCAAATTCCAATTTCTTAGAACCATATCTCTTGAATAAAAACTCAAATTGTATCAAAATCACATTTAATTGTATATAACTTTTGATAAGCTATTTAATGAAGGTGGTTTCATATTTTTTGGACTTAAGGTGTGAAAGTTAGGTTTTAGACCCCTATTGTATATTTTACTTGTATAAAATATTCTTTTTATTTATTCATTACAATTTTTATATTTTATATTTTTATAATTTTGTAAATAGTATTTATAGCATATGTATATATTTAAAACACAAGAAAATCATAAATAAAATATTAAAATAAAATATGTATACAAAATAGATAGATGAAATACATATACTTATACTTATGTAATATATACCCCTCGTTATTGAAGTTACAAAATACATCAGAAAAATATAATAAAAATATATTTATGTTTATAAAAGTATTATATAAATATATAAATTAAGTAAATAAATAAAAAATACAAAATACAAAAAAATAGCATGCTCAAAACATAGGTAAACATACCTATAAATACACCCTTAAAAATAACTTGTAATAAATAAACTCCTAAAAATAAATAAAAATGTGATTTAAATAATACATAAATAACAATCATTTTTATTTTATACCCAAAATTTGATTAATGCATTAGTTATTGTCGATTTTACATGTATTTTTCATTCCTTTTTCCGGGTTGGTCCACGTGGACCAACCAGGGCTTTTCTTTAGTTGACCATAGGTCAATTCCTCTTTCTCCCTTTCTGACTGCTGTCAGACGTACATACGACTTGTCTTCTCCCTATTTCCCCGCTCTCACCTTGTCTTCTCTATTCCTCAACCTTCCATTATCCTACTCCATGAACGACCATCGTCCACACCGCCCCATCATCTCCCACCAACCCTTCATCCTCAACAAGCCATTACCCCTCAAATATCACCCCGTCACCCTCTATATATATTTCCACCTTTGCCATTTTTGTGAGGCTGGTTCAGTTTTCCCCTTGTTTTGACCTCTTGGGGTGCACCTAGGTCGAGCCCCTTGTGACAGGAGGAGCTCCCCGCTCTCTTCAGCGAGGAAGAAGGAAGGAGGAAGAAGCTCCCAGCCATCTCCAGCCACTGCCGCCGCCGAGGTCCACCTCCTGGCTTCCAGCTAGTGGATATGCGTTTCTTTAGCTCCATAGATAGCCTGTAACCTTAGCTTTTTAGTTATGCTTTTATTTCATATTTTCTTTCATGTTTAGCTTAGGCTTTAGACTTTAACCCTGCAAGAGATCTCGAGCTCCAGTGACCTCCATCTGCCGTAAAAACACTTTGTCTCCGACCTCGCAACCACCCCACTATCTTTCCCTACCGCTTCTTTGCCCATTTGACTCATAAACCACCTTAAATCCCATCTAGATTGAAGAGATCTGCTCTTCCCACCGCTACCTCGTTGAAGCAACCATCCAATGCCATTCTGCCACCGATCTCACCCAATAAAGGCCCAGACGATTCCCTCATGCTCCCTTTTGTTATTCTGCAGGTAATATATCTGGAAGAGGGGTGTCTGAACCCCAGATTTAATACTTGAAGTTCTTCCAGGCGATGAATGTATCCAGGGTCCCATTGATGGACCCCAGATCTATCAGAGGCCTTCCTAAGGTGCGAATCAACCCCAACACCATTTCCACCATCTTGGCAGCTTCAAGGAGTGCAATAGTCGAGAGATACATGCGATCGAAGCAACCCCAGGCTGTGTTCTTGAAGTGTTCATCCAAGTGCCTTTAAAGCCATTCGATCTTGAGTTGTTCTTCATGTGGAGTAACGAGTGTTGGATCAACCAGGGCCAGCACCCTTCGGTCTCTTTGGAGGTCTAATCTTGGTCGTTGATAGACGAACCGGCATCGCGTGCTACGATGGCAACACATGTCTTAGTGAGTATCATCTGACCGTCCATCTACGTGCCTTTTGGGGGTAAATTGTAACATCTATCCCCTCTTTTTAATCTTTATCTTTTGGTCCTATAAAATAAATAGATAATTTAAAAATTGTTGGTAAAATTGAAAGTAGACCCATGTACTCAACTCATATTTCATTTTGGTCCCTTGCCAGCTCACCATACGTGCGGTCCTACATGAGGTGGGCATTTTGCAAACAAGCCCATGTGGCTTTATTTATTTCACTTTATTTTTTAAATTTGAATTTTTGTTATAATATTTTGGAAAAATTGCAAGAAGTACCTCAAGTTTATTTTAATTGGAATTTATGCCCCTACTAGTTCATTGATTTTTGTGTGTTATTTCTATTTATTAAATATATCATCTGTGGTCCAAAAAATCATAAAACATATGGTTAAGCTTCTAATTGTGCACACTTTCAGACCATAATTTTTTGCAATTTAAGACTTTTTCCTATTTATTAAAATTCAAAAAGAGTAGAAAAACCCCATTTGAATTAGAAAATACCAAAAAAATATAAAAACTATTGAAAAATTCTTTTAAAAAAATATTTCTTTAAGTATTTTTAGACTTCAGACCAAAAACCAATAAAAATAGAAAAAATACATAAAAGTTTAAATGCCCAAAATCATTTTTAAGAATATAAAAAATCCATAAATATCATTTTCAATTTTATAATTTTCTTTATATTATTATTTATCTATAAAAAATTGAAGAATTTTGGCATCATTTGCTATTTTTAATCTTCATTGTTCGACCTATTTATTATTTCCCCTATTTGGTATTTTTTAATGTAAAAATACATAAAAATTTGCAAAATTTGTTAAAAAACACAAAATTAGTAGAAAATATTAAAAACCCAAAAATAATTAATTCTGCAAGTTTTTATTTATTTTTAGGACTATTTATATATTACCTTATATTGTATATATATCCATATATTTTTATATTATATATTTAAAAAGAAAAAAACTAAAAAATTAGAAATATAAAAAGAAATAAAAAATAAGATTAAAATAACAAATAATATAAATAATAAAATAATATATATAATGAAAAACCCACAAAATTAAATAGATAAGAAGAACACATATTTTTGTGCATTAATTTGCCCCATTCTCCCGTTTGCTCCCTATGTTCGACCTCTACAATACTTGCACCTATACACATATTTGTAGAGTTATAATAAATTTTAACTCCACATATTTTGCTTTTCATTGATTGATTCTTAATTGTGGGGTAATTGTTGATTAAATCAAGGTTTCGTGAGAGGTCGCTTCGACAACTGTTGATCCACCTTGTGGATTTACAAGACCCCTCTGAAAACCTATTCATCACTTTGGATCTAAGCAAATGTGATATGAATTTATCCAGGGCAAAAACAACTACTAGCAGCTCTTTTTCAGTGAGTGTATAATTCTTCTAAGATTCGTCTAATGTTCTGATAGCATATTAAATCACAAATGGTAATCCATCTCTCCTCTTTCCCAAAACCGCGCAAATGACATAATCTGAAGCATCTGTCACGATCTCAAATGGTAGAGACCAATATGCTGAGTGATTAAATCGTTCAGCTGATTAAGGCTTGGAGGACTTTGGCATCTACAAAGAAATCTGCCTCCTTGCCAAGAAGCTCAGTCAATGGTCGGGCAATTGGCTGAAGTCT
This sequence comes from Ottelia alismoides, assembly GCA_037367405.1. Taxonomy (NCBI): domain Eukaryota; kingdom Viridiplantae; phylum Streptophyta; class Magnoliopsida; order Alismatales; family Hydrocharitaceae; genus Ottelia; species Ottelia alismoides. Next base: position 143,906 of record JAZKJV010010370.1, on the reverse strand, counting down.
TTTACATATCTTCGATAAAAACCCACATGCCAAGGAATGATTAGACTTGCTTCAACTTTTTAGATGGCTTAAATTTGAAAATGATGTCCACCTTTGCAAGATCAACCTCAATGCCACATTTAGATATGACGTGTCCTAACACAATCCCTTCTGTCACCATGAAGTGACGTTTCTCCCACGACAGCATTATGTTCACTTCACAACATCTTTTCAAGACCCGATCTAAATATGTAAGGCATTGATCAAAGATGTCTCCATGGATCGAGAAGTCATCCATGATGATCTCAATAAAACTACCAACAATATATGCCAATATTGCTAACATGCATAGCTGAAATGTCGCTGGAGCATTGCACAATCCGAAATGCATTCCGCGGAAGGCATATGTCCCAAATGGACAGGTGAACGTGGTTTTCTCTTGATCTTCAGGAGAAACTGCAACTTGGTTATAACTAGAGTATCGGTCCTAGAAATATAAATACTCCTTTATGACCTGTCTTTCGACTATTTGGTCGATAAAGGGAAGTGGAAAATGATCCTTCATGGTCACTAGATTCTAGTCTATGTAATCCACATAGTCACACCAAGAAGTTGGAACTATGGTTGGAATTTCCTCTCCTTTATCTCTCTTCAGGATGGTGATCCCTGATTTCTTTGGCTCTAGATGCAGGGGACTCGCCCATTTGAATCAGAGATGGGATATATGAATCTTGCATCACACCATTTGGTTATTTAGTCATAACAATCTCCTGGAGATTGGAGTTCAATCTGCGCTGAAATTCTCAGGACGGATTGTTGTCTTTACCAATATAAATGTGATGGGAATACATTGATGGATGAATCCCATGCAGATCAAAATTTTTTCAGCCTATGGCCTAGTGGTTTCTTTCTAGAATCTTGAGAAGATGATATTCTTGTTCCTTGGTCAACTGGGAGTTGATGATTACCGGAAACGTGTTTCGTGCACATGCAAGGAAGGCATACCTCATGTTTATTGGAAGTGGTTTTAGCTCAGGTGGGTTCTGAATCAGTTCAGTGGCAACATCGGCAACTATGAAGTATGGTGGTGTATGTTTCATAACTTGTAAAGTATCCATCATTGGCAATTCAAGCTATGAATTCAGTGCTGCACAAAATTCCTGAATAATTTCATCTTGTTCACAAAAAATTTCAATGATTTCCTCCTGATGCCAATGACAGTTGGCCAACAATGATTTCTTCATGCAAATCAGCAAAGATCTCATCTTCAAAGACAAAGGAAAATTTCATTGTGCTATCCACTCCTTCCCCAGAGGAGAGGAATTCATGAATCTCGATATCATCCAGGAACAAATTTGTATCATGTATTTTAGAAAGAAATGCACAGTCTTTCATTCTCTGCTGCATAGACTCACTCATGTCTGATGTATAATCTAACAGCTTCGGTACTTGGATAGTTTGAATGGACACCTTTTTTCTATTGGAACAAAAGGTGATTTGTCCAGTGTTGTAGTCCACCACTCCTTTGGCTATTTGATGGAATGACTGTCCGAGTATAATCAGGGTATGAAGTAGAGGAGCTGAGGTGTCCATGTCTAATAAAATGAAGTTCACAGGGAATTGCATACCTTGTATCATGATGACGACATCCTCCAGAATACTACGAGGCCGCTTGATTGATGTTTCTGCAAATTGCAGAATCATTCTAGTAGACTTGAGTAACCCCAACCCAAATTCTTTTAGGAGTGAAGTAGGCATCAGATTGATGGACAATTCACTATCAAGAAGTGTTCTGTCAAACTCTTGGTCGAACATCTAGCATCTGACGAGAGTGTCTCTCTTTTCTTTGTTCTTGCTTGGGAGATTGTTGATTGCATTGACTGTAGCCGTGGTCAGAATATGTTTCACTTTCTCTCATGAGCTCTATGTGGCTATCGCTTTTAAGTACATTCCTCCTTCAGTCCTTTCTTAATATTTATCATGTACTTAATGGCCTTGAGCAAGGCAATTCAAGAACGAGATTCTAAATAATTTTGACCGCATCGTGGTTGGAAAAGGAAGTTTTTAATTTTTGGATTTTTGCAATGCATTTGGAAAAGGAATATTTAGAGAATTAAATGTAGTGTTCTTATTTACATAAAAATTAATGTCCACGTCTTGCTGTCCAAATGGATGACAAACATGAGTGCATTCATCCATAAGAGGTGGAAATTTAAAAAAGGCAAGCAGGGTTCCGTTGTTGGCACTGGATCAGCTTCTATTGAGGTCCTCTCCATTGATGGCATGAGGTCACTTCAGTTTCTGCTATATTGTTGGTATTTTTGATTTTGTTGATATTTTTGTGTTTTTGTTGTTGGTGCTTCTCCTCTGTCTTCTTCCTCCCCACACTTCCCGAGTGTTGGATTGGCTAATGCGGAAGATGATAATTCACAAGGAGAACTTTTTTCCCCTTTGTTGGGACAGAAGGCTACAAGGTCCTATTGCTCTTGAGATAGACAACATTTGATAAACACATATCTAGCACATCTGACTCTTTTATATCAGACATGACATCACATGCATCATGCTCTCTCTTCTTGATGTTATTAGGGTTGGCCATCACATTTGCTGGAATAGGGGTTTTGGTGGTGGTGAGGTCATCGAGCTTCTGTCTAATTTTTGATAAGCTCGTCACCAACTTAGCCAAGAAGTACAAGGCATGGTTCACATGAGCAACCTCGGATAGTTCAACATGTTGTCCGTACTGAGACTAGGAATGGTGTGGAGGTTGCTGGTAGGAGTAGTGAGAATTGTGCTGAGCAGAAGGCTTCTATTGATGGTGCTTAGGAGGATACTTGAAAAGGATCAACTGCATACTCCTGATTCTGCTAGTGTTGACGGTACGACGACTGTTGGTACTGAGTCTGTCTCCAATTATTTTGGTACGAGGGAGACTACTGATGAGGAGGTTAGTTGTTCTAGATATATTTCCCTCCTTGATGTTGAGGGAATGGATGGTTTGCTGAAGACTTGCCCTGTTGATGTTTGCTTGGACGGAGCAACTATGCATCATTTGACCATTCGCTATTCACCTCTTGAATGAGAGATGGAAGCAGAGAACATGGATCAAGTAAAATATGAAGTTTAGCCTGGTAGAAAGCCAAATGCTGCTACATCTGTTGAGGTGATGTTGGCTTGGGGATTGCACGTAGTATACATGATGTATCACCGGTTGTGCTGGACTCTGCTGAGGGGTTTGAGGCGATGAGGTTTCCTTCATCTTGACAGGAGTCGTGGCTTACGCAAATATCAACTGACAAAAATTTATTGTGCTCACTAGCAACTCTAGTTGCTTGTGATTTGATCAAACTTGTCCAGGTTTTGAGTCCTATATTCGATCACAACTATTATTTCCAGGTCTTGTCATCGTTTCTCAATTATTACCACTTTGGATTGGTGGCTTCCCATAATGCTTAGGTTGGAGCTCTTATCCCCTATCCGGATCATGACATGCCGCCATATAAACTGACTTATGGAGATTCTGTGGCTGGCCCTAATATGTGCAAGAAGATGACAAGGCAACCTCTCCTTCAACCATTTCCTTGAAGAATTGCCAAACAACATCTTCATCTTTGTTAAAATGCGACCCGCCACAAGCAACATCTGCGAGCCTCTGGCTCTCAAGAGTAAGCCCCCTAAAGAAATGTTGGACCAGGCTAGTCCAAGGAATATCATGGTGGGGACATTTCTCCTGCAAATATCTGAATCACTCCCAACCCTCATCAATAGACTTGTGGGTGGCTTGGGAGTAATTGGTGATTCTGGCTCGCATCTGATTGAGCCGACCAGGAGGGTAGAATTTGTGAAGGAATGCTGACTTGATCTCCTCTCATGTTGTGACATATTTACCAATATGATTAATCCAGTAGAGTGATTTCTCCTGAAGGCTGATTGGAAACACCATCATCTTGACTACACCTAATGCTATGTTAAGATAATGTGTTGTTCCGTAGATGCAAGCAACCTACGGCAGATGGATTTCTGGTTCTTCATTGGCATTCCCATGGAAGATGGTGACAAGAGCTAAGAGTTGAGGCTTCAAGTCTAAATTTGCATGGACTGATGGGATTTTAATACACTCGATCATCTGGCTTGCATCAGGGTTGTAAGTCTCCTTGAGAGTAGGCTTTGGCCTCTCTCCTCTTGGCTCATCAACCGGGCCTCCACGTGCTCCATCTTCTCTTTATTACTCTTCTCCTCTTCCCCTCCTATATTTTCTCTCATTCTTCGCAGATCATTGAGCATGCCTTGGAAGGCGACCTAGGATAATGCCATGTCCATGAGGTACTGCTAAATTGCCTGAATGGAGGCAAGAAGTTGTGCTTTTACTGCATTATGGTCTGGTTGCTAGCCTTGCTCTGGCTGTGGTGGGTGCTGAGGTCCCTTCCCTCATCTTGTGGGAGCCGTGTCTGAATCTGAATCTGATAAAATCTCAGGCTCCAAATCGAGTTCTTGGTCTTCATATAGAATAATGCCCCGATTGGTCTGAATAGAAGCAACACATGTAAAGAAGTGTTCTGTGTTAAGGTTAACATAGAACTTCATTAAGGATGGAGATCTGTATGGAGTGAAATATATTTCCATCCAAAATGGGTAGAGTTCGGTACATGAGTGATCCGAACTTATTGAAGAAAAGAGTGGAGTTTGGAGAGAGGTTCGCAAAGTCAAAACCATGATCTCGGGAATTCCCCGAATTATTGGAGATGTCGGTTGTATGGAATTGATATGGGTCTCATCGGGGTCCTGACCAAGCCATCTATGAGTCACCATCTCGAAGGTTAAGAGCGAGATCAAGAATGGATGAAAAAAATAGTGATGAAAGAGAAATAAAAGGAGTATAAAATAGTAGAATGGCTAAACTTGAGCAAGGGTCAAAGAGGAATAAAACATATAGAAGAGGAAAATGACACAAATGTGCGGGACTGCTCTTTGAACTTAATTTAATCAAAACAAACACCAAACAAGTTTTGTATCCACCAACTCAACAAAATCAAGCTGTGAAGGTTCAACTATTTTTATCTTTTCATTTTTTTTGTTTTAGATGCATAATCTTTTCACAATTCCTTAGAGTTCTATGCCTATAGGAGAGTGAGTATCAACAGAAAAGAATCTTGTACTTTGCACTTCCTTTGTATCATGTGATCTGTGCACTAAAAGGTCTTTGATCTCGTGCATGGGGGCAACTCAGCCAAAGAAACAGAGAGATGTGTCCTATTCTCACAAGTGAGGTACTCACAAGTGATGTACTCAAATGTAAAATAATGAGACAAACATACATGTGAGGATGTGGCCTATGCTCAATGCTTTAGACCAAGTCAGATGCTCCACACAAAGCAGAAACACCGTAATCGATAAGGCCCTACTCACCTACGTAAGATAGAGGCGCCATTACTCCATTGTCCAAGGTGATTATCAAGGCTTCTATTGATCGAGATTTGGGCTCTAATCCTTAGGGGCCGTGCCTCACTCTATTTGAATGATACCTGAAAACTATGACAGCTTTACGAACCTAAAACAATGATGTCCATTAAGTATTCTAATTAAGGTCAAAGTTACATTAGCAGTCCCCTTGTTTTAATTTTTGAATTTTAACTTTTTTCTTGAGTATTTTTCAATAAAATGCACCTAACATTTTTTTGTATTTTCTTTTCGAACCTAAGTTAGAAAAAGTAGAGGGAGATAGAGGAAAAGCCATGCAAGTGGATACTATGATGGAAATCTCACCCTCATATCAAATGATGCATGCAAAGTAAGAGGACTTACAATGCTTCCCAGCGCTCTCCACGCAGGATTCAAGACATAAATTTAGATATCTACACTACATGCATCATATGCAAAATCATGAAATTGCCCTGAACAAGAATTGCCATTAATGTGAAGTACCGGATGCTAACTTCTCAAAAATAAAACCCACATGTATGGTCTTGAAGACTCTTTGGTGCCCTCCATAACAGGTCCCGCTAGTGTTGTATATAGCCTCTCACGACGATCGATTCCAGATCCAAGTAATCGACAAGTAAATTTCACTAAGTCCGAGTGTATATCACTATAGGTATATGATTCTCTTTAGGATTTGGACCTATCTACAGGGTCAAGCAACCCTAATGTCTATGGGATCAATAACAGAAAACAAAGAAATAAGGCAAAATGCTCAAAATGCGTGAAACAAAATAAAATAAAGGTGATGAAACTACGAAAAAATCGACGAGGCCCCTAGGTGAACAGACACCAGGGAAATGGACCTCGTGAAGTGAAGTTTCCAAGTGTCATGAATTGTTACAAATTAATATATAAAAATAAAATAAAAACACTCTCTCATAAAAAAAATAAAATTCCATCAGTATGCGCTTCCTCTCTTTCTCTATCTCTCTCTCCTACTCTCTCTAATTGGCCCAACAACAGAATGTTCCAATCTCCTCGCATCTCAAGTGTGTCGAACTCCTATGAATTCACCGTTACCATATGATCCATCACAAGAAAGTCAACTAAGAAAAGATGGGTTAGAAATAGATAAGCAAATATTTAAAAAAATGAGTGAAAAATAAAAGAGGAAATAATGAATACAAATATACGACTATTACTACACTATCCATTGCTCCACGAATAATCGAGAATCCAAGGAGCAATCGTGTGCACTCACAAGGTGAGGGCGCATTCGGCGATGTGACTGCTCACAAAGACCTTAATTAAATCAATAATCAACCGTCAAGTAATAGTCAAGCAATGAAATGTAGTGTGGAGTCAAAATTTATTTTTAACCCTACCAATAATTGTGTATAGTAGGCAAGTATGTGTAGGATGTCAAACACATGGAACAATGGGGTGTAGTTGTATTATTATATATCTCTAAATAATAATGTATGTATTGTATATATAGCTACACAGTATTTACTTAGTGTTTTTTTTGGTTTTTTAATTACTTATATTTTGTTTTTTAAATATATATACATATATATATATATTAATCTTAGTTTTATAATTTTCATTTCATTTTTATAATTTTTTTCTAATTTTTAATTGCCTTTTCTTTTTAATGTATAATAAGTATATATGGGGAAAATGGGGTATTTTAACGGTCTTATAATTGTTGTAATCAACCTGTTCCAGTAGTAGGGCACATGAGTCTTATTTTTGATGAAATTGGAATGACATATTAGAGGGATATAGTTATGAAAATACATTGCTTTATTTGAGAAATAAATGCCGGAAATGGGACTAGGGCAGCCGCATTGAACCCATATATGTCACTATATGTACTAATATATATATATATAATATAGGGTATATATATAATAACTATATAACATTTAGTAAATACATATAAAAACAATATTTTTATTTTTTAAAGGTTTAAAAAATATTTATAGGTATTTAGAATCATTAATAATAATAATAATAATAAGTGTGTATATATATAATATAATCTGTATATGGTGTCCTATTTATTAATATAGCTATGTAGTCAAAAATTACAAATAAAATATTTTTATGTTTTATAAATATTATTCAATTTTTGTGAATTTTTATGTTTTTTGCTACTTTTTATCTATTTCTAAAAACCAAAATATCCCAAATCAGGTACTAATAAAATATGCCTGAGATTCAATAATACAAATAGGTCCAAAATTTCTCAAAACAAATTTTTATATGTAGTAAATAATATATATATAAAAATATAAGATAGAAAACTAATTTAGGAGGGGGGGTGGGGTTATATTTTTCTAGGGTTAGGAAAGGTTTCCTATTTTTTGGTTTTTCTTTTATATTTTTTGTGATTTTTGGTCTAAAGTGATAAAATACAATAATAAAAAGTGGCTATTTTTCTGAAATTTTTGGGAATTTTTTATAATGTTTTTATTTTTTATGTAAAATAAGGAATAAAAGTGCTCTTTTTTATATTTTAAAAATGGACAATGCAGACAAAATGCATAGCATAAAAATCATCACATCATGCATTTATACCGATTTTTGCACAATTTTTGGAGCACAGTAACTATTTATTGGAAATAGAAAGCAAAATTAAAATTTATCCAAGCTAACATGGGTATATTTGTAATATTAAAGAAATACGAGGGGGCATACACAAAAACACCACAAAATTTCAACTAAAATATGATTTTTTACTACTAAATTGCAATTCAAAATCTTAGAGATGTACAAGTGATATTTTCCCAACTCACATGGGGGCCACAAGAGCTGACTAGCAGTGGACCCAATTGTAATTTATAAAACACACATGTGCTTCTTTGCAATTTTCTACTTACTTTTACACAATTAAAAACTTACAGAACTATAATAAATACAAAAAATATGAAATTGGGTTATGCAATTTACGCACTTAAATGCTAGTTCATTGGGCCATTGCATTGCTACAACGTTGTGGATCTGTCGGCTCTAGATCAACATCGATTCGATTTAATTGGACAACCTAGATTAGATCTTGGCCATGTTCTTGATCCTACGTCTAGGGAGGGGTCAGGATGAATCGCGGGGAACACTTGATGAGCTCTGTTTGATCTTGAGTTCCTCCATCCTCTGACGTCTCCTCTGAGATCCAATGGCTGCAATAGGTTCATGTTTCGCATGTGTAGGTGGAGTTTGATGAGGCCCAGATGTCCTTGATGCGGATCTGGAGACGATGTTAGCACCAGGTGACACAGAGTACGTTCTTCGTCGATCCTCGACCCCAAATGGGTCTCCAAGAAATGAGACCCATACCAAAAGTTTCAATGGCTCATGGTGAGTTGCCACGACTAGGTGGTGAAGCTGTAATGCAAGGGAATGGCGATATGGTGAATCTTCGATGAAGGGAATTGAGTTGAGCTTCGATTCTCCTGATCTAAGGAGGATTAGTGTTGAACGTAAGAGGCATAAGGTAGAGCAGATGGTGGGGAACAGAGTGGTATCAAAATCGAGTGGAGATACCGTCAGGAACTATAGTATTTGGCTTTGGAGCTCAAGCTCTAGGTCAATAGGTGATTTTCTATTAAGCTTAAATCTAATGATTAAAAGCAAACTTAAATGCAGGAAATAAGAGTAGGACCTAATATTTACATAATAAAGTGCGAGTTGGGACTCGATTCATCCCAAGGTTGAAGAAGAACCTCCGGCTGGTCGTTAATGATGATGTTGGATCAGCCTCCTCCGTGTCTCCTCCTCACTGCAGCTCAACCTAACCTTGTGTCATCACAAAGACGAAGAAGCACACCTGAGCTGAGGGGCTATGATTCAAAGAACATGGTTCAAGGGGCAAAATGGCGTAGAATGAGGGGATTTTATAGTAGGATGAAGGTCATGTTTGGTCACGGGCTGAGCGGTGATGGAGAGGAAGGATGGGTGATCAGAAGAGTGGGCGAGGGTGATGGGTATGCAGGATGCACGAAGGAGGCCGGGTCGAGGCAAGGGGAGGCATGGAGTTGGTGTGAAAAAATAGAGAAGAAGGGGATAAACGAGATCTCTGACATGGGCAAGTAGTAAGATGGGATAGTTGACCTAAGTTAATGTTAGAGGCTTCTAGTTGGTCTAAGTGGACCAACCAGAAAAATCCGCTACGAAAAATCACTGTAAATTAAATATTAATTTATATATGAATTATATAAATTTTGGTTAAAACATAAAAAATGTTTCTAATTTTGTACACTGTTTAATGCATAATTTTATTTTGGTTAAAGCATAATTTTTTTCTACTTTTTATAGTATTTAATGCATATTTTAATTTATTCTTTAAACTATTTATAAACATGTTAATTTTACATGCATATATAGGTACATATACATGTATTGTTTGTATTTTATTTTTAACTAATATTTTGTAGTTTATTATTATATACGTGTATTTTACATATTTTAAATTTGTTTAATTATATATTTAGGTATTTTTATTACATTTTTCTGAGTTTGCTTACATGCTTCATTAATTATGTACAAATATCTCATAGGTATATATAGGTATATTTCATCTATACATTGTAATATTTATTTATTTTATTAAAATTTTGATGGTTCTATCTTAGTATAATTATGTACATGTGTTGTAAATAATATTTATGATTTTATAAAAATAAAATAAAATGAAAAATTCAAAGAGTAAATATATTTAATTTAATATACATGTATACAACACACTGAGGGCCCAAAGCCTAAATTTGCATCTTAATTCCAAATTGAATGAAACCACCTTCATTAAATAGCTTATTTCATTTAATGAAAATAAAGGTGAGTTTGGTCCATTTGGATATTGAAAAAGATACTAGTCTGCAAAGTTTTATCCGTGGCTTTTTATTTTGTGTGTTGTTGGCACACTATGCATTATTTTTTAGTGAAATCAATTTTGTATTTTTCTTTGTATTTTTATGTACAATATTGGTGTTGAGGGTTTTATTATTTGAGGTAAAAATAATAAGATACAAAAGGTCCTAAAATGTAATTATTAGGCATTTTTGAGCGGTTTTATGTGGAGTTACTCGAACCCATCTCCCCCAAATTCATTCCTTGTCAACCAAGGCATCATGATGACTAGGGCTCAGAGTATAGCGTCACTCAGTGTCTTTGACACTTCATTCCTTTTCTTTTCTTTAATTTATTCTTTTATTTTTGAATTAAATACATTATTTGTACAATATTTTGTAAAGTATTTTTTATTATTTAAAGAGTGTTATTAAGGAAAATTAATAATATATACATCCATTTAGTTAGCGATTTAAGGTGAAAATGAAAGAATAAAGGTGATGAAATGTGTATTCATCACCTCTTCAATAAGCATCATCCTGCTTTGACAACCATGAAATTGTGGTACGCTCCAGCTACATCTTGTGTGTATGAAACTTTTGTATCACACAAAAATTAATGTCTATATATTAAATGATCAAAAAAAAATGACACGTAAAAACTTATCACTCATTAACCATAACAAAGTTTAAGTGTTATAAGGTTTACATGAAACTTCCAATATCCATACTACAAAAAATATACAAACAACAATCCCTAGTCATATGTACAAAAAATAATCGTTGGTCATCCATAGAACACAAGTTATCACATCATGTGTTTCTCCTCCTTCGAATGTATCGGTACTTTGTAGGTGCTTCTTGAGGAAGTATCATAGCTAGATCCACTGGGAAGGAAGTTAATTGATTGACACGATCAATGTGCTCAATTTGTGAGATTTCTTCGTTAATCCTTTCCTCAAATTTCAAAGGAGGTAATGGTGAATGGAATTGTGATGGTCCAAGCTTACTTTGTGGCCTTTCTTTCCTTAGTGTAGGTGGAGTTGGTTGTATCTTCGTAGGCTCACATTCAGCAATAGGAGTTTGATATTCAACCTCGTAGCATGTATGGCATCATCTTGGCTCTGTGTTCATCCATTCGGTGGTCTGCATACGTGTCAATGTCCTCTACCACATCCATGTCTCTGTGAAGATACCCTTAGTTGGTCTTCTCGCCTCATCATTCTCGTCTTCATGGGGTCCATCCATGAATTGTTGCTAGATAAAGTCATCCATATGGCATTGAGTGCCTATCACCAGGTGGAGTACTGATAATCAGATTTGCCAAGCGGTCAAAAAGGGTTGGTTGTAGAAATCGCACGAAACATATCTAATGATCAAACAAAGGACACCAGAATCATGAGAGATAGAAAAATAGAGAGAAAATGATTTAAGTCAGCTTCTCTCCAAAATTCTGGTGTTTCATTATTTTTCTTATCCAGGCAAGTGTTCTTGGGTCAAATTGAATGAGGTAGAAAATCATGCCTAGATTTTTTGAGTGGAGAAAATATTTTTTGTGATTTTTTTATCTTCTTCTCTTTCTTTCTTCTTCGACGAGAAAAATCTTTTTGCTTGATTTTAAATTTTATCTTTTTTATTTGATTTTTATTTTTTCAAATTTTATTTAATTGTCAAAGGGCTATTTTTCAAACAATTTATCGATAATATAGCATGTAAAAATATTAAAAAAATAAGGTGATTCTATAAAGTAGATGAATTGCTCGAGTAGCAGGCTCGAGAAGAAATAAAAAAGAAATAAAATGAATCTGAAAATCGAAGAATCACATCAAAAAGAAATGTCATGAAAATCCTCAAAATCTGAAGTAAAATAAAATGAAGATAAAATAATATGCTAGAATAATGTCCAAAAATATATCCATAAGTGTCTAAAAAGTCCAAATAGAAATATAGAAATATGTAGAATAATTATAATAAAAGAAACTACTCTTCTTTCAATTCGGTCCATTGTCAAGGACCCAATTGCAAAAAACTACTAGAATTCTTATGCTTAGGTCCATGTTCAAGGAACCTAAATGTAAATATGGGAAGTCATGAAGGAACATGAAATTTCTCTAGATATACTTGAATTTACGGGGGCTTCTTCACAATTATTTCACCTCTTCGATGACTATGATTAGGACTAAGATGATCTGATCCGTCCAATTGTGCCACATGGCGATGTTCTGTGCATCAAGTTCCTCCCTCTATTCTTCCCCAAATCGCATGGGCGGTCACAATTCCGAGTCTCTCTTCAATCTCTGGTGGTCTGCGGTGGTGTTCTTCTAGCAGGACCAAGAGGAGGTCTCTTACCTCCTCTGAGCTCGCCTGTGATGGGGTACAGTCGAGGAAGACAGTGGCGACTGTTGGAAGTCAACTAGAGTTTGAAATTAAAGATAGTGCTCTACTGCTTGATGGACTTTAATCGGTGAAGATAGGCAGTGCTCCAGATTATGTTCTTGAAGGCAGTTACTCCAGGATCTTGTGAAGATATGCAAGTGACGTTTTCGACCAAGAAATTTAATGAAAGTGTAGCTCAAAATAGCTTCCAGGAAGATGCTATTACAAAACAAAATGGGAATTGATTTGGATCGAATAAAAAATGTTTTAATTGGGTGAATCAAAGATTGAGACTAAGATGATCCAATGATGTGATTTGATATACTAATTAGGCAGGAAGAACAAAAAATCAAATGAGGAGATGAAGGAGTACTTGGGGATTTGCAGAGTATAAGACTCCATAGGTTTGTCTCTCGACGGATGGTAGACGGAGCTGTACACAGTGCACGGTGGCAATGCATGGCCGACAAAGGGCCTTGGAACCTGCTCCGAGGATCCACCTTCCACTCAGAGGACCAACCAGGAGAAGTCACTACCTTGGATGGCTTGAGTAGAGCGAGGAAGTGGGGAGATCGATCAATTAGTTCTGGAGCTAGAGAGTCGGGTTCCAACTTCTGATCTTTAGATTAATTTATAAGCGAATCGACAGGCATTGGAATCAGATCTAATGGATAGCGTCTATCAAGGTTGTTATAAGGTGGAGATCAAGGGTTATGATCAGTTGAAGATAATGGAATGGATTCAAGAAAAAATAGATGATGAATGGCTGGTAGAATAGAAGGCTAACAACTTGTTCTTGGAGGAGAAAACTCAGGAGTTGACACGTGTCTGCTCCTGGTAGGCCAGAATTTAAATTCACTTATAAATTATGTAATAAACTTTAAATGCCTCTTTTTTAAAAAGATGTAAAAAGAAAAATTATAAATAATTAATCTATATAATTTATGGTATATTTTATTTTTATAAATAATAAATATTTTACGAACTATAATATAATTACTACAAATAGATATATAATATACTAAATAAATATGATCTTAATTTTTAATTCAATAATTTAGTAGATAACATATTATTTTATAATTTATTAATTAATATAATAATAAATAAGTATTCTATGAATTTTTAAGGATTTTAATAATATATTTTATACACATTAATAAATACATGTATATATTGCATTTTTCAATTTCAACTATAAATTAGGGTTTTTGATTTGTTTAATATATTGAATAAGGGTTAAAAACTGAAATAATTTATAGAAAAATACAAGATCAAGAAAATAATGAAAAATCTGAAATCAATAATACTATAAATACTATGTTCAAATAAAATAAATAGCCCAGAAACCCATTTGTCATTAGGTTCCAAAACTGACTTTTTGCAAACGAACTCTTATTTTAGTGAAATCACTTTCATTAATTAGAGAATAATATTTTATGAACTTTAAAGGTGAGCAGAGTGAATATTATTCAAGCACATCCTCATTTGGTCCCACCAGGAAAACGATCTCATCTAATCGTGTTACCTACAAAATGAAAATAATATGTCAATATCTCAAATAAAGAAAAATGAGATGTTTTCTAAGATATTTACGTTGACATACAACCATGTCGAGTACACACCCATATCTCCCTATAAATCATCATGTGATGTCGTTGTACCACGCCATATAATCCCCAGATATGTCTGCACCTCCATGGCCAATGGGTGTGGTATCTAACACATACTCCCATCGATGGTTCCACATCCGGACATAGTTTGCATGGAACTATACCCAGTTGGTGGACGTCTTTCCCTGGAGATCAATGTTGTGAAGATGTTAGATGTGTCTTACTAGACCAGAATCTCTTGGAACACACCGAATTCACGTAAGATCTTGTCGTGCGCATACAACTCCATGATGCAAAAATGGATTAGTTTTACCCTAGCAATGTATAGATCCTGAGATTCTAAGCAATGTGAAGGGAGAGAGTTCATGATCTCAACGGTGTATGGTTCCCATATAACATCTTATGTAAGTAGTGTCACGTAAAATAGTAAATGAGATATTAAAGACCACTTAACTTACCTGATTAGGAGTATGGAGATTAAACGCATCTCTTTAAGGCCACATAACATGGGTAGGCTCGAATGTAACATCGAACTCTGCATGCCAATGATAACCTAGGGGACTGTCGCACCACAATGAACATTTACGTACCACCAACGCGATGCGAAGAAATTTCTTACTTGCCCACAACTATAGTAGAATAAGCGAGCCACCAATCTCAACTGTGCCTGCCCTGGATGCTCCACACATGTGCTTGTATAAGAAAGCTAGAACATACAGATCCCCAGCTATATGATCCACACACCTCTAGATCCTTAAATAGTAGTAAATAAATCAAGGACACCTCATTTCCTAACTTGTCAAGAAAAATAATCCCACCAATCAACTTCAAAATGTAGTATCGTTCATGTTTGATAACCATATCTGTGTCTGCATCAACAGGGAGTATATATAAATGCTCATGAAGACATGTTATTCACAAGCGAGCACCATCAATATCCGTCTTGTGTGGCTTTATGCCTAATACTCTGACAAATATCGTCCCAGCTTGGCGAAGTCGTCAGATCAATCACAACACACCCATTTATATTCAATCCCAATAAAATCACAGCATCTTGGAGAGTAATGGTCATCTCTCCATGGTGCATATGGAATGTATGTGTCTATAGTCTCCATCTCTCTACCAATGCTAAATGCAAATCTAAGGAAATAAACTAAAGTTGTAGCGGTCAAAAAAACCTACGATGTATACATGCTCCACCAATCTCTCATCTATCAATGACTGATGAATATATGATTCATCACTCTAAAAGATGAAAATAAAGCTTTGTTCCCAAGTATTTTGCTGCATTTCTCCATTTATTTTGCATTATCATCATTCACACATTTATAATTGCATTTTAGCATGCTTAATTGCATGAATAAGAAACCAAAATTCCATTGTAAAAATGGCATTTATATTGCCATATTTTCTCCTATTTTTATTTATTTATTACTAACTCAGAATTAAATAAAATCAAAACTATAGTGTACAAATTACTAACATTAATAAAAGAAAAATACCAGAAAAATAGTAACTTGTAAATTTGCCTAATAATCCAAAACCCTAGTATTCATACTAAAAGTCATCAATGTGAATATATCTCTCACACAGCCTCCTATGGACCCTACTCACTTTTGAATTAATGTACATTCAATTATCTACAAAACAAAACTAAATTCAAAAGAATCAGAGTTCATATGTGAAACTTGGGTTTTGGGCCCTCATTGTATATTGTGCATATTGCCTATTTTTGACCTTTTTATTTTATGCACAAAAATAACTCTTTTTATTTCAGCCTTTTGCATTTATTTTCTTTGATTATATCTAAAAATCCAAATAGAAATTGAATAAAAAATCCAAGAAAATAATGCAATGCGAGTCTGTATATTTAGTCTCTACATTTGTCCCCTTTATTTTATTTCTTTATTTTCTTGATTATTAAAAATCCAAAAAAATAGATTAAGTTGTAAATATTTATTTTACATTTTATTTTTGTTGATTTTTATCTTATTTAAAAATACCAATTTTTTTTGTAAAATATAAAAAATGCAATATTTTATATTTATAGAGTACCACCAAAAAATACTTTTGTACAATTGATCTTTTTTGGTTTTAGGTTCATCACAGAAGTTGTATACCTCATTGAGACGGGCAACTTTCAAGTATACTACTTTTTGATTTAACTTCTTTTTCTATTTCTTTTTATTTTTCTTAGGATTTATTTTTTTATTTTTCTTTGAGCGACATGTGACACCTCCTAGAGCCACCATGTGTCATCCCAATTTTTATTTTCTTTTAATTTAATTTAGTTAATTATTTAAGCATTATTATTATTTCTTTTTCTTTTTATTTATTTTTATTTATTTATTTGTAGTTTAATTCATTAATTATTTTTTATTTATTATTTTTATTATTATTTATTTTATTTATTTATATTAGTATTAATATTAACATTATTTACATTTATTTCTATATTTATTTTATATTAATTTATTTTTTTTCCTGCCACGTGACCTCACCCCCGCATTCCATGTGACCCTTCTTCCCTCTTCCCCTTATGCGATCGCCTTCCGAATGCTTCTCACGGTGCAACCACCACCATCTTACAACAGCGATGCACCCTTTACCCACAACCCCTTTCTCTCTCATCCCCTTGCGCTCGCACCTGTTTCCCGCAACCTCTGCCTTCACGACCCCTTCCTCCGCCTCCTTCGGTATTTGCAACCACCCCACGAATTCCGTGCCTCCGCAACTCCCACCATCATCCCTCTACAACCGTTGCCTGCAACAACTCCACAACTTCCACACTTCTCTATCTCCTTTGCTCATTACAACAAATACCGCATGTGATGCCAACTACCTTCAAAAGCTCCTATGCCACCATCGCCGTGTCATATCTGTCGTTTTTAAGAGAGAGAGATCCAGCCCCTCATCTTGTTCTTGCTGATGGTACATACTAAGAGAGTTGAGCAATGACACACTTGGCCATAAACGGCCATGATGAGATCCAAGGAGCCTCACAACTCCTTGTTTCAACTTCCAAAAATGAAGCTCGAGCCTCTAAGCCCTCCTCCTCACCGGCTTCTTGAGGCAGCAACTGGAGTTTTGCATCGCCACTCCATTCACAGGTGAAGAACCCTCTTTATTCCCCTTTCTTCCCCTCTCTTTTCCTCTTCTTCGTCTACTTCTTCTCCGTTTCCTTTGCTTTTCTTCCTCTTCTGTATCTTTTCCTCTTCATCCATTCATCAAACCACCATCCCCATTCCACCCTTGCCATCTCCGTCCACCATGCTCCACCGCTCATCTCCCGTCCAACCGTCTACCCTCGGTCACCCTCTATGGCTCTCAACCTCGGAGCCTAAGCACTCGAGCTTCACCACCTATCGGACTCCTCACCATTGCCAAGGCTGCAGTTTGCCTCGGAGAAACCCTAGTTACCGTGCTTCCACATTAACTGGCCTTTCCTCTAGTAGTCGGTCGTGACCGCTTCAGCCACAACGACATTGCTTTTGCTAATTCAAATTGAAGGGATTCCATCATGGTCGCAACACCCATCGCCACTTCTTAGAGAGGAATGAGAGAGATCTTGCCAACACCCTCAGGTGACAGCAGCATGCACTGTGGCTCGAGCAACGACACCCATCCTTCCGGCAAGATCGAGAAGGGTCTCTCTCTCTCTCTCTTCTGTAGCAGCAACCTCTAGTGGTAGCTTTTCAACCTCTCCTCCACCACGCGCTAGAGGCCAAGATCAGGCAGTTGTTTCGAGCTCTGCCATTCCTATTCAGCGAATAGGTAATTTCTCTACCCCTTTTATCTCTTTCTTCTTCATACTCTCATAATTCTCTACGTTATATGCCACACTCACTCCTTCACGATCTCATCATTGCCCACGATCTAGGCAGCACATCTCCATATGTCCATCAACATCAAGGAGCTCTGCCATCGACCTTCCATCTTTCGTATGACATTAGCCCTCTTCCCATCTCATCTTCCGCTTTGCAAATGACTTCACTGTTGTGAGTCCTCGATAGGAGCTTGAGTAGACTCTATCCACCTGCATCGCCCTCGAGCTTAGCCATCACCAATTGCCTCCAACTTTCATGGTGGAGCATCAACCCTGCAACCACCAACCTTTGTGCTGCTCCTCCAACTTCGCTCGTCGTATCTCTACCACTCGGCCATGTATCGGCTAAGCCCTCAGCCGCCCTCTTCATGCTCTACCTTGCTTGAGGGCTGCTCTATCTCTTCACGAGTCCACCACCTCATCGAAGTGCCTCCGAGCTCCGCTACCACCAGCGGCTCCTGATATCATCATCACCATCCTCGACCCGCATCAATGATGGTCGCCTCGACCTCCAAGTAGCACCACATTCGCTGGCCCACACCAATCATGCTCTCCTCTAGCTCCTTATGACTACCAACGGCTCCACTACTTGTGCCCTACCGCTCCATCGGTTGGTGCGCCCCATGGTCGACATGCCACTGTCACCCTAGTTTCCCCCTCATGTTCGACGCACATGGGCAAGTGAGAAATTTGCACATATACCCCCCTAAGTTTTGCAATTCATAGAGGAGTCCCCTCCATCCAAGGAACATGAGTAACACGTGCCTCGTGGAGATATTGCATTAAAACCCTTTGAGTCTTGGTAATTGCATCACCCACATTTTTTTGTATTTATTCTATTCTTTGTAATTGCATTCAGACCTCTGTATTTGAGTCTCCTTTTGAATAATCATTCTACATCATATTTTTATTCCAAAAATTGTACTATGTAGAACTATTTATTCTTTATCATGTGGATATTTGATTGAATCTTTGTGGAATATTATTGATTTAATATGAATATTTTTATGGAAAATTGCATAATTTGCAGACTACATTATTTGAAATTTATATTAAATCAATTATTGTTCCAAAAATTCCAAAAAATCATAGCATATAGATTTATGTGTGTTCTATTTTGTGCATAAAATATTTATTCTATTTGCAGGTATATCGAGGTTGTAATAAATTAAATGGTGAATTGAGTAATTAATTTTTTATAGGTTGTTGACCCATTATTTTTAGGATCTATTAGTTTCCTAGATACCTCTCACCTATACCTATTTAGGATAATTTTATTTCCAAGAAATAATTTAGTTTGTTGTTTATTATAATTAATTTATGAAAAATCACCCACCATGCATAATTAATTCATAATAAATTCAATTGTCATTCGGAAAATCCAAAAACGTTACAATCCATTCATTTCATAACCTTTTACATTTTGGCTATGTTTTTAGATTTTTGAAAATCATTTGATTGAAAATTATATTTTAACCCCTGAACTTGCTCAAATTGCATCTCATTATTAATTGCATTAATTTTTTTAAATGCCTCTATGAAAACCCAATTTCTTGATTACCTAATAACTGACCTAAGGAGACAGTGGCATCCCTGAGTTTGATCTAGGGCCCGCTTAAGTAAAACACAAATTTGACTGCTCACTTTAATTGTTATATTTATTGATTATTACTAAGTGCTCGACTGCTGCAACAAAACAACAATATTAGCTAGGTTATTTCAGTAATTTTTTAGATGGTGTCGTTGTCGGGGAGGCATGGCTTACGTTGATTTTTAGAAAATTTAGACATTATGTTTTCCAACACTCGGATAGTCTGACCCCTAACCTTTTACTTGTAATTAATACTCTATTTATTTTCCTGCATTATTTTTATTTTTATTTTTATTTATTTGTTTTATTTATTGTATTATTTCATTTTATATTGTATGTATCTCTTTGACCACCATCTTATTTTTCTGTGAGGGACTTGAGTTGACATAGCTGTCGCCTAGATAGCTGAGCAACTCAGGAGCATTGGAGGTCGGCTTCTCTGAGAATTAAACTGACTGAAGGAGTCACATAAAGTAAAGATCGAGTCGAGTCCTGAGAGAAAACGGAGTATTTGGATTTATTTCTACATTTATTTGATTTTTGTAATAATTTGAAATATTTGCACATTTCTATCAGATTCTGTTTGCAGTCTCGTCGTGTGTAATCTAAACATTTGGACACTTTTTTGTGTTGTGTTAAGACCTATTTCACTCTCCGGTATGGGTGGGGCTCGACATGAGTGGCACATAAGTTAGAACTGCACTTGCAGCTATTAGAGCTTTATTAGGTCTGTATTTCATTATGCTAGTAAAATCTAGGACCACACATTTTTACTTACCGTAGATTGTTCTACTTAGTAGAATTGAAATCAATTCTTCCTCGCTAATAGATCTTTTTTCTAGGCACGGTTTTCTGACTCACATTTCATTTAGAGTAAAAAAATATCAATTAAGTTGTGTATTTTGCATTGTAGAGAGCTGGAGGAACTGTAATTCTTCTTACTCAATCATTCATCATCATTTTCATCGATTACATCAGCTTCTTTTGATTCCCCCTCTCAGTTTTTAAAACTTTAGATAAAAGAATTGGGACTGGATGGTAGATGTGATTACCTGTGTGGATTAATTACCAGTGACAACTAATCTCAAAAATAAGGACTGCTAATTGAATTAGACCAAAAAATATGACTAAAATTAACCTCTGTTTTTGGGAGAGCAACCCCATCATTGTACGTTGGTATATACCTCCAGACAGAGTGGGTAAGGATGTACACACTAATGTTAGAGCCCAAATCCCTAGACATTCCCCCTAAGTCTCTGAAACTATCTCTTGCAGATTTGGGAGCTACAAGGGCTTGGCATCAACCTATGTTTTGGTTGTGTAATCTTGTGTGTCTCCATGGAGGAGTGATATTGAACCCTACAGTCTGGGCATATCACCCCAACGATTGGATTAGCATACAGGAGTACTGCTGGGAGTGAGGCGACTCACCTTGTGTGCATACATAAAAATAATGTTTTATTACTCAACTAAAATAAAAAAGATAACGTTCAGATCATTGCATCTGTCATAGTGTTAAGTTGGTGAAATTAGGGTTTGCTTTTGCATTTGTTTTTGTATCTGTCTATGTATGTTTTCCTTTTGTGTAATTGTGTGTTCTCACCTCAATCTGCTTTCATTCCTTCTCGAAGATGTAGGCTCATTGTTTTTCGTATTGACCATCTTCATCATATCTCTCCTCCATTAACCCTCTCTTTGAGATGGTTCTTCTGAATCCACCTTTCTTCTCCCCACCCCATTCCAACTATGAAGTCAGGCCTCCGACCAGCTTCCTAGTCTCTTCTTATTCCTTACAGCAGAATCCTCTCTTTGAGATGATTTCTCCGCAACCACTCTTCTTCTCTCTGCCCCACCCTTACTATGAAGTCAGAACTTTGACTGACTTCCCCACTTCTACGTACTTCTCACCTACCTTACATTCTCGCACACTTTATCCACTTCCATCCTTGGTTGATTCACCTTATTGTAAGGCCCTTGCTGGAATAATGGAACCATTTGAAGAGCAAGATATTGTTGAGTCAGATGATTGGTAGAGTTACCTACCCCCACATACTTCATTTCATTTTCATATAAATGTTGGGACAGGACAACGATTCAGACATGCACATCCTGACTTGACCTTAGGATACAATTTGGTCTATAGGACACAATGAGTGGATATGACCACACCTTTTATTTTTCCAGACTTGATTGATCTTCGTGATTAGAGAGCCTACATAGAAAGGTGATTGGAGTCATGAGTTTGATCTTCAAATCCCCTGTATATCGAATCCATTATTTGAAGCTCCGACCAATATCTGCCACACAGAAGCTCTCTACTCGACCCAAGACTACATGCTAGAGTCAAGGTATGCTGAGTATTATACTTTGAATTCTCAACAGCATCCTCCAATTGAGCAGAACTTGCCCACGATTTGTCATGAAGATGACATTTCTGGATTTGTCAAGAGACATGAATTAATGAAGAACATGTTGAAAAATGCCACTATCCTATTAATTGCATATGCTACCAGCCTAGGTATGAAAGTAGAGAACAACATGATTGGATTTGATGTTGAAGTCCAAGTGAACACTAGGGAACCCACACACTCTGTACAACTGGAGTCAACTCTACCTCCCTCATCTACTAACCACTTGCATTCCTCCTTCACATATCAAAAACACAAAAAAATGAAAAACCCAAAAGACCAAAAAATATGAAAATCTAGAAAATCGCAAAAAAATTAAAAATGATCTAAAAAATGGATCCTGCCCTTAGGAAAACTATTGCTGAGGAATTTATTCTTAAGCTCCCCTTAATAAATTCCATAGATCACTTCCCCAACCTTAAAATATTTGTGAATAGTAAATTGGTGCCCAAGAGGTCGGGTAATAAGAGAACAAGGACAGAAAGACACCTAGTGTATATGGCCTCCTCCTTAGTGATGGGGAGAAGGACCAAGAGCAACAGGGTGAAGCGGTTGCCCCAAGTTGAATGTGGAATCGAAGATACTACCTTCACCCATGCAAGAATCGATGATGAATCATCGATAAATATCCTCCAAACCTCTATGTTTGATAAGCTTATACTCAGAACACTAAGGAAATCGTGAGCAACGATTCAACTGGTTGACCGATCCCTTAAATGGTCGAGAGGAACCATCTCAGTCATCATTGATTTTCGAGGTTCTCCACTCAGTGTGGACTTCACGATCATTGATATTGAGACCTTGGAGAGTTCATGCAGTCTTCAATTATTTTTGGGAATTCTTTTCTTAGCCTTGGATAAGGTGGCTAAAGATTGCGAGACTAGGGAGATCGATTTTCCAGCATTCGGTATGTGTCCCCTGCATATAACCTTTGAGGGCACACCTCAACCCAAGGCAACCAACATAGCTACTGACATTCATGACCATCAAGAGACAAATGAGTCAAATCTCTCTACTACACTTGAGATACCAACTATCGAGCCGACCATTAGATCAGAGACTCCCCCACACATCCACGATTCCCGTTGCTTTTAACACCACCATTGTGACTTCTTCGATAGAGGACTCCAAACCCAAAGTTATCCTTAAGTCTGACAAAACATTTTTTGATTGTCTTGACCATTTCAATGATCTGACACATGAAACCACCAATTCTAAGCCAACTGAGAGCACTAGCATCTACCATAGATGTGTGCTGACCCTACAGGAGTATTACAATTTATATGGAGACCCATCCATTGAAGAACCTATGATCAGCATCACACTACCTCTCATACCTTCAACAAAGGAGACAACAAGGAACAAATTGACCCTTCCCAAAAAACATAGTTTCTCCATCCTCAAGTCAGTTATCTAGTGAGAGGACGTCGCGAATTGATTTCATAAGGTGTTCCCTCGATCCCCTCAAGGTGCATCACTCTCATCTCCCTCTAAATGCTTCACGTTCTAGAAAATTGATTATGAAAGTTTCCTTCAACATACGACAGAAGGAATTTTCTAAGGATTCCTAATTGGGTCCAGTTGAGATGATTTATTTGAGTGAGCTCAGTTCGATTGTCCTTAAGCTATTTTTTAGCGAGGAGTCATGTGTCGACCCTCGTTGGACGATCCCTTCACCACATTATTACATCTGAGGATGATTCCAACAAATACACGTATAATCCCTACCTCTTCATTCATGTAAGAAGGTTCCTTACAAACTTTCTTGATCCTTGTATATTCTCAATCCTCTTTGTATAGTTTTTATTCATTTTTGTTCCCACCCTCTACCATTATTTGTATCACTCTCCCCCTATTCCATATCATTCTCATTTGTGGCTATACTTACGATGCCCAGAGCCTAAGTATATGGAGACTGATGCCCACCATGTACATTTATTCATGCATTTCTCCTATTGACCTCAACCGCCCCATTTTTTCTCTTCTTCTACATCTAGGCTGACCACAACCTATGTATAGGGAGTCACTCGAATTCAATACTTTCATTCTTTTTCACTCTCCTATGGGCTATATCTTTTCCTCACTTCTTGTGCTCTGAGGACATAGCAGATACTAAGTATAGGGAGTGTGTGTATATTACATGTATAGTTTACCAATATCTCATACTTTTGTTTATTTTTGTATATATTATTTAGTAATTACGAGATGGGTAAAGCTAGTAAAAAAATTGTAAATTACATGTATACTTGTATAATTAGAATAATTATAAACAAGCTGTAAAATATGTATAATGTATATAATGTCCTCCTTGTAAAATTTTATGTAACTGTTATAAAATTCCTATAAATAATACTGTTGTAATTGTTGTAAAATAGGAGGTATACCCTAAAAAACTGTTGACTAATATAAATGCCCGGTTATTCACTCTTGCATATCATATGTGCATTCATTCAGAAAAACTTGCACTTCATTCATATGCATTTCATATTATCTGCATTTCATTTGTATATCTTGCATATGCAAAGTGGAAAGTTGGCAGGTTATGAATCGAGTTATTAATGAAAACCAAGGATGGACTTGATCTGACCTTAATTTACTTAAATTATAGAGGAACTTCAATTGAGAAGTAGGATTTTAGAAACTTTAGGTTGTAGAATTAATTCTCCAAGTTCACAAAACAGTGTTTAGAACAGTGTCTAGACTTACCTATTAGTGTCTAACCTGGTCGCCTCATTCTGAGTAGACTCTTGAAAAAGGAATTATTGTGTACTCTACATTGCACACTTAGCTAAACTCAGATGAGGTGTTGGAAGACCATGTGTTTCTTTCTTTGGTAGCGTGGACATCTAAAGATCAGAGTACCGGGTTGAAATAAAGCATTGGATGTGGAATAGACTGCTAGCACAATTTTTCTAAGACCCCAAAACATGAGAAGACCAAAAGACTCTATATTTGTCGGCGCACAAAAGATCCATGCAGAGCCACCGCATTTTTTTTACCAAAAAGAAGCAAACACCAAAATGGAAAAAATATATTTGACCAAAATGATCCAAGCTTTAGACAACGTGCAGATCTAGTAGAGACTTGGCTACACTGGCCAAGCTTCATAGAAGACTAGACTATACTAGCCACTCTCCACTTCTTTTCCACTTCTTCTATAATCCTCCCCTTACTCGTGAATTAGCAAGTTCCTGAACTTAGAAGGAAGTACCTGAGTCACTAAGGATGAGTTATTGAAGGAGGAGATTGCATGGTAGTCCAGCATCTTGGATGGGAATAGCTAACACCCATCACACCAGAGACAAATTTTTAGTGTTCATGTGGGATGCTTAAGTACAGGATTGAACTAAGATGACTTCTGAGTTGGGCCAGTATATTGACTTGTGCAAACTTGGAGGCTGTTGTTATTAAAAACCTGATTCTCATAATGAGTTCTGCCACATTATTAATCCAAATGTCCAGTCAAGATCCATTCAACTTTTGTTCATGACCTTGGTATGGAACCCAAAATCATTTCACTTTTGCGTTTCATTTTAGTTGCTCGGGGACGAGCAAGGTTTAAGTATAGGGGGTTGATGAATCTGTGATTCATCACTCTAAAAGATGAAAATATAGCTATGTTCTCAAATATTTAGCTACAATTCTACATTTATTTTGCATTATTATCATTCATGCACTTAGAGCTAATATTTTCATTTTAGCATGCATAATTGCATGAATAAGAAGCTCAAATTCCCTTATAAATATCACCTCTATATTATTATATTTTCTCTTATTTTTATTTTTTTTCACTAACTTGTAATTAAATAAAATCAACTCTATTGTGTACATACTACTAACATTAATAAAACAAAAATACCAAAAATACTAACTTGTAAAATTTCCTAATAAACTCTAAACCCTAGTTTTGAGACTAAAAGCCGTCAACGTGAATACCTCTCTTATACAGTCTCTGATGGGCCTCTACTCACTTTTGAATTAATGTAGATTAAATCACCTAAAAAACAACACTAAATTAAAAAGAATCAGAGTACATACATGAAATTTGAGATTTTGGCCCTCACTGTATATGTGCATATTTCCTATTTTAACCTTATTATCTTATGTATAAAAATAACTCTTTTTTATTATTTCTTTTGCATTTCTTTTCTTTGATTATTGTTAAAAACATTGTTTAAAAATCCAAATAAAACTGAATCAAAAATCCAAGAAAATAAAGAAACCTGAGTCAGTATATTTAGTTTATACAAATATCCCCTTTATTTTAATTGTTTATATTCTTAATTATTAAAAATTCAAAAAATTAGATTAATTTGTAAAAAAATATTTATATTTTATTTTGTTTTTTATCTTATTTAAAAATGCCAAAAAAATTACAAAATACAAAAAATGTAGTATTTTATATCTACAGAATACCACCAAAAATACTTTTTGTATAGTTGATCTCTTTTGGTTTTAGGTCCTTCATAGTTGTAGATCTCATGGTGATGAGCAACTTTCATGTTGAACACATTTTGATTTGATATCGTTTGTTATTTTTTAATTTTCCTTTACATTTAATTTTTTAATTTTTCTGGGAGCGACACACGGCAGCTTCTAGAGCCGCCATTTATCACCCCCACTTTTTTTTTCTTTTTATTTTATTTTATTAATTATTTAATCATTATTTTATTATTATATTATATTTTTTTAGTTTAGTTTATTTATTTATTGTATTTTATTTATTTATTTATTATTTTATTTATTTTTTATTTTTATTTCAATTTAGTTTTTCCCGCCATGTGGTCGTGCCCTCACACGCCACGACATCCACATTTCTCTCTTCTCCTCCACTCATCAAGGCAACTGTTGCCCACGATGCCAACTGCCTTTAAAAGCCCCTACATAATTATCGTTGCGCAATATCTACCGTTCTTGAGAGAGAGAGAGTCCCAACTCCTTGTCTCGTTCCTAGAGACAGCACAGACTAGGCGAGTTGAGCGACGAGGAGCCTCACAACTCCTTGTTATAGCTTCCACAAAAGCTTTTCTAACCTCAAAGCCATCATCCTCACTAGCTTCTTGATGCTGCGACCAGAGTTGCACACTGTCGCTCTATTCCTAGAGGAACCCTCTTTCTTCCCCTTTCTTCCCCTCTTTCCTCTTCTTCTTTGTTTGCTTCTTCTCCATTTCCTCTACTTTTCTTCCTCTACGCTATCTCTCCCTCTTCCTCAGTTCATCAAACCTCCTCCCCATTCCACCCTGTCCATCTCCATACACCATGCTCCTCCACTCATCTCCCCTCCAACCATCCACCCTCGGTCTCCCTCTATGCCTTTCCACATTGGGGTCTGAGCCCTCGAGGTTCGCCACCGACAGACTCCTCGCCATCGCCAAGGCTACAGTTCACCTCATAGAACCTCGCAGTTACTGCCCTTTCGCTTCAATGACCATTCCTTTCTCAAATTGATGGCCATCTCTACCTCAAGCGACCGACTCAGCCGCACTCCACCAAGACCACAATGCCCATCAGCCACTTCCTAGAGAGGAATGGGAGAGAGCTCATTGCCACCCTCATGTGACAACAACATGCATCATGGCTTGAGTAACGACGCCCATCCCTCTGATGAGATCTAGAAGTGTCTCTCTCTATATTCTATAGTACCAACCTCCAGAGGTAGCTGCTCAATCTCACACGCTTCGCCACACGCTAGAGGCCAAGAAAGGCAACTCTTTCGAGCTCTTCTAATCCTCTTCAGTGAACATTAAATTTCTCTACCCCTTCATCTCTTCCCTTCTTCATCCTCTCTTCGTTATCTTCCTATGCTCTTTATCTTCATCTTCCTCATTGAGCGCCTGTCGCACTCACTCCTTCACGATCTCTTCGGTGCACTCGATTGAAGAAACACATCTCCATTCATCAATCACCTTTGTGGAACTCTGTATTGACTTTCCTTCTTCTGCACGATATTAGCTATTGCCACACTTATGAATCTATGATTCATCATATTATTTGTCGTTCATTATTCTCCTTTTGTAAACTATTTAATAAAATTTGTGCTTAATTAACTCAAATTAAATTCTAACTTTGGGTAATTAAGTAACCCTAATTTAGTGTTTATTTGTATATATTTTATTTCCCTTTTTATTTTACTATTGTATATATTTGTTTTAGGTTTAAAAAGAAATTAAAAATACAAAAATATTAAACCATTAAAATTCAAGTGTTTTTATTCCTTAAAAATTCTTCCAAAAATTTCTCCCTTTGTTTGTCCTACTTGGTGTTCCTGGTCAACATGAAACTTGTAGATCTCATCATGATCTATAACCTTTACGTTTTGAATTTTTCTTAGTTTTCCTTGGAGTTAAATGTTTCATATTTTTTCTTTGTTTTTCTATTTTTTCTTTTACTTCATTAGGCCACGTGGCATTTCCTGGAGCCACCATGTGACCCTCCCCTTCATGTGCCACCCGCTTCCATCTCCACCATTCATCACTTCCTCCCATCCAATGCCTCTACTTCAGACACGTCGCTCACATTTCCACCGCTAGATCTGATCCTCATATCTGATCTGTGATGCTTCTATGTGCGCCCATCAGGACAGTTGGATCGCGAGATCTAACGGTCATGCCTTCTTCTTCTTTTTTGAACCACCTTCTCTCTATCCCACTATTTTGCTCCAACCGCTTGGCCCCTTCCCATTTTCCCCACACCTCTGATGACTCCCTCGCCCTCCTTATCTCCCTAAATCCAAGCCCTAACTTCCCTCTTCTTTGCTCAGCATGTACCACCCTCTCGCCCCTCTTCCTAGGTTGGCCCTGACCCCTCGAACCCACGTTTTCCACCACATGCACCTCACCTCCCTCTCCTTCAGATACTCATAGTCGCCCCCCATCGTGAACATCTTTCCGCAAAGGTCCTCCAAATTGCTAGCTCTTAATCAGTGATAGAAATCGAGAGTGTCGGTGAGCTAAGATTGAGCATTTCCTCTTGCATGATCCTTGCCATTTGAGGTGAGTCGCAATTTATCCGCTACTCGAGTTTCAAGCTGGTGACCTCCAGCTCGTGAGGAAAAGATTGGAGCATCAGCTCTAAACCCCATGTCTTTCATCCACCTTTCCAATTCATCTATGTGTGTTTGCCTACTTCCTAAGGTATGATTAATCTTGTTCTTCATATCTTTGTTTTTGTCATGTTTCTTTCCTTTTCTCTTGCACACGATCACACCACCCTCTTCTGACAACCACACCATCTTCGTCTCACTTCCAACACCTTCGTGTGTGCGCGTACACTCTCTCTCTCTCTCTCACACTCTTACAGCTTCTTTACCTTCTACTTCATGCCATTCCACCTTCACCCTTGCATAAGCTGGAGCTGAATCTGGGCTCTCTTCCACCACCCACCGACGAACCTCGATTCGCCCTCATGACCATTCCCTTCGAACTCTCTCGGCTTCGGCTATGCACTAATCACTGTAGGTACTCTAGTCCTTGTTGATTGGATGGAATTCAGAGACCTCCTCTGACCTCGAGCTTCATAACAATGGAGTTTCCATCGACACCTCAATCTAAACATCCTTTGAGCTTCTTCATCATCTCTCATCTTCTTGGAGGCATCATTGACCTTCCCCGATCTTCACTACTCTTAGAGACATCGAGAGGAGCCAGAGCACCTTTACCGAAGATCTACCCATGCATCGCCCATCACGATTGAGGAGGAAGAACACATGCTACAACTTCTGTTGGATCTGACCAACCCGATCAGATCTAACGGCTATGATCTCCTCCGAGCCTCTTCACCGAGCCATTGCTTTGAGCCGCAACCTCTGTTGTGCCAAGCTGTCTCCAAGCCTCGTAGTCAATCCACATCGCCCCAGCCGCAATCGAGCCTCGTCCCAAGCGTACTTTGCCTCATGTGAACGACCTCATATGACATGTGATTTTTGCATATGGACCCCTGTTGTTCTTGGAAATTGCATATTGGTTCTTCCTACGCGTGCATAACTCGTGCTACGTAGAGAATTTGCAAGATACGACTTGTTACTTTGCTTTATTGTGTTTATGTCCCTTTACTCATTGTAAAAATAGCACTTTAACCCCATCAGCTTTTCTTTATTGCATTTAAGCCCTTGTTTGGAACTTTTTGAATTAAAAAAGTTTATGTTTTATTGCAAATAGGCCCCTAGATTGATATGCGAATAACATAGGCACCCTTTACCTAAATTACATGAAGTTGTTCTTATTTTGACCCTCATTTAAGGCACTTTTACCTATCAGACATTGTTTGTAACCTACTGTGTGTTAATAAAAATTTAGAGAACTTAGGTTATTGATTATGCTTAATTGGTTCTCTTAATTAGCTTGATACATTGATTAAATGTATTATCTTACTCCCTGATTTAATTATTAATTCGTTAAATAACCAGGAACTTTAATTGGGAGTTTTCTCATATTAAATTCTTAATTTGTGTGCCTTATGGATCTAAATTGATCACTCTTTGAATATGTTGAGAACTATGATGCATTGATAAATTAAACCTTGAACTGAATTGAAGATCTTAATAAAATTTGTATTTAGTGGTTATTTAGATCATTGTTGATGGAGGATTTTAGGAGCTTAATTAAATCAAAACCTCTTGTCACCTAGGTCCATTTGGAGTGCTTGTTTTCAGTTGCATTATGCAACTTATTTTAAATTGCATAAAAATCATCAAAAATTTCATTCATACATTTTGTTGTGCATTGTGACTTGGCTTAGCCGAGATAGCCCCTCTTAGTATCTTGATCACCTTTGTTGATTCTCAATAAAAACTCTTAATACGTTGTGTCCCTGTGTTCAACCTGTACTTACTTGGGATATAAATTAAAGCCGAGACATTCCTCATGGAGATCCTTCCCTCAATTCTGCATGTTTTGCTGAGTGTCGTGCTACAATGAGTGATATCACATACACGTTCAATGGTTCATCAGATGGCACCATTACCGGGGACATGGCTTGATTAGTATTTGTATTTGGTTTTGATTTTTGTGATTAAGTGAATTTTGAGCTATTAAAGTTTGGCCTTATTTGTTTGAGTGTTTTTGTGTTTTTTGTTGTAATTAATTTATTATCTTTTTAGCTAAATAACTCCCAAACTATCTATTCATCATTTGTTGATTTGACTAGGGGGAGCTATGTGAAGGTTTGATCTTCGAGCCCGAGCTGAAGAGGGTTGAGTGGACCGCTTAGAGATAAGACTTGGACAATTAGATAAATCATTATTGAATTTCATTAGTATAATTATTCTTGTATTTATTTGTATAATTTAGGTAGTTATTTATTTCCAACAGCTCTTTTTTGTGAGCTCGTGAGTGTAAAAAGAGACTGGACATTATTTTTTCATTGTGTGTGGTTTTGTCAGGATTGATTCCTGACGTGAGTTGCGAAATTAAGGATAGGCACATAGTAGTATAGATTCAAATTTGTATGTGTTCTTCATAATTTAGGCCACACATATTAGAAGATTTCTCGTCTGATAAGATTCATAATGTGATGAACATAAGCACGTATTACTTAGCCAAATTGAACTTGATTCTTCCCCGCTAATAGTATCATGTTTAGGTGTGGTTTTTTTATCGGCATGTATTTAGTGTAAATTTAAAAATTTTGTTCTGCATAACACATGGAAAGTGCTTAGAGTTGCTACAAGTATAGTTTCTTCTGAGCATGCATCATAGTGTCTCATTTGCTTTCTGATTTCCGATTCCTCCATTGTTTTACAACTTAGGATTTAAAAGGAAATTAGGATTGAACTATAGGCATGCATTATTGTGCTTACATTTAATTTTCAAGTGACAACAAAAATATAAAATCGGGACTGAATTGAGCAGATCGATTAAACAAAATTGAAAAAAAACCTTGTTTTACTGGTGCATAAAAGCCTTCATTTATATCGCAGGTACTTACCTCCTGAAAAGACTGGGTAAGGACACAACCGCTAAGGATTAGAGCCAAAATCCATGGACTTGTACACTAAGTGCTTGGACTCACTCTTAGGGTCCTGTTATTACTACAAGCACTTGCCTCCAACCATTAGAAGAAGTGGTCCTGCTTCAAGTTGTTGTGTTCCGTTAGGTTGAACATGAACTACCTTAGGAGATTGCACCAGCGAGTAATGAATGAATAGATTGTCTTATCACCAATTTAAAATAGACAAGATAAATTGGCCGACTCTTATGGCCCTCACGTATGAAGTTGGTGAATAAAAAGGGTTTGCATTGTGCTTGAATTGCGTGAGTTTACTCTGCACTTTTACGTGCACGTAGAACTAGTGCCTCATTGAAATTTATACTCGAAATTGTTCTTTGACATCGAAGATCTAATTGGCTATATTTATTCGGACTTTGTGAATCTCTCGTTGACCATCCAAGGAGTACTTCTTCAAAGGTCCATTCACAACTCGAACTGGCTTGGCTCATGGCCCTCTTGAGTCTATAATTACTCACTTTTGGAATGGTCATACAATAACCATTCCCTTTCTCTCCTCCCACCTCACCAAGGAAGAACTTCGCCTCAGCGAGATCATCTTTATTTCATAATCCTCTTCTAATCAATAAATCAAACTATTGATGAAGGTCCTAAAGAAGATTTAAGAAATATGCCTCTGAAAAAGAAAGATGAAGAAGAAGAACACCTCGATGACCGCACACATATGGTACTAGCCAGATTAGTTGCATATGAGCAAGAACATGCATTACTCTGAGCTCAGCTTGGACAACTCAATGTTGGGAACAAATCACTAATGGATGTGGCACACAACCCCGAACAATATGGAATTTAGAATTATTTGAGTCCAATTGAACCCAAACTAGATTTTGTGTTGAAGCTGCAATTTCTGAACTTACTGCCTCACTTCAATAGGAATGCTTCTGAGGAGACATAAGCATTCCTGAGAGACTTTGAGCTCATCTGTACTAACCTTAGACATCATAGGGTTATACAGGATTATATTAGGTTCACAACCCTTCCATTTGCCTTGGGTGGCATGGCTGACTATTGGGTAAAGAACCTTGGAGTTACAATCACGATGTATGCCCAATTAAAGGGACATTTGAAGAAGTTCTACCCCATGAGTAGTACTAACATGATGAGGATGCACATCACTATCTTTTCTAATTATCCTATGAAGCCTTCTGTGACACATGGGAAAGGTAAAAGGATATCCTGCAGAAATGTACTTGTCATGGTCAAGATGACAACATTGTGGTCTAGTCGTTCTTCACTAGTCTCATCCCTGAGATGCAAGGTTTAGTGAGCACTATCTGTGGAGGTAGTTATACATTACGTGGAGCGGATACCGTCTGGAAGGTATTCGAGCAGATGGCTGAGACTAGTTGCTCAAAGACCACTAGCAGGGAATACACAAAATTCCCTAGTTCACTCTCAACTGGAGGGGGGAAGTCAACGGTGATCGATCTCTCTCAGGACGCAATCCCCAACATAGGGCTTATTGCAGACAAGATTACAATAATAGAGATGATCGATCGAAGGATTGATGAATTAGAAAGTAGCGTCTCCAAGATACCTAAACAGATGGAGGAGTTGACTGAGAAGGTATCTGAGATTAAGATACATGTTGTGACTGCACCCACAACCCATGTATATCGAGTTCACCCTAGTCAGGAGCATCTGGTATCAAGGCAACCCTAGCCGTGGGAGTAGGACCAGTCCTATGACCAAACTTTCCAGCAACAACCTCCATTAGCAAAGACAATTCAAGAGGAGCCTCCAATGGTTTGGGAGGTAAATGGAGTATGGTATACTCAGGACCTTGACAGAGAGGGAAGTACAAAGGATTAACATGCTTACCAGCATCCTCAAACTTTCACAACACCACATTCACTTCTGCACCTCCTCCTTCACAACAAAGCCGAGGATTCTAGTCACCCCAGCAACAGCCGCAGTAGTACCAGTAGTATGACCAATAAGGCCATTACCAGATAGGCCAGTAGCCAGTAGTGCCCACAGTTTCAACAGATACCCCTCACCAGCAACAACATAGGTAGTACCCCGACCAGCAGGGCTAGTCTTCCCGTTCTTCTTCTCAGTCTTATCCCCTTCCTTCATCCCATAGTCTCGTGGATATTCAGTAGTAGATACTCAACGAGATTCGCTCCTACAAGAATGAAATTCATGACTGGGTGGATGTTAACCACCTGTCTAGATGGAGATACGAGCAGTTTGTACATTCTACCTCGATCCTAGTCCAAATTGTTAGCCACGTGAGCCCGAGGCAAACCATTCCTGCAATAAATGCTATTGTAATAAATGATTTATCAATAAAAGTTATTGATTGTTTTCCACTCCCTTTCTGAGATTAAATGAATGAATGCACTATAAGATCCCTCTGTAGAATAAGGGCTATGTACCATGGCCAACTTGATAATCATACAGCTGTTGATTCATTGATTAAATCATAGAGGTTGATGCATGGATGAATATCTAAGGAGTTAGATAGAGGACTCATCAAGAATTATCAAATGATTGTTAAGTGTTGATCTCCAGACTGAGTAGGAGATGGCAATCCTTTCTCATTTGGCTAATATCTGACCGATCTATCAATGTATGTCCTCTACATGGGAATAGTGATTCGGAGGTGTCAGATTAGTTGAATCAATGGGTTAACTTAATGAGATCGAGATAACCAAAGACCTATGTTGGATACTGTCACAACATAGGCATGCATCCTCTGACCAGAGACATATGTGTTACTATATGTCTGAGTGTGTACATTTGGCAGACGAATGGGTTGATGACCTAACCAAGGTCTATACACCGACGAGCTGGTGTGCTTGTAAGGACATATGAGTAATATGATCTCTCAAAGGGATCATACATGTTCACATATGAATCGGAAGACATGAGCTCACTCATGAGATATTGGGACTGATCAAATTTCATGCATGGCCGTCATGCTTTGGAAGCATGATAAGAATTTGAAGGTATGATATATGCTTTGGGAAAGCTTATGATCAATACCAATTCCCAATGACCAAGATTGAGAAACTTGGTGATCAAACCGTGAAGATGATAGTGTAAAATTGATCTATGTCTTCAGGATGATCATAGGTCTTCCAGTACGCAGGATGTACATGTGTTGGGAATACCTGAGGGTGATGTGATCATAAACGATTGTATAACCATGACGCTTCCATTCCGAGGGACTGATGAAACAGGTTTGGATTTTAGTGACTCCTCTCAGTAGATAAGTGACCTAATCTTAGTCCATATATTGGACATTGATCTAAATGAGATTCAGATGCAATGAGAAGATTAGTTTACGGCCTTGATTTTATCAAGCATCTATGGGAGGTCCATGAGATCTGGATTTGAGATGTGATCTCAATATCCAGGTCACTACATGGAACAATACAATCGCTCTGTCCTTATCTCCAAGTATCTGTGGAGAAATCGCATTATTCTTGAAAGAGTTCAAGAATGATTCCATAGTTTAATTATATCTAAGTATTGATATATTGATAATTAAATGTCAATTAATTATCTTGATGCATGTGGATAATTATCCAATATAATAAAATGTGATTTAATTGTTGCGGATAAGAATAATATGGATAGCAATATCCAATTTATCATAATATATTATAAATGTGATTTATAATGTATTAGAGAGAGCTAATTATGATTTATATTTGTTAATTAATTATTGATGTGAATTGGATTCACATTGTATAATTAATTGAAAATGTAAATTATATTTTGTTTTGGGTTGTGAATGTGATTCACAAATTTCCAATGGCAAGACTGCAATATTCTTAAAATTAATTATGAATTATTTTTGTAGAATAAATCACAACAAAAGTTGTTGGAAAATATGAGAGATTTTCATGGACATATGCAATCTCATGAGATTGCCTCCACCATGGGATCATGGTGGACGACTACCAAGTCCCACAAGGAAATTGGTAGTCGTCCTACCTATTCCATATGGGATGCAATCTCTATGGTAATCTCTCCATATTTGTTTAATTTAATTTAGGATTGAATTGTATTTGACTTATCAAATATATTTAATCTAAATAAATTATTAGTTGTTGGTTTTTTACCAACAACAATCTTGACCATTGGATTAAATGCAAATCAATCTCATCCATTGATTTGTGTCTCATGGATTGTGATCCATGGACTCCCAAAACTTATAAATAGAGAGGCATACCTTGCTCTCTAGGGTTATGCAATTGAGATACAACTCACTCTCTCTTCCTTCCAAATGCCAACCATGTTCTCTTCTCCATTGGTGGTCGTCCACCAAGCCCTAGAGGAGAAACCTCATCGTCTCTTTGCCACCGCACCGCCGCCTCGACGTTCCTCGATTCTCCATCTTCTTTGAAGTGATACGCTCTAGGACAAGGTGTTTGATCTCGTGTGACGAGATCAGAAGTTCCTCATGCATGGATCAACTTCTTGGATTGTTAGGATCACGTGATTCATCCCCGCGCTCGCAAGCGTCTTCTCCGACGATCGGACTTGAGACTGGAGGTCTCTTTTCGTAGAGACTCGATCAACCATGCTACAAGAGGTATTCCTTTATACTTGATGTGATTTTAGATGAAACGATCCGAGAATCGTTCTTGGATCATGTGGTTTCATCACATTATTTTTTTTAAATTCTGCTGCATAAAACAACTAGTACAACTAGTCGTTCTTCGTCGTATTCGATACGATGCTCATGCTTTCATGATGTGCTTGAGGATTATCCCATATCCTTCAAGTTGTATCAGAGCCTTAGGTCGATGGTTTTAGATACGATCCATAAACCTAGGACGACTTGGGTTCATTAAGGTTGAAAAATTTTTGTCGCATTTCATTTGTACATCTCTGTTTAGTGAATACATTCGGCCCTATTTAAATTATTTAATCACGAATTAATCACTTGTATTTTGTTCCCCATTAAATAAGGAAACCATAGGATCTGATTTTACGTAATTTGGATTCCGTTTTCTTGAGATATGGTCGTTTTAATGAACATGTATTCACTGTTGCGGGAACTGTGAATCTTAACATGATTAATGAGTTAATTACTGTTTTGATGCACCTAGAAATGCGTGACATATCACTAAGGTTCTGTTATAATCCAAATTATAAATCTTTGGAAAGTGATTTTGCATAATTAGGATTTGATTTGATTGAGATATGTTAATTTTAATAAGTAGGGGTCACTGATGAAATTGCATTCCATATTAAGAACCATGTGATTGTCAATTTGTGAAATTAATTGTTAATTTCCTGAAATAATTATGGGAAAAAATTGAAAAATATTTAGTGATGATTATTTCCTTAATTGACTTGGCCTCAATAAATAAAATGATTAGATTTGATCTAGATCATAATTAGAAACACAATCAACAAACAACTTGCTTGAATAGTATTGGGAATTTGGTTACCAAATTTCCTTATAATCAAAATTGTTTTGATTATTACTATATGGTATAATTTCGGTTGAAGAACCGATGATCATCTAAAGTACAAAGTGATTGGCTCGTTATTATCTTTTCTCGAGGCAGATATGATGTCTAGTCAGGGAGCGTTGGGGTAGCAAGTTGCACCGTGTGCGGTCTGTCCCACTCCCGTCGGTACTGGTCATGACAGCGGGTAGGGAACGAATGATGCCTGAGAGATCATGATGTATTTTATAATTTTTAATATTCGAATCAATACGTACTTTGAGATAATACAATATATATATTCAAGTAAAACCAATGAAATTTGTTGATTGAATTGGATTGATAATTGATTTAATGAGATTGAATTAATTATATCAAATTAAAACACTCTATTATGAATAGATGTGTATTTTCCTTGGAAGAATTAATTATATGAATATGATTCATGATAATTAATTAAAATTTGAATATGAGGTAGAGGATCACATAAGTGACATCCGTGGTCTTCCGTCAAGGTGAAGGGTTCCGTCGCCAGGGATTGCATGTAGGAGACGCTTGTCCAAAGTGACAGCTCCTGTATGTAACTACATCTGGATCTGGCTCTTTGCTTCTCGAAAGAGTAAGGTTGTATGCGTAGTGACCCAAATATCGTATCCTCATATAATTGGAGTGATATTGGATTACGCATAGCGAGTACTATTCCTGTTGATGGTTGGTTCAATTAATGTCTGGTCAACATCACCTTAGGGGTGGTGGGCCTGGTTGTTAAAGACTGAATTGGGAAATGCAAGTTGGACTTACAAGGCGGAATATGTTCCCACTTTTCTTTATTGGAATCACAGATTATCAGATTATTTTGATGTGACAAAGGTAAAGAGGAGATCCCAGTTCTTGCTAGAGATATTACAGTAAGTATATCTCTTGCTTTGAAAGTGATTAAGGGAATGAACTTTCAAAGTTGACAATGCAAGAATAATATGATTTAAAATACCTAAATCGAATGTCATAAATTTGAATATATTATTATATGTTCTAATACAGTGCATTCTTAATTTCAGAAAATGAAGTCCATGAACCCACTAAACAGGCTTCTGGAGGTCAACCAGTTGACCGGACTCAATTATTCAGATTGGATCTGTAATTTGGAGCTTGTTCTCTCAGCTAAGCGCATAAGTTATGTGCTCACAGAAGACAAGAATGAAAGCCCTAAATCGAAGGAAGAAAAGCAATATAATGACAAGTATGATAAAGATCATGCCTTGGCTAGATGATATATCCTGGGTTCTCTCTCCAATGTTCTTCAGAAGCAACATGTGGATATGCGCACATGCCAGGAAATAATGCAGAATCTGAAAGATATGTTTGGTGACATAAACCGCATCCAGCGTTACAATATTATGAAAGAACTCGTTTGCTGCATGATGCAGGAAGGAACTTTAGTCCGAGAACATGTTCTCAAAATGTTTGGGTACTTGTCTGAGCTAGAGACCCTTGGGGCAAATATGGATGTAGACATGCAAGATGACTTCATTCTGTTGTCTTTGCCCAAGTCTTTCAATAATTTTGTGGTTTCATTCCATAGGAACATGTTGGACTTGACTAACGCTGGACTTCTTGCTGCATTAAAGTCTACGGAAGATGTAATGAAGAAAGATGGTCCCTCTAGCAGTGCAATGGTGGCACTGGTCAAAGGGAAGCATGGTCGGAAGCAAGGTTCTCGGAAGAGCCCGGTCCAGAAGAGAAAGAAGAAGAGTCAAGGCATTGGCTCATCTTCCAATGCATCCACACTGATAGCGTCGAAGAAAACTGACGTCTGTTACCACTGCAAGAAGCCGAGGCACTGGAGGTGTAACTGCCCGGAATACCTGAAGTCGATCGACAAAGGTAAAGCCCTAGCAGGTATGAAATCTACTTTCATCATTGAAACTAATTTTCTCATTGGACGAGAAGGAAGTTGGGTTGTAGATTATGGTGCTTCTGTTCATGTATGCAATTTGTTGCATTTGTTTTAGGAAACTAGGAATCTGGAAGAAGGGGAGATAGTCTTCCAGATGGGATCTGATGTAAGTATTGCAGCAGTCGCCGTCGGGATCTGTTGACTATCAATATCTAGTGGTAGAGTCTTAGTACTTAAAGAGTGTCTTTATGTACCTGAAGTCAGAAGGAATTTGATATCAGTAACTAAGCTTGTTAGAAGTGGATATTCATTCCGTTTCTGTAATAAATTAGTCATAAATCGTTATGATAAATAAATTGCGGATGGTATTTTTACTTCTGGTGGACTCTACGAATTGTGCATTGATAAATGTGTCATGAATGTTACAACCACTAATAATAAAAACCCAAAAAGATCCACAGAGGATGGAAATCTTTCGTTGAGATTTGGCATCAAAGACGTGGTCATTTATCTATTGATAAGATCAATAGATTGATAATGGATGGACCTTTGGATTTTCTACAGGTTCAACCTTTGCCTACCTGCAAACATTGCATTCAATGTAAAATGACTAGGACGCATTTCCGTAACAAGGTTACAAGATGCGAAGGTATTATTGACCTAGTACATACCTATGTATGTGGTCCCTTCAGTACCGCGACTCAACATGGATATCGATATTATTTGGCGTTTATTGATGACCATTCATGATACGGGTTTGTCTTCCTATTACATCATAAATCTGAAACCTTTGAAAAGTTCAAAGAATTCAAGGCTTTGGTTGAGAACCAAAATTATAGGAAGATTAAACGGATTCGATCTGATTGAGGTGGAGAGTAACTCTCAGATGAATTCGGGGAATATCTTAAAGAGAATGGAATTGTCTCCAATCTCACTCCTCCTGGAACTCCCCAACTTAATGGTGATGCTGAAAGACGCAACAAGACTATCATTGATATGGTCCGTTTAATGATGAGCAAAGCACATTTACCACATAATTTCTCAGGATATGTAGTAGAGACTGTAATATATACCTGAATAAGATTCCTAACAAAATTGTACCTAGAACTCCTCATGAGCTTTGGTATGGAACCAAACCTAGTATAAATCACTTGAGGATTTTGGGTTGCTTGGTCCATGCGAAGAACGTGTATGCAAGTAAGCTAGAATCTCGCTCTCGTGAGTGTTACTTCATTGGATATGTTAAAGATGGTATTGGATACCAGCTCTAAGACCTTGAGACCCAAAAGGTTTTTGTATCTAGAGATGTGAAATTTCTAAAAAAATGATTTCCTTAAAGGTCAAGACACAAATGAAGTAGAGGAACTCATTGAATCCTCTGAGGATTCTAAGCTTCTTGAGCCAGAAACTAAAGAGATAAATAAAGATGAAACACCCATACCTCTCCGAAGAAGTTCGAGGGTGGTTGCACCACCTGAAAGGTATGGATTCCATGTGTCAAGTGAAATTGATAATGATCCTTCTTCATTTGATGAAGCACTCGTAGATCATGACATGGATAGATGGATGCTAGCCATGAAGTCAGAAATTGACTCCTTGCATAAGAATGGCATATGGACCCTAGAGGATCCACCTAAAGTGGTAAAACCCATTACGTGTAAATGGAACTTCAAGAGAAAGAGGGGACCTGATGGGAAAGTGGAGAATTTCAAGGCACGGTTGGTTGCCAAAGGCTACACACAAAGAGAAGGCATCGACTACGATGAGGCGTTCTCTCCTGTGGCTATGCTTAAATCCATCAGGATATTGCTATCTATAGCTGCATATCTTTACTACGACATCTGGAAGATGGACGTCAAGACAGCTTTCCTCAATGGATACCTCATGGAGGATATCTATATGGAGCAGCCCCAGGGCTTCATAATTGAGGATGGCAATGTATGCAAGCTGAAGAAATCCATCTATGGGCTCAAACAAGCTTCTCGTAGCTGGAACATCAGATTTCACGAAACCATAAAGAGTTATGATTTTGTGCAGAATCCTGATGAACCTTGTACGTACAAGAAGCTTAGTGGGAGCGCCATAGTGTTCATCGTATGACATCCTTATTGGGAATGATACAGGAATGATGGCCAGTGTGAAAATTTGGCTATCCCATACCTTTGAGATGAAAGATTTCAGTGAAGCCTCTTACATCTTTGGTCTGAAGTTGTTCAGAAACTGAGAAATGAGATATTGGGATTGTCACAACACAGGTGCATTAAGAAGATTCTTGAACGATTCCATATGGATAGTTCTAAGAAAGGTTTCCTCCCCTTAATACATGGTATCCACCTATCTAAAGGGATGGCTCCTCAAAATGTTGAGGAAAAGAAATCCATAGCTGGATGCCCCTATGCATCAGCTGTAAGAAGCATAATATACGCCATGATGTGTACGAGCCAGTGAGAGTGGTTGGTCGTTACCAATCCTACTATGGAGAGCAACACTAGAATGCAGTAAAGAACATATTCAAATATCTAAGACGGACGTAAGATTACATCTTGGTCTATGGAGATGGTGATCTCCAAGTCTTGGGATATACATATTTTGACTTCCAGTCGGATATTGATGATCGAAAGTCGACATCAGGGTTTATATTCATGTTGAACGGTGGTGTTGTGAGCTGGAGAAGCAAGAAGCAGGACACTACAATAAATTCAACAACAGAAGCCGAGTACATTGCCACATCAGATGCTGCAAAGGAGGCGGTGTGGTTGCGCAAGTTCATCCTGGAGCTTGGCATAGTTTCATCTGACACTCCCATCCCATTACTCTGCGATAACACGGGAGCCATTGCCCAGGCGAAGGAACCCAGATGGCATTAAAAGAGAAAGCACGTGGAAAGGAAATACCACACCATTCAGAAGATTCAAAAGCGTAGTGATATCATCATCACCATGGTGGCCTCCTCCTACAACGTTGCTGATCCTCTTACCAAACCTCTGACACAGAAGGTTTTCGACCAGCATTTAATGAGTATGGGTTTAAGGATTATTCCTGAATGGTTCTGAGGGACAGTGGGAGGTTGTTAGCTATGTGAACTCGAGGCGAACCATTCCTGCAATAAATGTTATTGTAATACATGATTTATCAATAAAAATTATTGATTGTTTTTCACTCCCTTTCTGAGATTAAATGAGTGAATGCACTATAAGGTCCCTCTGTAGAATAAGGGTTATGTACCATGGCCAACATGATAATCATACAGCTGTTGATTCATTGATTGAATCATAGAGGCTGATGCTTGGATGAATATCTAAGGAGTTAGATAGAGGACTCATCAAGCATCATCAGATGATTGTTAAGTGATGATCTCCATCTTGAGTAGGAGATGGAAATCCTTTCTCATTTGGCTGATATCTAACCGACCTCTCGATGTAGGTCCTCTGCATAGGAATAGTGATTCGGAGGTGTCAGATTAGTTGAGTCAATGGGTTG
Organism: Ottelia alismoides; assembly: GCA_037367405.1. Classification (NCBI taxonomy): domain Eukaryota; kingdom Viridiplantae; phylum Streptophyta; class Magnoliopsida; order Alismatales; family Hydrocharitaceae; genus Ottelia; species Ottelia alismoides. The sequence continues at coordinate 101,052 of JAZKJV010010370.1, read as the reverse complement.
ACTTAATGAGATCGAGATAACCAAAGACCTATGTTGAATATTGTCATAGCATAGGCATGCATACTCTGACCATAGACAGATGTGTTACTATATGTCTGAGTATGTACATATGGCAGACCAATGGGTTGATGACCTAACCAAGGTCTATACACCGGCGATCTAGTGTGCATGTAAGGACATATGAGTAATACGATCTCTCAAAGGGATCATACAGGTTCACATATGAACCGGAATACATGAGCTCACTCATGAGGTATTGGGACTGATCAAATTCCATGCATGGTCGTCATGCTTTGGAAGCATGACAAGAATTTGAAGGTATGATATATGCTTTTGGAAAGCATATGATCAATACCAATTCCCAATGACCAAGATTGAGAAACTTGGTGATCAAACCCTGAAGATGACAATGTAAAATTGATCTATATCTTCAGGATGATCGTAGGTCTTCCAGTATGCAGGATGTACAGGTATTGGGAATACCTGAGGGTGGTGTGATCATAAACTATTGTATAACCATGACACTTTTATTCTGAGGGAGTGATGAAACATGTTTGGATTTTAGTGACACCTCTCAGTAGAGAAGTGACCTAATCTTATACCATATATTGGACATTGATCTGAATGAGATTCAGTTGCAATGAGAAGATTAGGTTTTCGACCTTGATTTAATCAAGCATCTATGGGAGGTCCATGAGATTTGGATTTGAGATGTGTTCTCAATTTCCAAGTTACGATACGTGGAACAATACAATCGCCATGTCCTTATCTTCAAGTATCTGCGAAGAAATCACATTATTCTTAAAAGAGTTCAAGAGTGATTCCATACTTGAATTATATCTAAGCATTGAGAGATTGATAATTAAATGTGATTTAATTATATTCATGCTTGTGGATAATTATCCAATATAATTAAATGTGATTCAATTATTGCAGATAAGATAAGGTGGATATCAATATCCAATTAATCATAATACATTATAAATGTGATTTATAATGTATTAGAGAGAGGTAATTATGATTTATATTTGTTAATTAATTATTGATGTAAATTGGATTCACATTGTATAATTAATTGAAAATGTAAATTATATTTTATTTTGGGTTGTGAATGTGAATAACAAATCTCCAATGGCAAGATTGCAATATTCTGTAAATTAATTATGAATTATTTTTGTTGAATAAGTCACAACAAAAAGTTGTTGGAAAATATGGGAGATTTTCATGGAGATATGCAATCTCATGAGATTTCATGAGATTGTCTCCACCATGGTATCATGATGGATGGCTACCAAGTCCCACAAGAAAATTGGTAGCCATCCTACCTACTCCATATGGGGATACAATCTCCATGCTAATCTCTCCATATTTGTTTGATTTAATTTAGGATTGAATTTTATTTGATTTATCGAATATATTTAATCTGAATTAAGTTATAAGCTGTTGGTTTTTTACCGACAACAATCTTGACCATTAGATTAAACACAAATCAATCTCATCCATTGATTTGGTGATTCTCATGGATTGTGATCCATGGACTGCCACCCCTATAAATAGAGAGGCATGCCTTGCTCTTTAAGGTTATGCAATTGATATACAACTCTCTCTCTCTCTTACTCCCACACGCCAACCATCTTCTCTTCTCCATTGGTGGCCGTCCACCAAGCCATAGAGGAGAAGCCTCGTCGTTGCTTCGCCACCATGCTACCGCCTCGATGTTCCTCGATTCTCCATCTTCTTTGGAGTGCTACGCTCAAGGAGAAGGTGTTTGATCTCGTGGGATGAGGGAGTTCCCCGTGCTTGGATCAACTTCTTGGATTACGAGGATCATGCGATTCATCCCTGCACTTTGCAAGTGTCTTCTCCGATGATCGAACTTGAGACAAGAGGTCTCTTTTTGTAGAGACTCGATCAACCAAGCTACAAAAGATATCCTTTATACTTGATGTGGTTTTAGATGAAACGATCCGAGAATCGTTTCTTAGATCATGTGGTTTTATCACATGATTTTTTTTTAAATTCCGCTGCATAGAACAACTAGTACAACTAGTCGTTCTTCATCGTATTCGATACGATGCTCACGCTTCCGTGATGCCGCTTGAGGATTATCCCATATCCTTCACAAGTTCAGTCTAACCCCAATATCCTGAACCGATGTAGTTCTCGTAATACTTTGGTCAGGTATACTATTCATCATCACATAGATATGAACATGACATTCTTTCATTTGACGAAGCTAACCATATGTCACTCAACAGTGGAAGGACCACGATTGTACTTGACCAGATGAGGATACGAGGAGGGGCATCTATGGAAGCTCACATGCTAGAATGAAAGAGATAGGGCTAGAAGGGGGATCCTCCCCCTTGGTCCCTTCTTGCCCTTTAAGTGGTCGCTCAGTGTGAGCTCGGTGGTTTCGAGCCTGCTGGTTCGTTTGAGGTTTGGACACACCACGATCCATCATCTGGACTATCCGATCATGAGTTTGGACAGTGGCTACTCTCTGTCATCCTCTGTTAGTTACCGGAGGACGCTACGCTTCGGCGACCACTATCTAGCTCCGTCGTGCTCCGAGGGCTCGTTTGCAGGTCGAGGAGCTTGCTGGAGGGCTGGCGGAGATCTTGGAGATGTGGCGAAGCTTCATCATTGTCTAGAGCAGTAAGGTGGAGGAAGTTCACCGGAGTTGGTGCTCGAGATCGGTGAGGAGGCCCAACGTTCGACTATTGAGTATCTGCATGGTTAGAAAGATAGCCAAAATGTGTGGTATGCGTGAGTGTTGTGAGGTGAAATGGAGGGTCGTGGGCGATGGGAGGCGGTATCCAGGATCTTCTTATCCGACAAAGCAGGGAGAAGATGGGTCGGAGCAGGGGAGGTTATGGAGAAAGGGGAAGGGTGAGCGGAGGCATTTGTGTGGATGAAGATGTTCTGGAGGAGCTCAATGGATGATTGGTTATTGGTCAGGGTGACGGAGAATGTCGGAAAAATTAGAAGAAAAACAAGGAAACGAAGGGAGAGGGTACCTCATCGGAGAGGGGAATCCGGTGGAGGAAGAGGCTTGTGTTGGGCTTTGCAAAAGCTGAGGGTTCGTTGCTCTGACTCGGGCAGCTGCTTCGAGGAGCTCAGCGATGGTGGAGATGCCGCGACGTGGCGGGATAGCCACGGATCACACCTGAGCACTTAGCCACCATTATGGTCCTCCTCCGACCTCTGTCTATCACAGGGATGCGGAGGAGGGCTAGGGCTTAGGCTTGGATTTGGTGGATAGGGTTAATGGTGGCGGGGGCGGAGGTTTTATGGGGGTGATTCAGTCATTTTGTGATGGTGAGAGTCTTTGAACGGCTGGAAGAGTGATGGAGGGAATGATGGAGGGGGCCTTGGAGGTTACGCGAGGACGGTAGAGGTGCGGGCTTGCGATGGTGGCATTAGGAGCGGAGAGGATATGGAGAAGGAGCGGAAATGGAAAGGGTTTGAGGGGCTCACAAGGTGTAACGGACGGGGGAGCTTGCGTGGGAGGAAGACGATGCTCCTAGTCGTTGGATCATGGGATCCAACGGCTATGAGCTAGTGCGGTCGAAGGGGTGGGATCAGATCAACGATCTGATCGAACGTTGGGAAAAGGGGAGTGGGTGAATTGTTGTGATGAGGATGGAAGGCGATCTGAGGGTCGAGAATTTAGGGATGACGTGGTGCAATGGTAGCCGTAGGAAGGAATGAAGATCCTACAGTTGTAGTGAGGCGTGAAGGCGCGGTTGAGATCTGATCTAATGATCAGACCAGATGGCTCTCATGGAGGCAGTAATGGATGGTGAGGATCTGGGGCGGGCTAGGAGTATCAAGCGGCTAGGAGAAGCATCGGGTAGCGTAAGAGAAGGCAGCCATGTGGGCAGCCCAGAGGGCACCACGTGGCTGCAAAAGGAAAATAAAAAAATGCAAAAAAATAAAAATATATATAGGAATTAGTTAGAGGCAAAATTAGGGAAGCAACAAAACATGAAAGTTGTAGATCTCGATGAGATCTACAAGTTTCATGTTTGACAAAAAGCTAAAAGAGGTAATTTGTACAAAAGTGAGTTTTAGGGGTATTTTTAAAGGGTTAAAATACTTGCTTTTGGTTTTGAGTTGTTTTTGTATTTTTTAGATCTTTTAAGGGTTGGAGATATTTTAGAGGATTACTTAATCTAATTTTCTGAGTTTTTTATAAGAAAATAATTATAAAGTAAATAATTGTAATTATAAACAATAATTATAGGTTAATTATAAACAATAAATACAAAATAAAAATGTGGAATTATTAGTAATTTTTATAGGATTATTTATTTAGAGGATTAAGAATTGATTTTTAGCATGATGAATATGAGATTCAACAGTGGGAGTACACAAGGCAACAGATGGAAGAAAGAGGGACGTGTGGGTAGAGGTAGTACTACTGGTTCTGCTTATGAATGAAAAAAATTAGAGCTTCCATTTGCTCTTTAATGGAGAAAAAAATAAAATACTTTTAATCGTATATAAATGATGGAATATAAAAACAAGGCTGTCGTGGAGAGTACTCCACTAATACTAACATTACATCATCTATTTTTGGTATGTTTTTTAAATATTTAGTTAGTATTTAAATTGTTTACTTTTTATGTAATTTACTGTATTTAGCATACCATTTGCATGTGTTAATGGAGAAAAAATTGCACGCAATTTCATCAACGATTCATTCTTTGCTACAATAAAATGGCAACAAATGCATGTAATAAGAAATTAATGGGGCTGCCCCCTTGGTGCCGTGCCATTTTCGATATTTTTTTATTTTTTTATTTTTAGAAAATATTGCTATGTATATTCATCCATATATCCTTCTTATATGTCATTCGAATTTCGTCAGAAATAGAGACTCCCATGGCCTCCATCCATACGGTCATTTTTTAACGGGTCGCAGGATTTTTTAAATCGACACTATTTCGATGGAGGTCGTAGGAGTCTCTATATATTTTTCAAAAAAATATGCCGAAATAGAAGGCAGTGCAGGCCATATTGGCTGCTCCAAGGGCGCAACCCCATTAAATCCATGTAATTATCCCTATTTATGATATAAATAGCGATGAATAAATACAAGCGTCATTATGTTAATGAGTTTGCAAATATAACGACAGATTTAGCTAATTGTTGTTATTTAAATGTCACGATAGCTATGCTTTGTTGTTAGTGAGCCCATTAGTTCTTGGTTGTGTCATACAATTGGTTGTGTCATACAGTCATGAGATGAAATACTAAGCAAAGCGAAAAGTATTAAGTAAAGTAATTGAAATGCCAATTGGGAGAAGAACAATAATTTTAATATATGTGGTCAATAAAAAATATCACATCCTTCGTAATTTTCGAGGATGGATGAATATACCATGTAATTTCCTCGAACATCACTCCTTCCAATCACCAAACAGATGTCCGCTATACTTTCACCTTCCAGTAGGGTGATGATTTCGAGATGTCTGGAATTAAAAACATATCCAAACTATTTTCAAAGCAAACAATATTTAGAAGAGCAATCACTAATTTTGTATACGGGCAACCCAAAAATACGTGCAAAGGGGATTGTGTATCTATAACAGCTTGGATTTCTCCCCCACATTTTTCCTCTAATTGTCATTACTGAATTATCCAAAAATGGAATGGCAATTAGAAGCGATTTAATACCCAATTGATATAAATTTTAATATCCCATTAACCTCTCCTCATTGATGATCATAAAAAGCCTTCACTCTTGATCAAACGTCACCTTCTCTACCATTCATTTGTGTGTATATATACATAGAGAGAGAGAGAGAGAGAGTTAACTCATCTGGAGACTCGCCTTTTTCACAATGATGCTGGTGTCGAAACAGTGGAGGAGAGCGCTGATCCATGATAAGGGGAGCGGCGCCAAGAAAACAATGTCGAAAGACAATGCATTGGACCTTAGTATGTATTGGTTTAGGATTACTATCTATAATTGTATGTGTCGGATCCAAATGATACTACGTATTAGAGATGATCATTGCATGATTATATAAGATCTCTAGATGTATTTGTTGCCATGCTCCAATCATTTCAGTTCTAACTAGTGTTTCATCACATGAAGATAGTTGAATTCAATTTTCTTGTTCGATGTCTACCAATGGTGATTCCGTGAATTTTCATATGTATATTCCTCCCAAGACACTGTGTACATTTGATGGCAAAAGGATTAACTTTCTATTAGCAAACGCATTCCTAAGCATGTTGAGTCTTGCTTGGATAGTTTTTTCTATCTAAAAAAGTCTTAAGTAACGCAACCATTGCTTTTATGGGTTCAGTGCAAATTAATCTTGCCATACATCTTTAGAATGGCATATTGTAGATATCTTAATCGAGGAGATTCCAAGAGGTAAGCGGAATTGACTGCACTAATAGTGAATAGGTATGGAAAAACCATTTCTCTGTGACAATAAAAAAGAGAAGATAAAGGAGCTTGAGTTGATTCATATAAATGAATCCATTTATGTCGAGGTATGAACTTGAGTTATAGCACTTATTATTCCACTTAAAAATCCATGAGAAAGGATTAGTCAAGTACAATAATAAGAGAACTAATTTCACCTGAGTTTCACCGAGAATCTCGTTACATTTCATATGATGTGTCATTACCAATTTTCCAACAACCTTAGTTGCTTTACCAACCTTCCAAATTCTTCACAAACATGTCATTCTATCTCATTAGTCTTTACAATGCACAATATTAATATAGTGGTAGCATTGAAGGTGACGTAGTTAATAAAAATATTTATATTTGCGAGATCATCTAAGGTTATCATGGGTTATCAAACTTTGGAGGAATATAATTTGTTTGAGGTAATCCACGGTTACAGTAAAATTTGGAAATATTATTAAGATCTTGTAATTGATAAAGTCTATAATTACTGGTTTTATCGTTTACCATGTAGTGTGATTTTATCTTAAAGAAAATAAACCTTTCTCAATATACATAACTTCCGAGTCCTTAGGATGTTAACAAATTAGTGATTCATCATTATGAGCTTAAAGTGATATGGGCAAAACTTACAACCTAAAGAGATTTAAGGTACAAACTCATAAAGAGTCACATAGACAGTCGCAAGAGGTCGTGTTAGACCAAGGGGCAATGCCGCAAGAGGCTTATGGTTTCCAAGAAACCACAAAGGCAAAAACTAAGTCCTTTAGCTACACTATCATGTCATGCAATGGACCACAAGTGCCAACGGTGTTGAAAATGTAACAAGATAAGTAGATGAAAAGTTATGTAAAGAAATAGTTTATAAAGGTAGACCTTTGAATACAAGAGGAAATGATTTATAATGGTAAATCATTAAATGTTATGCAAGAAAATGATTTTATAAAATAATAAACCAGTAAATAATGTACAGGAAATGGTTTAAGAAAGTACACCATCACAAGTCATGCAAATTGTCTCTTCTTAAAAGGGTTAACATGCAATGTGGTTTATATTATAAAATAGACTTTTATATGCCCTGAATAATGAAATATGTTGACAAGGTGAAAGACACGTATGTTTTATATTCTTATGCATATTATATATGTAATTCCATATTTATGAAAGAAGTTAAAATACTTGTGTTAAGAACGAACTTAGACATGCATGCAAACAATTAGGCATGTAATGATATTTTTCCATGGAAACTCAAGTGCATGCAATATAAAGGGTTAAAAGGCCATTTAGATTCCAGTACAAGAACCCCAATACATATTAGATATTTGGCTCATGCAAAATTATGTTTTGCCAATTTCTGAAGAAAAGCAAGTTTCACAAAGCACTCTAGGTCGAGCGGCTGACTCAACAAGATTTTTAGTATGGTATGGATAATTACATGATTTGTGGTGGATATCTATATGCCTACTAGAAAGAACTATGTACTATGTATGCAACAAATTAATTTTCTTTTATAAGTATACACTTGTTGGTTTTGTAATAATGGAACTCCCAATTAAAATAGATTCATGCATCCTTCTAAAAATGATATTTTCTTGTGCTCATTGATTACCATGGATGATGCAGTAATGGTTCGGTCATGCTCTTAATGTTGCAATGTTTCACTAATCGGTGATGAGTTCCAAAAATCATTGTTAATTTTTCATTTTAATTGTTCTAGTCGGGCAATCAAGGATTGTCAAAAATGACTACACTGAGAAATGATATAGAAGATTAAATCTCGATGCAGTCAAGTTATTTATTTTACTTGGGTAAGTTCCAATATCAAACTCAGTGAGGTAATACTAGGGATTAGAATCAATAATTAAATAATGTGAAGAATTACGTTTTTGAAGAAAAAGTGAATATTTATTTGGTGTTTTTATCTTTTACATATTTTTATTAATTTAAAATAAGAGATATAATTAATAATCAAAGAAAATATGATTCATGAATTTTCACAAATTATTCTATGCAAGAAATAAATCTACGATATGTGGTGAGAAAAATAAATAAATACAACTTTATGAATTTTAAATTATGTAATACTGACGAGAAATGATGATGAATGCAAGTCAAGCATGAAACAAGCCCTGCACCTAATTTAATGAGTTGATGAAGAGCCTCCCTAATTTTAGAAATAATTAATCCAATAATATTAATCTAATCCTTAATTTTCACAAGTATTGACTAAGATATTTCAATCACAATGAATAGATCTACTCAAATCTCATCAAATAATACCTCAAATCTATTAATAGAAAATTCATCTCCAAAATGAATGATTAAGTGTCCATATGAAAGATAATTAAATAAGGTTTAAATTAACCATAAGAACACAAAAATCTGATGAATGAAGAGTACGATATCAACAAATGAGTTTTAGGGATATATATGTAAATAAAATAATTAAAATTCTCTCAAATATACCCTTTGAAGCGGCCTTCTTATAATTATCCAAAGCCACGTAGACTCCTTGCAATTTACCAATTACAGAGGTAGTTGTGCAATTCTTGGAAGTTACGGGAATCTACTTGCAATTTGCCCAGATGCGTTCTTACTGCACGTGACCCCTGGGCTTCTTCATAATTCTGAAAAAGCAGTGGGGTTCATATGCAAAATTCCCAAAGTTAGCTGAAGGTTATGATATTTTTTAATAGGTCTGGATGCTTCTATAAGTTCTAGAATTCGTAAGAGCACACTTGCAAGATTTCCAAGTCACATGCCATATGCACGTAACCTAACATTTGTCTTTCATTTCAATTCAGACAGATAGTGCTTCAAGGTCGAGTCTCTTGATCGACAATATGTTAAGGCCAAAGGTAGAGTAGTGTTTAGATGACGAGTCTAGCAAGATCGAAGAGCAGTGGTTCGGCTGGACGATTGCCTTGGCTTCTCGTCATTTTGTGTGCTACTTAGAACTCAGGCGATTGGGCTAGAAGATGGGTTCGCTCAGGAATTGGGGATACTCGCAATGGGGAAAGGTGGTGACAATCTAATGTTTCGCCTTCATATTGGAGGAGAAGTTTTTCAACTCTGAAGATGGCCTCAATAACCAATGATTGGGCTACAAATTTGTGCGACGGGTGTTGGGTCTACTGCAGTTTCATGGATTTTTTGTACACAGATCTCGCTGGCCTTGGAGGTCTTCGCCTAAGGAATGGGTGGGTGCTGTCACCAGCCACCATTCTTAGCTCTCTCCTTTTATGTGTCGTAGACAGTACAACGACAAATATGAGATTTGGCGGCAGGTGATGATCTTAAATAAGTGTTGAATCCATGATTCATTAACATTTCTGTCGTATTATGTCATACAACCATTATTAAATACATGTAAATATGCATTCATCTTTAATTTTTAATGAAAAGCTCATTCATAAATAAAAATGCATTTTTATGCATAAAAAGACAAAAAATAAGAAAAATAAAAATAAAGAAAAGAAAATAAGGCAAACTATAAATATGTATATATTATATAGGATGACTCGGAATATATAAATATAGATGTAAGATATATTTATATAATCTAACCCCTGATATCAAGACAACTTGGCTCGGTTGACAAACAATCAAGTAGGGGGAGATACGGAAGAAAACTACAAAAATAACTAACCATGTACATAATACATTAAGTCACATTTATTTATTATTTATATAAAAACTTCTCCTAATTTTATTTAATTCATATTTACATATTTTCACTAATTTCTTTACAATTATGTATAAAAATATGTATAAAAATATTAAAATAATAAAAAATTCTAACTCATAAATATTTCAAATAAACAACCTTCCAAATTGTCAATATCTCAACTTCCAAACTTCATAACTTCATCATACAAACTCGAGTTTCACTGTTCTCATATTTTAAGTTTATGAAATAAAATTCTCTAATTAATGAAGATAATTTCATTGAAAATGGAATTTGTTTGCAAAAATCGATTTGTGGATCTAATGACAACTAGGTTTCTAGGCTATTTTTTTATTATGTACATACTGTTTATAGTACATTTAATTTAATAATTTTAATTAATTTTTTGATCTTGTAGTTTATTGAAAATATAAAATCCAGAAATAAAATTCTTATCTAATATTTTAATTAAACCAAAAACCTATAAAATTGATAAAAAACGAATCTCTGTATATATACTTGTATTTATTAACATGTATAAATTAATTATTAAAATCTACAAAAATTTCTACAAACCTTATTTATTATTTTATAAGTACTATTACTAAAATATTCTATTTACTAAAATATTGAATTAAAAATATAAATACTATTTTCAAGTACATTATATACACATTTATTGATACTTTGTTAATATATCTTAAAATATGCATTATTTATACAAGTAAAATACATTATAATATAGATAATTTGATTATTAACATTTTTTTCTTACCTTTTTAAAATAACATTATTTAAAAATTATAATGTAATTTATAATGATTTTTACTTCTAGAATTTTGTTGTGCTGACACTTGTCATCACCACAAGCCTTCTTCTCTAATAAGCAAGTTGTTGAACTTGTTCCAACAGCCAACCTTCAACAACTTCTGCCAAATTTAAGTCTCAACTACCTGAGACACCATCTTCCAAGCTCATAATCTCCATCTCCGATGGTGACATCGCCGAGGTAGATAGCCCACGAGGAAGAGGGAGGTTCAATTGAGTCCCAAGGTGATCCCTTCGCCTTGCATCGTGTTAAATTACATTAATCTCCGAGAATATTGTTACATCTTTGAGCGACAACCCTTGAAGGTCATATGCCTTCATATTCAACAGGTTAATTCCGGTAAAAATTCCACGTTTTAATCCCTTTTTGCACCATTAACCATCTTCTTATCATTTCTAATTACCCATTTACTGATTACATAAAATTCCTATCTTATTTGACTCATTTTCTTTCCAGTTTGGAGCTGAATGTTCAAGGACAGAAACTTCTGTTACACGAGAATGCATCATAACCTTCAAGTTGATTCTCCTAATTATTGAATCAAATTTTTCTTACATGAATTCTATCCTCTTGGAGGTAATCTCCAGGAGTTTCCGCTTCGCTTTGCATCAATTGGAAGAGGTTTTTGACATGAGTTCTGAAATTTCAAGAGCTGAACCCTAAACTGCCTAGAGTCCCTAAGAACTTCTTCGATGCCTTTCCTCTTGCAACATGCGAGCTCAAAGGGGGACGAGCCCCCTTCTAGCCTGTCTCTTTACTAACTGAGCCGAGAAATCCAAGGCAGGGTGCACAGGAGCATCCTTGGATGGTTCAGCATGATGACCACACTGATATTAGGAATGATATGGAGGTTGCGAACAGGAGTGATGTATATGGTACTAAGGAGAAGGATGGTAATGCTGATGCTGCTAAGGAGGGTACATGTAAGGCACAATCGAGTACTGTTGATTCTGCTATTGTCGGCGATACTGCGACTGTTGGTACTGGTTTTGTCTCCAATTGCCATGGTATGGTGGATATTGTTGGTGGTGCTGAGGATGGTTATGGACAAATCTCACTCCTTTCTGCTGAGAGAATGGGTGCTTGTGCATCATTACACCACATGCAATTCACCTCTTGAATGAGAGGTGGTGGAGGAGACCATGGATCCTAGATTATCTGGAGCTTGGGATGGTATAGCACAAGCTACTGTTGCAGCTACTAGGGCGATGTAGGTGCTGGGCTTGCACGTAGTAAATGTGTTGAACCAATAGCTGTGAGGGACTCTACTGAGGAGGTTGAGGCGATGAGGGCTTATTCGTCTCAGTAGGAGTCTAGGTCAATGTAGACACAGGATAGCATGCATTGATGGTACTTACCAGCAATTCCAACTACTTGGTGGTGTGATCTAAATTATCAAGATGTTATGTCTATTTGATCACGTAAATCTTCTCAAGATTATGTTATCGTTTCTCAATGATATCCACCTTAGATAGGGCACCCTATGTTGCTCAAGTTGGATCTCTCATCCATGTCTGGCTCATGATACACTACCATATGAACCGGCTTCTAAGGATTGTGGGGCCGGCGCTGGTATGAACAAAACGAAGATAAAAATCCTCTCCTTTGACCATTTTCTCGAGTATCTGCTTGACGATGTCATCGTCCTTGTTTAAATGCGAGCCGCCACAAGCAGCATCCATGAGTTTCTAACTCTCAATTGTCAGTCCCCCAAATAAATATTGGACCAGACTGGTCCAAGGAATATCGTGATGGGGACATTTCTCCTGTAGACTAGTAAACCTTACCCAAGCCGCATGAATGGATTCGTAGGTATCTTGGATGAAGTTGACTATGCTGACACACATATGATTTAACTACACGAGAGGGTAGGAGTTGTTTAAGAAGCTTGACTCTAGTTCCTCCCAAGTGGTGACGGCTTCTAAGTGGTTGATCCAACGAAGCACCTTCTCTAGAAGGCTGAAAGGAAAAGCCATCATTTTGACTGTGTCTAACGATATGTTAGGGTAGTGAGTCGTAACATAGATGCGTGCAAATTGCTGCAGATGGTTGTAAGGTTCCCCATTGGCATTCCCATCAAGGTGGGTAGAAGCGCATGCCATCGAAGGTGGTAGAAGCAATTTGAATCCATGGAAGTAAGGTTCTTTGTAGGTTATTCTTTTTAAATTTATTTTTGTTATCCAAGAAAGATCGCATAACAAGTGGCTATGAGCGTTATCCCTATAAGAGTGTGTGTATTGTTGGGAGAGTACCGCGTACTTCTTCCACCTCCTTTGTAAGCTGTGATATGCACACTTTGAGGTCATCGATCTCGTGCATGGGAGACTACTCAGCCAAATAAATAGAGGAGGAGTCCAATGAGCAAGACTAATACTTCCTCTACAGAGTGAGGTACTTGGATGCAAACCAATGAGATAGACACATCCATGAGATCGTGGCCTAAGCTCACTTCATCAGACCAAGTCAGATGCTCCACACAAGGCGGGAACACCATCATCGACCATGCCGTACTTGATCATGTACGATAGAAGCACTAATATTTCAGCAACCCTGGTGATAATGTAGGTGCCATAGATCAGATTTTGGGCTCTAATCCTTAGGTGTCCTGGCTCACTCAATCTTGAAGTACCTGAAAATAATGATGGCTTTATGAACCAAAAACAGTTATGTCCATTAGGATTTTTACCAAGGTAAAAGTGTTATTACCTATCCCCTTGTTTAAATTTTGGTTTTCAATTTTTTATGTATATTTTAGAGAAAGCTATTTAATGATTTTTTTTGTATTTCCCTTCAATCTTAATATGTGCGAAAACGGAGGTAGAAGGCAGAAAAGTAATGGAAGTGTACATGAGGGTTAAAATCTCACTCTTGCATCAAATGATGCATGCAAATTAAGGAGACTTATAGTGCTTCCCAACTCTCTCCATGTGGGATGCAAAACATAATATGTCAACCTACACTATATGCACGACATGCAAAGTGAGAAAGTGCCCTAAACAATAATTACTATTATCGGGAAGACCCAATTCTAATCACTCAAAATAGCTCCAAGTATTTGATCTTGGAGACCCCTCGATGCCCGCCACAATGGGTACTAAAAGCACTATGTGGAGTATCTCACGTCACGCGGTTCCGAATTCGAATAATTAGAAATTAATTTTTGACTAAGTCCAAGTGCAGTAAACTATAGGCACATGGCTCAATCACATAAAAAATGGAAAATAAATGTGGAAATCCCAAACACGTGAACCAAAATAAAATAAAATCTATAAAAACATGGCAAACCGCGACGAGGCCCCAAGGTGAACAGACACTCGGGCACTAAACCTCGCTAAGTGTGGTAGTGTCCATATTATTACTAATTAATTTATAATAATAAATAAAACTCTCCTCACAAAATAAAATAAATTTCTAAGGCCAATATGCTATTCTCCTTCTTCTTTGTTCCTCTATCCTGCTATCTATTGGTCGTCTAATAAGTAGATGGCCAAACTCCACTTGACTCGGGTGCGTACACCTCCTAAGAGATAGTCGTCGCCAAGCGATTCCTCACAAGAAAGATCAACATAGAAACATGGATTAGAACAATCAAAATAATTATCAAGAATAGATGACTGGAAAAATAAATGAAAGTAAGCATAGTTATGTACAACAAGCTACACTCCGTTGCTCCCCAGCAACGATGCCTTTTGAAATATCGGGAAATTAGAGGAGAGAGTCATGTGCGCTCACAAGGAGAGCTACACAATTGCTGAATTGACCATTCACAAAGACTCAATGATTAAATCAATAATTAACCCACACAATGTAAGAATCAAGCAATGCATGTAAGTGTGAATGGATTAAAATTTATTGTACCCTATAATAAGTGTGTGTATAGTGACAAGAAGAGTAGGGGTCGAACACAAGAGACAAGTCGGTGTAGCAGGTATATTATTCATAAATATATAATGAATAAATAATATAGGTCTATTTGTACAATATCCGCTTAATTAATTAATGTTTTTGTGGATTTTTATTTTAATTTTTTTAGTTTTATATAATTATTTTTTATTTTGCTAACTTTTATATTATTTTTATTTATAATATATATAATATTGGTACACATACTATATATAAGTAATATGTACAATACAATGTATATATTTGTAATAAAAGTAGTATATAGTATAATATGTATAATAAATAAAGAAAAGTTAAAAAATACTTAAGAGAACAATCCTTTTAATTTTATAAGGGATTAAAAATATATTAGGGTATTTCCAATATTTAATAATAATATTCATTATATATAACTATATTATAGGTATAAAATACAATATAGGATATTCCAATAAAATAAAGCTAAATATAGTAAAAAATTACAGTATAAAATATTTTTATGTTTTTTAAAATTTTCTTATATTTTGTAATTTTCTAGCAAATTTTTGCAAATTTTAAAGTATTTTTAAAGTCTAAAATATACAAAATCAGGGAAATGTAAAATAGGCTGAATCGATTTAAGATTTAATAATTATAATAATAAATAAAGTCAAAATTTCTCAAAACTATTATTATGTAGATTATATGATATATAAAAATACAGAAAAAACTAATTTTTTATATTTCAGAAATATTTTAAATTTTTTTAGGGTTCGCAATTGTTTATTAATTTTTAGATTTTCTTTTAATATTTTTTGTGATCTTTGGTTTGGAGCAATAAAATGCTATAATAAACAACAGATAATTTTTTTGGCATTTTTTAAGGAGTTCAAAATTTTTTTGGATTTTTCTACACTAAATAGGGAATAAATGGCTCCTAAACTAAATTTAATAAATAGAAAATATAAATAAATGCCAAATCCTAAAACATAGCATGAATGGACATTAATTAAGGCACTCAAAATAATTTTCCCAAAATTTATATGAGCATAGGAGCTATTTTTAATAAAAGGAAAACAAAAAATAAAAATACAAGTGCTTGGTTCTAGCATGAAAAATAACTATAAACTTTTAACTTGAATTCAAATTTTTTTATATTAAAAGGCAATATCCATTAAATGTAAGGGTATAAGTGTAAAATGCCCAACTCATATGGTGGGCCATGTGAGTTGAGCTGGAAGGGGTCTGTTTTGCAATTACAAAGAAGACAAGGGTTTCGATGCGAGTTTTCACTTAATTTTACATTTAACTAAATATTTATTTTACTATTTAAGAAATACAAAAGGTAGAGGATGTACATTGCAATCCTTCCACTTAAGTCCCGCTGATCGAAATGTCACCAATGCGCTACATGTGATGTTCCTTCGGTCCTGATTGCATACAACTTTGACAGAAGTTGATGGCCAAGATTAGATCTGGACAATGAGCTTCATCCGACTGTAGGTAAATGGACTGTAAGAACGGCAAAGAACTTCACCGACTTGAGCTTCGTCCGTTGATTACTCCATCCTTGTGTGTCGATTCCTTGCTTCGATGGCTACTATAAGCTCTTGGGACATCTCCCATGTGCTAGTCTGCTTAAATGAGTCCCCAATGGCTCAAACAAGGATCCAGACGACCTGGAGGAGCTCGAGGGGTGATTTTTAGCTCTAGATGGGTCCGTGGGGACCAAAACCTGCACCAAAAGATTAAGTTGCTCCATGCAAAGTGTCTCTGCCCATTTTGAAGCTTGATGTACGAAGGAATGAGTGGTGTGACAGAGCTCTAGGGAACGGTGAGGAAGGAGCCTTTATTCATTGGATCCTTACAGAATCCAAGGGGAAATCGATGGAGTTATGCAGAGAATGTGATGGGAAATGAAGTGGGGGTGGAATCGGGCGGAGAAAGGTTAGAGTACTGGTGAAATCAACCTGGAGTCCAAGATCCAGGGTTATGAAGGATTATTTTAAAGTAATTCCACTAATTAAAACTTAAAACTAATTACAAAAAATGAAACCAACGCAAACTCATTACTTAAGACATAGAAAATAAGGGCTTTGATTTGGCCTGGGGGCCAAAAATGCAGGACCACTGACAGAGCTTCAACGATGCTTGGATGCTACTCCTCCAAGCTTCATCCGCGCTGCAAGTCAGCTTCACTGGCTTCCTGTCACCAAACACGTGTCCTAGGCACGAATTAAAGGGATAAGAAATAAGGAAGATGGATCAAAATAAAAAAGAAGTCGGTGCTTTATTTATGCACAGAGAAATGGTCAAACTTTGATCTCGGGTTTGGTGAGGTGTCTATTAATGTTTGGAAGAGCAGATGGCAGGTTGTGGTAGGGGATAATGGGGAGAAGAAATTCAATGAAGGGCTCGAGGTGATCAGATGCATGGAGGTTGCACAGAAATGGGAGAAGGAGGCCGGCTCACATGCTTTGACAAGGCCGCAGGTTAGAGCGTATGGTTGTCCTTGAGTCAACAATGGAAGGCCTCCTTTTGGTCTAGCAGGGTCGCTAGAAAACAAAATCAGCTAGAAATTACTAAATAATCAAAAATATAATAAATAATAAATTAGCTAAATAAAAATTATAACATAAAAATGTTTAATATTTTATCTAGAATTTATTTTGATTTTATTTATTTTTTTTCGAATTATTTTATTATAAGTTTCTGTTTATTTGCAGAATTATAGATATATTTATCTATACATAGTATATTTTATTTTGTATTTTATATTTAAAATTTTATTATTTTATACACTTAGTTTATATATTTTAATTTATTTAAATATGTATTTAGATATTATAAACTGTATGTACCCTTAATTAATTAGGCACGTATACATCGTATGGATATATGGGTATATTTTACTTGTGTATTGAAACATATGATTTATTCTTATTTTATTTTGATGGTTTTAGTTTATTTTAATTATTTATATGTGTTTCAAATAATATCTACAACATTACAAAAATAAAAGAATTTGAAAAAAAATATAAAGAATAAATCTATTGAAAAAAATATACATGTATATTGCATAACATGGGCCAAAAACCTAACCTTTGCATCTTATCTTCAAACTAAATGAAACTACCTTCATTAAATAGTTTATTAAAAGTTATATACAAGAAAGGTGATTTTGGTCCATTTTGATAAAGTATGGAGAAGATAGAGGTCTGTGGAGTTTTTATTTTGCTTTTTTATTTTGTGTGTCACGGGAACACTGTGCATTATTTTCCTGTGAAACAAATTTTGTATTTTTCTATGTAATTTTATATACATTATTCATATAGAGTGTTTTGTTATTTGTGGTGTTAAAATAATAAAATAAAATAGTTACCAAAAATCAATTATATAAGAATTAAAATTAGGGTTTTACGTATGGTTTTCTGTGTATCTATGTACAGTTCTTCAGCCCTATCTTCTCTACTTTATTCCTTGTTGACCAAGTCATCACGATGACTGGGTCTCGAGGTCTTGGGTCACTCAACACCTATGGTGTTTCATTTATTTTTCTTTCTTCTTTTACTCTTTAATTTTGGAATTAAATACAATATAAGTACAGTATTTTATACAATATTTTGTACAATTTATAGAGTGTTTATTTTGACTAATTAATGATATATGAATGCATTTACCTATGGATTTGAGGCCAACATGAAAGAATAAAGCAGATGAAAAGCATATTCATCAATAACCCTATTTGTACAAAGGGATCTTAACAGTAAAGTGCATTCATTTAATTATTTGTTTCATTTCAGACGGACATGATAAAAAACAATAATTTGTGTTCCTTTTAATGGGTCACTGAGGGCTTACAAGTCCAACAGTTTCTATAGGTAAGACTTTAGATCACTATCTACAAAGTTTTAAGTTCTTAATGATAAGACTTTGAGATCACTATTTTATAAAGTCTTGTTTCATTGAAGATGATATTATTATTGCAATTAAGTGTTTTCTCTCCATAGTGGGATTGGTACGAAATTACTACTCCTACTGCATGGTAGACATATAGTTTTTGTACATATCATGACAATATTAGACTTACTATAGTTGATCCAGAAGGGCATGCAATTATAGCATTCACATCCTCAACATTTTAAGGTGTCATCCCTTTCGATAGGTCATAACCACATCTTAAGGTAACACAACCTTTCTTGGAATTTCCAAAATGGAATTCGTCCAAGATGAATCCCTAATGTGAGAGTCCCAATTCCCTCTTCTCTTTACTTCTGAAGGACTTCAAAACTAAGATCTAAGAGGCATCCTTGAGATACTTTATCTCAAAGATACAGAAAACTATAATATAAAAAAATTATTCTCATTCTTATATCAATTCAAATGACTAGGATTTTATTCACATTTAGTGAAAGTAATGGCACCCCCACTAAGCTTCACATGGTTCATCAAGAATATATCTAAAATCGTAACCTTTATAATTTCATATAAGATGTTTTTTTATATAATAAGCTTGTTTCAGCCCATAGATGGAGTTCCTTAGGTTGCACTCCTTGCCTTCCTCAACTATGAAGCTCTGAGGCTATTTCATATTAATATCCTCGTTGAGGTATTCATAGAGGAATGCATTCCATCTTAGATGTCATAGTCAAGTTGTGTAACTATAATTAGAAATATTCTAATGCATATAAGCATGATTGCCAGAGTGCAAGTCTCAATGCATGCAATGCCTTCTCTCCACGTGTAGATGTTGGCTACAAGCCATGCTATGAAATTCTCTATCTTCTCATCAAGTTCCCAATTTCACTTGAGGACCCAATTACATCCAACAGGTTTGATCCCTATAGGTGGATCCTTGAGGTTCCATACAAAACACTTGTGCATGAAGTCTACTTTAGACTTTATTTCTAACATCCATCTCTCCATATCATGTTCCTCATAAGCTTCATTATATGAAGTTCGATCATTATCAGACTTCCCCGATACAAGGATTCCATACACTTTAGTTGTTTTTACCACCCTCAAATTGATTTTAAGAGGTATGAGTTTTTCATCTTTAATAATCCTTTTAATTTCGGATTTTAGGAACCTCATTATACATCTAGGATTTTATGAGTCCCTTTGCTCATTCTTATCTTGAATCTCATGAAGTCATCCTCTATGAATAATAACCGTAGAGGTGAAATATTTTAAGAATCTCATGGTCATAAAGTAAGTATCAAATACCATCCTTTATATACCTAATGGAGTAGCACTGTCTAGTGCTAGATTCTAGCTTACTTGCATCCATGTCTCTGTCAGGTACCAAGCAACTCTAAATCCTCAATTGTCTAACACTGAGTTTGGTTACGAACCATAACTCATGAGCGGTTTTGGGTATTTTTTTTGGAATCATATTAATGACATATATCACAATATCTTCTACATATACTCGAAAACTAAGAGGTGATTATGCTAATGGTCATCATTGATCATATCATGTCGAAATATGAGCCACTTGTATCTCCCTACAACTCCATTGAGTTGAGATATATTAGGAGGAGTGAGATAGGAACAATATTTCAATCTCCATAAGGTATTCCTTGATTTCATCTATATCTATCTGACAATTCAGATCCGACAATTGCTGTATCAACTGCTCTGACGACGTGTGGCACCCAACCTAGGAAAATCAATAACAATTAACCCACACAGATAAATAATCAATGCAAATGCAAGTATGAGTTAAAATTTATTATAAGCCCACAATAAATATGTATAGGGTAAGTATGGTGGACTGTCGAACATAGGAAGCTACAAGATAGATTACGAAATCAACAATTAATTATAGCTATTGTTTTTGTTTTCTTTTTAAATTTTAAATGTTTTGTGGGTTTTTAATTAATAAATTTTGATGGATTTTTAGATTTTATCTATTTTTTAAACTTTTAATTTTATTTTATTTTAATTTTGTACTTTTTTAGTTTCTTTTTATTTTTTTAATGACAGAAATAAGAAATTATATATAATAGTATAAATATTGTAGATATTATATAAATAATAAGTTTATAATAGTGATAAATATTTATATTTCTAAATAAGTTAAAATAAAGTCAAATATTCCAAAATAGTATTTTTTTATAATTTTTAGAATTTTCCTTCTTTTGTTAGCTTTTGGGAAATTTTTGATAATTTTTATGGATTTTGAAAAGGGGAGATAACCAAAATAAATCAAAAAAGAAAATCAGGAGATAAAAAATGGACTAATAATTATAATAGATTAAATATGCCTTGAAATCAATTTTCCTAGAAAATAGAAAAAAAGGAAAATTTAGGAATTTAAAACACAATTTTTGGATTTTTGAGAAATTTTGTATTGATTTTATGAGATTTCTATTGTTTTGCAAATTTTAGGGTTTTTATTTTGTTTTTTAGTGATATGGTTATGCATTAAAATACTATAAGATATAGCTAATATATTAAAGGTGTTTTGAAATTTTTATAATTTTTCTAAGTCAAAACAAGGAAATATGGCATGTTTTTGTTTTTTTTTAAATAAAAACAACTTTAATTGCTCCAAGAAAATACATGTGATAAGGTTTCAGGAAATTAATGTATATTTTATAAAATGTTTACACTTAAAATGTTATTTTGAGACACTCAAAATACAACAAGTAAAATGAATTAGTATATAAAGGGCATAAATGCAATTTCTATGATGTTCAAGTTCATTAATTAATATAATAGCAAAGTCTAGGGGCCACACATGCAAAATAGCCAAATATATCCAATTTAATATGTATTGGAAATGATACTTTTGCAATTAAAACAACTTACAGGCTTCAAAATGCAATTATACATAAAATATTACACTTGTTCAAAAAAACTTTAAGACCATATCAAAATGAGGATTCTCGATAGGGGTTCCTTGCAAAATGCTCACCACTTCATGTGGATGGCCATATGAGATGAGCTGGCAGGGGGACTAAATGCAAATAAAAAAATCTAGGTTCCAGTGCTAATTTGCCGAACATATATTACATGCCATTTAATATTTTAAGCACTTAAATAAAATAATGAAAGGCAGAAGAAGTCTGGCGTAAAATACTTGCAAAGCATAGAGATCAATGACCCTCATTGCTTTACTTAAGCACAGTCAATAGTTAAGGTACACCAATACTGTTTTGGCAATGAATGATCTAGATCAGGTCTTCAGTTGGATCGAAAGGCTGTGAAGCTTCACGATTGTGTGGTGGAAATTAGAACTAGTGCAGAGTCTTGATCAGACGATACCTACTCTTCCCCAAGAACATGGAAGAACAATGATAGGGAGAAGCTTTTATTTCCTTGATTCTCCGTGCTCTGACAACTTGGGAGGCTCGCAGGTGGCTTAAAATCTTCCTCGTTGTCACGCATCGTCTAGACAGACAATGAAAGTCCGAGCCTCGTTGAAAGAAGCCTAAAGCTCGGTGAAGAACGATCCACCTAGAGCTAACATGCAGGACTCTAGGACTCCTCAAATGGAGTCTTTTATGCTCGAGACCTATGCAAAAAGGTTCGTAACTCAAAGGGAATGCTTTCGACCACTTATTAGGTGGAATGGATGAGGAATGAGGTGAAATGGTGATCTCTGACGTACTATGAAGGAGGGAGATCTGGAAGCTCATTTTGTGCAAGAACAAGATGGTTGGATAGGTCGAGGATGTGAAGAACATGAAGGGGGTCGAAATGAGGTGCTCAGGGTGGCGGGACAAGGTGATTTGACTGGGGAACAGAGGCCGGAGCCTAGAGCTTCGATGTATGTTTTTTTGGAATTTTGGCAAACTTAGATTAATTCAAGTGAAGTAAAAGACACAACTATGCTATGAATTGAAAAACAAAACAAAATATGCTAAAGATAGGGACTCACCTCGTCGGAATACCAAGGAAGCAGAATCATTAGAGCTTGCTTCTGTGATGGGTTGAATTGCCTCAAAACATCGTTCTCCTCGCCATGGATCACTGGGGTCACCTCCCTGTCATGAAGGGATCACTCCAAAGCTAGATTCATAGGAGTTACATATGCCAAACATGGATTAAACTTCAAATGAATCTTGGAGGTGGAGTTTTATAATAGAAACAAAGAGGGCAGTTGCATTAGGACTTATAATCGAACATAGGATTATTCAATGGATCTAAGGATTGGATGTGTATTAGTAAGCAATAATGCTAAGTTTGCATGATAAATTGGAGAGAAAAGAGCAATGGGCAATTCAAGAAAAAAGGGGAGAAGATGGATGTGAGATGTGTCTGACAGGGAAGGTAGCCCTCAAGTCATAATTGAATAGGGTTAACCTTTGGGGTCTTCCTATTAATCCACCTTAAACGAATAAGGATAAAATTGAAAATAAAAAACATAGTTAATTCAAAAAGAAATAATAAATGATTTTATTTAAAGATAGTCAAAACATGAAAAATGTGTGTTAATAATAAACTCCTTTGTGATAATTTTTGTTTATTTTTACAACCCTAAATATAAGGTATTATAATCTATATACTATTATATAAGTATTTTTATATTTTTGATATTCTATTTACATTTTATTTTTTATTTTAATAATAATACAATATTGAAATATTTTATATTTTTACAATATTATTTAATACATATTTACATATTTTATGATATTTTTATTAATTTCTTTAGTTGTATAAATAATTAAATGTAACTTACAATATAGGTACAATATACCTATTATTTAGTGTTTATTAATTGTTTTTGTTCTTTTTAAATGGTTTTACATTGTATTTCTATTTTTAATAGATAATATACAATATGTACCAATATAATGTGATTATATTTGCTTGGATTTTCTTCCTATGGGACACACTGCTCCCTTAGTTAAGGAAGGTCGTCCCTTTTTTGTAAAAAACATGATGACTTTAGTAGAATACATAAACACTTTGTATTATAATGTGCAGCTAACATTCTACTAAAAAGCTTGCATTTTCTGCAAAAAGAGGGCGGCCTTCTATAACTCGGGAAGGACACATCCTATTGGAAGGGCTGCCCATATATATAAATAATAAATAATATAGTACAAAAAACATATGTCCAAGTACCTATGTACCCTAATTAGTCAGATTTTTGCATCCTAACTCTAATTAAAATGGAACCACCTTCATTAAATTGATAATTTAATTATAAATACAATAGAGGTGAGTTTGGTTCGATTTGAGGTCATATGGAGAAGATAATGATCAATGAAGTTTGGTTTGTGGCTGATGAATCTGTGATTCATCACTCTAAAAGTTGAAAATAGAGCTTTGTTCCTGACTAAATAGCTGCATATTTCCACTTATATTGCATAAGTAACATTCATGCATACATTGATAACATTTGCATTTTAGCATTCACATTTGCATTAAATAAGAAGCCAAGATCACTTGTAAAATATCCACCTATAAAACAACACCTCCCTTATAATATATACACCTTTAGTTAATAATATAAGGAAGAAAGTCAGAGACCTCCTTTGTAAAACACCCAATAAGGTCCTAGAACCTCTGACCATAGAAGGCCCGTAGTTCTATTATACCAATTCCAAAATAGGTCTACTAACTTTCAGATGAATACACATCCAGAGACCTTTAAAATGAGACTAATTTCATCCAAATCGGAGCTCGTAGGAAGAAGTTGGGTGTTTGGGCCTCTTTGTATACTTTATATGTGTATATTTGTATTCCTGTATTTTTGTATCATATTTGACCTCATCTCCATTTTTGTCAACATGAAACTTGTAGATCTCATCAAGATCTACAACTTTTATGTTTTGAGTTTTTTCAAATTCGGCCTCCTTCTCTCTCTAATCTCATTTCTTCTTGCAGCCACTCACAGCTGGCCACATGGCACCCTCTGATTGCGCCACGCGGCCCGCTCCCCTTGCCATAGCCGCCCGCGCCCACAGCCGTTGGATCTTCATCCCGATCAAACGGTTGCGCCACTTCCACGTACGCCCTTTATTCCCACCGTCTGATCATTCCCCGCTTCTAATCCTCACCGCACGTCAGCGCCAAACCCAGAGCTCACCACGTGTCACTGTGAGCGTCGTTGGATGCAGGTCTAAGAGCTTTAATCATCACCGCCCATCCTCCATCCAAGCTCAACCATACGATCAACACCTTCTTTGCATCGCACCGTCCGCTCGCGCTTCATCGACAAGGCAACACGTGGCAATCTTATACACCATCAGATCTCGCATATAGCCCTTCTATCTACATCGTCCACTAGAGAAGCTCTAATCTAATCGCATCCGTCCGCTGGCATCTCGCCTCCGATCCACCACATGGCAGCCCAACAGCCCTTCGCTCACGCACTCGACCTTTCCATCTGAGCCGCTAGCTCCGCAATCATCGCCAACCCTTCGATCAATCGCTGGAGTCAATCATGGTTGCCCGCTCGTGCTTCGTCTCGAACGCGACATGTGGCACATTCAGCGCCCTCGATCACTTCATCTCAGATCTTATCAGAACCGCTATCTGGCACTTTGATCTGGGCTGTTGGATCACAAGATCCAACGACCACGACTCCGTCTTCTACCTATGGCCCCCCTCTCTCCCACGATCTCGATCATGCGCGAGGGGCCGCCCCTTTCTATTTTCGTCTCCACCTCAGCCACCTTCTCCGATCACCAACACCGCCACGACCCGCACCACTCTTCCCTCATCCTCGCCAGCTCCCTTGCTCACCACGATGAACCCAAATTCGCCCCACGACCTCCACGAACCTCACCTCGTCACCAGCTACCCCATCACCTTCACCCTATAAATCATCGTCCTCCAGCCACATTCACGCCTATCTGCCATTCCAGAGAGATTCCCTGAGCTCCGACCTTCCAATTGGTGACATCAATTAGACGAAACGTTGAGCGAAGAACGGGCGTCTTCTCCGGTGAGATCCACGGTCATCCACGCCGTGCTGCAGCCTCCACAGCGAGCTGCACGAGCTTCGGCCTACTACCGATCTTCGAGCGACGACAAGGAGCTCAGACTTGAGCTCCATTCCCCAGGTAGCATCCTTCATCGCCCCTCCGATCTTCTTCTCTGTCCGCTTTGTTTTTCTCCGATTAAATTCTTCCTCCACCATCAATTTCTCGCTCCACCGTCATCACTCCGAGCTTCACTATGGAGCACTGATCTCCGTGCACCCTTCCATATCCTCAAACGCTGCACGTCACCTTCGCTCGATCCCAGCTCCGCCACCTCGACGGAGCTCGATAACCGGACACCCCTCACTGCTACGCAGGCCTCGCCTTTCACCCAGCACAACTCCACGAGCACACGCACGCTTCGGCTATATCTCTAACCCCTGCAGGCACCTTTGCTGTCATTGGTCGGAACTTCATCAGAGCTCCCTTCGAGCTCCTCCGTCACCGAGCTCCAGCGCACCTCCTCCACTCCTGAGGCCACCAGATGCTTCACCACCTCACCCCACATCTTCCGAGCTACATCACAGTTTCCCACGCCCCTCGTCGACGACTGGAGGACAGGGCAGAGCAAGCCCAGCTTCGCCGGAGCCCCGCCTTCTCCTCCGCAGGAGGCAGAGGGCCGTTGGGGACGACATCCCACAGCCGTTCGATTATCTTGATCGAACGGTCAGAATCACGCCACGTCGCCTCGTGAAGCAGCCGTAGGATCAGGCGGATCCCACGCGTCTGGTCACGCCACGTCGCCATCAGCGAGAGCAGCCCAAGGCCGTTGGATCCCTCTAGATCTAGCGGTGCTTCGTCGTCCATGTCACACTCTTCATCGAGCTCCAGGTACCGTTGGATCAATCTTAGATCCAACGGTCACGGATCGTGCCACGTTGTCACCTCAGGAGCGAGCCCATCGTCGTTGGATCAATCACCGATCTGACGGACTCAAACACGCCACGCATCATCATTCCGCAACCGTTGGATCAACTGAGATCCTACGGACTTGATCGCACCACATCCCCCGATCCGAGCCTCTTTCCCGACCTCTAGGCTCGGATCACCCGAAGCTTCTCCGAGCCTCGATTCGAACCTCCAGAGTAGCCGAGCCTTGTCCCGAGCCGCCGACGTCCACCGAGCCTAGGGCACCCCATGTGATCTGCACGTGCGGCTTGGGCAAATTGCATTGAGGCCCCTGAAGGTTTCTGATATTACATTTCAGTCCCTGCGAAGCGACCCACGTGAGGAGCACGTGCGTTTGTGGAGAAATTGCATTCGCATCCCCTACATTATAGGTAATTGCATAATAGTCCTTGTCAGCATATTTTATTTTTAGCAATTTTAATTCCTATATTGCATTTATACCTATGTCTTGGCACGCATATTTAGGCATTCATTTTACTTCATTTTTTAGTTCAAAAAATTGCATTGTGTAGCTTACATTGTCCTACTTATTGTGTGACACGTGTCATATTTTTGTAATATCAGTGGAATTATTTTATTAATTAATTGGTACATTTTTGTCATATTTTGCCCAATTTCACCTTTTAATTAATAGTAATTTGTAACTATAAAAATTTCTAAAAAATCACATTAGATCTAGGATAATTAGCTTCACCTTGCATAAAAATTTCATCTCCAATGCACGCATTTTGAGGTCTAAATAATTCATTTGGTGATTTCTTTAATTTATTTTTAATGGTTTATTTCACATCAAAATTAGGGTCTGATAATTTTCCTAGATTCCTCATCTTTAGATCTATCTAGGATAATTTTTACCCAAAAATACTGTGATTTGATATTTATTAAAATTAAATTAGTCAAAATCACTCTGCATTCATTTTTAATTCACAGTAATTTAATTTAGTGTTAGAAAATTCCAAAAAAATAGGGTAGCCTAATTTTATCATATTTCATCGTCTGGCCAAGTTTCATCATTTTTGGACTTCATTTGAACACTTATCTGATTTAACTTTAAAACTGGCCTGATTTTGCATGTGTCTTGCATAAAAAACTGAAAAAAGACCAAAAAAATATTTCTATGAAAATCGAACATTGCAAATTTGCTAAAATTTAACCTAAGGAGACAACTGCCTCCTTGAGTTCGACCTTGGACTCCCAAGTAAAAAAATTTGTTGCTCGAGATTAACTTGCTTTAATTAAAAGTGCTTTTTGATTCGCTCTAATTATCTAAAAGCAACGAATATTAGTATTAATTTGGAAATTAATTTGCCTAAATTAACAAGGGTAGCGGGAGCGTTATCAAAATGGCGATGTTGCCAGGGAGGCACGGCTTAGGTTAATTTGCAGTAATTTCTGACCGTTTGATTTTTTCTCCCCGGGTAGTCTAACCCCCGGTTTTCTTGTGAATATTTTCTATCTTTTAATTTTTGCATTTTTTTGTGTCATTCTCTAACCTCAATTTATTTCTGTGCGAGGAACGCGAGGAGTCGAAGACGCTTCGAAGATTCAACATTTTAATTTTTTGAGTGATTTGAGAGAATTTTTATTTTCATTTTATTTCTTTATTTTTTTTCGCATCATTTCCAGCGGTTCCCATTTGGGTTCTCGTACGTGTAAAGCTAGTGGAACCGTGTCCCCGTGTGCTGTGTGGTTTGAATGGTAATTTAGGCTTGCACTAGCGGCTCCTCGAGACACTCTAGGGTTTGCTTGTGCTTATAAATTTTAGGACCACACAACCATTTAAAAGACGCACATAGACCGCAGATCTAGCCAAATCAACCTGTTCTTTACTCGCTAATAGAACTGCTTGTCTAGGAGCGGATTTTGTCGCTTGCATATGCATGTAGCGTAAAGTTTTCAATTATGTTCTGCATCCTGCATAAAAGCGAAGGGATCACTGTAAGTCTTATTAACTCAGCATAGACATCATTATTTTTTGTGCATCGGCTTTTCTCGATTTCCCTCTCTATTTTTCAAACTTAATTTAAACGAAAATTGGGACTGGACAATAGGTGTGCTATGTGGTTGGACTAACAAGTAAGAACTAAACTTAAAACCGGGACTGCTAAACATTATTGACCAAAAAATAAATAAAATTGGAAAATCTGTTTGCGGGAGATTAATCCCCGACCTTGTTTTCAGCCTGAGTGAGGGTACTTGAGTGTGTGTGAACAGCTTAGGGCAGAGCCCAAATCCCCGCCTTCCATATCACTCTCTGACTAATCCTAGAAAATAACACAAGTTGAATTTTTAAGGTTCACTGACTAGTACCAAGTAGACTTCGCCTATCTCAAGTAGATAGGGGCGAAATTGCAGTACTTCACGACAAGTTGCCAGTAACCCCCTGGGGTGAAGTTCCGGCCTTGTCAGCCTCCGCCTGCTTGCAGGTAGATAGGGGTATGGTCTTTGAATCAATCAACTTGGGATAGGAGCGAAGAAAGGAAGGACCGACGGTATCTTAGGCGACATGTTAAACAGGGAAGACGCATCCGGCTCTGAGTCGACTTCCCTTTAGGCCGTGTAATCCTTTCTATCTTGCTTGAAAAATCACACTTAAAATTTACAAGATTAATTGGACTCAATTTCGTGTCCTACACTGTGTTGAATGTGAAACCAGGGTCTTGGATTGAATTGTTTGCTTCAGGTAGGAGTAAAATCCTATCTTCTTCTCGCAAAATCAAGATGAGTGACTGGGGGGATATCGACTCTGTATTCACCAATCTCTCTTTGAGCCCCCACGAAACTCCTCTTCATCGGCCCAAACGCACCTTGGACCACCCAGGACTCATGACCCTATTGAGTTCTGGTTCCCTCACACTCAAGGTGGTTACACTAAAGCCAACCCTTTCCTCTCCTCTGAGCTTACCGAGGAAGACCATCGCCTCAGTAAGAATCCCTTCCTTGATTTGTCCTCTAACACCGACATTGTTTCGTACACAGGACCAGAGGACAAGATGCCGCCTAAGCAGCCGCCGGATGAGGACCCATTACGACAGATTCTTAATTGCCTTGCCACAGCCGAACAGCAAAATGCAGATCTCACAACTAGAATGGGACAGATTATTGCAGCATGAGGAATCGACCGACCAATGGTTGATGCCTACAACCTAGCGGAGAATGAGATACAATGTTGGTTGGCACCAGCGATTCCCACCGAAGCATTTGAGCTCAAGCCCCACTTCCTTAGCCTGCAATCGAAGTTCAACGGAAACACCCATGAAGAACAATATGCCTTCCTCTGAGACTTCGAGCTGGTTTGCAATAACCTAAGCCATCCTAGCATTGGGGAGGACTACATTAGACTGAAGGCCACCCCATTTGCCTTAGGAGATAAGGCAGCACATTGGCTGAAAAATCTAGGGGTGATATGTACAACCTGGATGCAGTTCAAAGACTTATTTCTGAAAAAGTTCTACCCTCTCAGTAGGACTAACAAAATGAGAACAAAGATCGCTAGTTTCTCCCAGGGACCCAGTGAACCATTCCTTGATGCCTGGGATAGGTTCAATGACTTAGTGCAGAAATGTCCCTGCCACGACATTTCTAAGGCGATCTTAGTCTAGACCTTGTTCTAGGGTTTAACCCCAGAGATGTAGGGGTTAGTCAGTGCCGCCTGTGGAGGAAGCGATCTGAATAAGAACGAGAACGCTGCATGGAAAATCCTAAAGCAGATGGAGAAAACCGGCAGGTCGCATGCCACCAGGGCCTATCACTTGTCTCCCTCAATCCTATCCAACGAGACAACCCGGAGGACTGTAGCGGATCTGACCGAGGACCTCATTCCCATTATGTGGATGATTGCTGACAAGTTAACCATGGTCGAGCAGATCCACAAGAGGGTCACTGACCTTGAGTCTCTCTCACGTCTGCCGAAGAAAGTGGAGGAACTTACTGAGAAGGTATCTAAGATAAAGCTACCTACCCCTTCTGCACCACCCGCACCTGTGCACAGAGTCCATCTTGTATAGGAGCAGGCACCGGGGTATAAGAGCGGCTGGGTGGAGGATCAGACTTACACCTAGCAGGACTAGCACGCACCCCCACAACTGAAGACCGGATACGAGGAGCCTCCGCAAGTGTTCGAGATCAGCGGGATGTGGTACAGCCGTGACCCCATCAGCAGACAGTCGGGGATGGGGAACGGTCAGCCTCACCGACCTACCCCAGCTTACCAAGGAACCAGCTCCGTTCACGCACCTCGCTTTGTTCAGTCCAGGTCCGAACAAGGGTACCAGCCTTACCAGCACCAGCAGCAGCTGTACACATTTCAGCAGGGCCCGACACCGTCCCACCAGCAGCAGCAGTATCAGCATGGCCAGCAGGGCCAGTACAGAACCTCGCTTGCAAGTCAGCATCAAGCCCAGCCCACTGAATTGGAGTCCCTCACCTTGGCGATCCAGACCCTGTCTGATAGGGTCCAACAAATTCAGAACGACTATTTGGATATGAGAACCGAATTGAATCGTGCCTCTCGTACCTAGGATCAACAGATGGCGCCAAAGACCCCAATTCCCGCACAGGTTCAGGCCAACTAGAACAACATAACCCATGGTCAGAACCGACCTCGTGATCATGTATATTATTCAGATAATTACTTATCTGAACATGAGATCCTTGCGTATGATAATGTGAATCATATGTCCCTCAGGAGCGGAAGGACCGTGACCATACCTGATCGGGCACGGGCACCGAAGGAAGGAGTCGCCAAGTCTCTACCTGAGAAGAACTTGGAGGAAGAAGAGGAGCAGCACCACCATCACCACTGGCAGAAGAAGAGGATGTCTGAGTCTTAGAAGCAACAATCCTGCATCAACAGAGAGTCCGATGGAACCGATGAAGAGCCCGCACCTCCATCTGAGGAGGACCGTCAAGAAGTCACGGAAGACTCACCACCGATTTCGCCTCAGCATCTTCCTTTTAGTCAGAGTCAGAGTCCGAGTCTGTTTAAAAGTCCGAGTCGTGTACAGAACTCAGTTCAAGATTTCAATGAAAACATTTAAGTTTCATAACATGAGTTAGAGTCAATAATCCCTTTCCCCTGAGCCATTAAGGGTGGAAAGAAGAAAATGAAAAAAATCCAAAAAGATGACCCTGAGATGGCAGAGTTCTGCAACAAACACATCAAGGTCACAATCCTCTTTGATAAGTACGTGGAAATGACCCCTGCATTTCAAAAATACCTTAAGGTGAGATGCACACCTAACCGGGTTAGCAGGAAGACCAAAAGCCGTGTTGAGAAACACGTTCTATCAGTAGCCACGACTTGTGCAATAAAGAACTTGTTTCCCAGGAAACGAAGAGACATGGGTGTACACTATGTTGTGAGTCATGTTGATGACATCACGTTTGCACGCACTCTCCTGGACAATGGTTCCTCAATTAACCTAATGCCAACAACCCTCTTTGAGCAGCTTAATCTCGGACCTCTTAGGAAATCTAGAGCCCTCTTGCAGTTCGCTGATAAATCAACCTAGAGGTCCCAAGGAGAATTGAGGAATGTTGTGATTAAAGTCAAGGGGCAGGAATACATGGTGGACTTCACTGTCCTAGATATAGAAACCACTCGTAATTGGAGAGACTCCCAAATCATCTTAGGCATGCCCTTCCTCAGGACAGCGGGGGCCTTGTTTGATTACAAGATCGGGAAGATCCAGTTCCAAACTCCAGGCGGAGATGAGGAACATGAGATGAAGCAGACCAGATGGTAGAGACTGGATTCCGAATCCAGCACCGAGTACTCTTCAACCGAAGCAGACAGCGAGCTTGTAGACATAGTGGGGCCATGGAGACAGAACCCAGCCAGCACCGATGAGTCCCTCCCCTCCGGAGATGATCCCGTGCATGAGTCAGTTTGCGAGGTCCTCAGTGATGAGTACAACTCAGAGCTTGCATCACCCTACATCTTTGATGACTTAGAGGCCCAACTGGGCCTGTCAGTCCTTACCTCTTTAGTACAATCGGAAGATGAGGATGATGAGTCGGACAAGGGTTTTGCCGATTGCATCGAAACCTTTGACGATCCGACTCCAGAGCCGAACAACTTGGTGGCAGCAATTACAGAGAAAGATCCATCCACTTCCAACACCGAACCAGATTCGATTGAGCCAGATTTCCTAGACGATCACACTATATCTGAGCTCAAGCTCTCACCTACAACACTGAAATACGCCTTCCTTGCCGGTCAGGACAAGAAATTTCCGATCATCATCAGTTCGCGATTGACCGAGGAGCAGGAATCTCGCTTGCTAGAGATCCTGGAGAAGAACCGCGAGGCGATAGGATAGAGCATTTCCAATCTCCACGGGATAAATCCCGCTCTGTGTTCGCACCATATCTACTTGGAGAATGAAGCCAAACCCTCTCGTGAATTCCAACGTCGTTTGAATCCAAATTTATGAGAGGTCGTGAAGAAGGAGATAAAGAAATGGTACAACAAGGGTTTTATTTATCCCATCTCTGACTCTAAATGGGTGGCCCCAATCCATGTGGTCCCGAATTAGTGGGGAATTCAAACGACCACCAATGAGGACAGAGAGGAGATCGTGACGCGAGTGCCCACGTTGTGGCGCGTCTGTATGGATTATAGACGCTTGAATGCCGCGACGAAGAAGGATTATTTCCCCCTGTCGTTCATTGATCAGATCTTAGAGAGACTAGCAGGGAAAGAGTTCTTCTGTTTCTTGGATGGGTTCTTGGGCTACAATCAAGTAGCCATAGCTCCGGAGGACCAGGAAAAGACCACGTTCAAATGCCCCTTTGGTACCTATGCTTTCAGGCGCATGCCCTTTGGGTTATGCAATGCTCCAGGTACTTTTCAAAGGTGCATGATTGCTGTATTTGCCGAAATGGTCGGCGAATTCCTGGAAGTCTTCATCGATGACTTCTCGGTCCACGACAATTCCTTTGATTCCTGTCTTAGGAATCTGAACCGAGTCCTCAAACGATGTTGTGAGGTCAATCTGGTGCTCTCCTGGGAGAAAAGTCACTTCATGGTGACGGAGGGCATTGTGTTGGGGCACATCATCTCCAAGAGAGGAATGGAGGTTGACCCTATCAAGGTGGATGTGATCAGACGACTCAAGCCACCAACCAACGTCAAACAGTTGCAGTCGTTCCTCGGGCATGTCGGATTTTATCGGAGATTCATTAAGGATTTTTCTAAGATTGCCCGATCGCTAACTGAGCTTTTAGGCAAAGACATGGAGTTTGTTGTTGATCACAAATGTCTTAAGGCCTTTAAGCTATTACAAGGAATGATCATGGACGCACCTATCCTACAAGCCCCAGATTGGTCTCTACCTTTTGAGATCATGACGGATGCCTCAGACTATGTTGTTGGGGCTGTGTTAGGACAAAGAAGAGATGGCGTCCCGTTCACAATCCACTATGCAAGCAAAGTGCTTGACACCGCTCAGCGTAACTATACAGTTACGGAATAGGAAATGCTTGCGGTAGTGTTTGCCTTGGACAAGTTCACATCTCACTTAATTGGATCCAAGGTAATTGTGTTCACTGACCACACGATACTGCAATACTTGATGGAGAAGAAGGACACGAACGCGCGTCTTCTTCGGTGGATTTTGCTTATCCAGGAGTTTGATTTGGAAATCCGTGATAAACCTGGAAAGAAGAACGTAATAGCCGATCATCTCTCTCGTCTCGAAGATCTCAATACTTCCGAGGATTCACCAATTCGAGACTCCTTCCCTGACGAGTCGATTTTTGTTGTCGACTCACTCCCATGGTATGCCAACATCGTGAATTATCTTGTCTCCAAGAAAGTTCCCTAAGATTGGCCCTAGAGCCACATCGACCGACTTAAGTCGGATGCTAAATACTACCATTGGGAGGATCCGATCCTTTTCTTCGAAGGACCGGATTGTGTCTGGAGACGGTGTATTCCACAGGAGGAATACCAGAGTGTCCTTTCTTTATGCCACAACTTGGAGGCAGGAGGACACCACTCCGGGAAGAGGACCGCATGGAAGGTACTTAAGTGTGGCTTTTACTAGCCGACTCTGTTTCGCGATGCCATCACCTTTGCGAAGTCGTGCCCAATATGTCAGAGAATGGGAGGAACCGTTGGTTCCAAGGATGAGATGCCAATGTAGCCTGTCATCATTTGTGATGTTTTTGACGCCTGGGGCATCAATTTCATGGGCCCATTCCCCGTTAGCCATGGATTCGAGTACATCCTTCTTGTAGTAGATTATCTATCCAGGTGGGTGGAGGCTATCCCGACCCGAGCCGCAGACAGCAGGACTTTCTGTAAATTCATCAGAGAAACATAATCTCTAGGTTCGGGATCCCCAAAATGATGATATCAGACGGGGGTAGCCACTTTGTAAATCGGGAGGTGAAAAACTCCAGAAGGACTACGACATCGAACACCGTGTCGCTAGTCCTTACCACCCACAAACTAATGGTATGGCTGAGGTGTCGAATCGGGAGGTGAAGACTATATTGCAAAAGCTCGTCCGCCCAGACAGGAAGGACTGGTCTCAGATTTTGGATCAGGTCCTATGGGCATATAGGAGAGCTTACAAGACATCGTTAGGAACATCCCCATTCCGAATGGTATTCGGAAAGCCTTGCCATTTGCCCCGCAGAACTAGTGCAAAATCAGAATGGGCAATCCAGAAGGTCAACTGGAACACACAACTTGGGCAGAAGCAGAGAGAAATGGATCTGAATGAGCTTGTGGCAGTCAGAAACCGCGCATATGACAACAGTTTGGTGTACAAGGACAAGGTAAAGCGTTGGCATGATAGATATATCAGACGAAAGACCTTTGTTCCTAGAAAGAAGGTATGGTTGTTTAATGCTAGGCTAAAGATCTTCCAAGGCAAGCTGAAGTCCAAGTGGAAAGGTCCATTTGTCGTCCGTACGGTGCATGATAGTGGATGTGTCGAGATCTCAGATCTCGCAGATGATGCACCGACATTCCTGGTGAATGGACAATTGTTGAAGCGCTTCGTCGAATCCAATGAGCAGTTAGTACATGTTGAGGAGATTGTATTCATGTGCGAGACAGATTCAGTAGATACACCTCGAGCCGCGTATGAGACCTTGCAGCAGTGAGCTCTAGCCATCAGCAGCATCTTGAAAGATTCAGACTGACTCTCTTGTATATATCATCATTCTTGTACATTCTGTCCTTTCTCCCCCGCGACTCTAGTAACCCATCCCCGCCTCATTAAATCACTATCTTGGACTATACTTAGGATGACCATATCCTAAGTATATGGGGGATGATCCACCTAAGTCGGTTCACTGTACATTCTCCATATCACATTGGTCCTCATACTCACTTCCGTCATATACTTAGGCTGACCTGAGCCTAAGTATAGGGGGGACAGATGCCCTCATTGTATATTCATCCACTTCTCTTCTTGACCTCGTCCGCCCCACTTTTTGACTTTCTTCTATACTTAGGCTGCCAGAGCCTAAGTATAGGGGGGCCGGTCGATTTCTATACATTTTCCATTCTCTTTAGCTCTCCTACGCTTAGCACGAGCTATGTCTTTTTCCTCGCTTTTCGTGCTCTGATGACATCACACACGCTAAGTATAGGGGGCGTGTATATATTACATATATACTTTACCCATAGCTCGTACTTTCGCGTATTTTCGCGTTCTTTTTGCAATAATTATGGGTGGGTAAAAATTGAAAAATATTGTATAACATTTGTATATTACGTATAAAACTCTTGTAAATTGTTGTAACATAGGAGGCATACCAAAGTTTTGAAAAAGAAAACACAAAAAAATAGGCTTCTTATTTACTCTTGCTTATCATCCTTGCATTCAAGAAAATGAAAAAAGAGTCTTGCATTTACATATATCTATATAGCATGACATCTGCATCTCTTCTGCATATCTTGCATATGCAAGGTGGAAAGCTAGTGGGTTCTGCACCAAGTTATGAGTAGATATTGAGGGTGGACTTCATTTGACCTTAATCCTCCTAATTTCAGAGGAACCTTATAGGAACTGGAGTTAAGATTTCTCAAGTCAAGTGATTTAATTCTTTAAGTCCGCAAGTCTATGTTCACATGTCACCTTGATTAGTCTAAGTAGAATATCTCGTGCATACGCATGATTCTTATAGACAGTGACCTAACTTGGACAAACACAATGCACGTAGCTCTTCATTGATGAGGTGGCGAGGAGGTAGAATCCTTTAGCTTGGAGTAGCACACGGGTGGAAACATCCGTCCTCCTCTAGGGAGGGTAGTGCATCTCAACCAAGTCTGGTGGTGTTGACATCTAAGGACAGGATGTTGTGGGTTGCAATAATGCTTCAAAAGAGGGATAGTCTACTGGCTCAAGAGGAAAAACTCCTGATGTACATGATGCACCTTGTATATTTATCAAAAAACAAATGCAAGAACTCCAAAAAAATCAGACAGGTCTAAAGTGAAAATAAAATACCTGTCGGAGTATGTATATTAGCAAGAAGTCTGCAGCTGGATGACTTGGCTACACTGGTCAGGCATCCCGGGATAGGTAGCTACACTGGCTACCGTCCATTCCTTTCTCCACCCCTCCTCATGAGCTGGTCGCACTTGAACTTAGAAGGGAATACCCCGCTCCTCGAGGAAAGAGTTACTGGACCGGGTTATTTGAGTTACCTTGTTAGAGGAGGCTGGTTCTGAGCCATTTCTGATGTGGAGAGTTACATCTCACTTACACAGTACAAGTAAGAATCATAGTCATCAGAAATTTGCGTTTGAGGATTTGTTCTGACCTGACTGTTGAGGCATCTTGAATAGAAGACTTGTGGAACTTAAAGTCTGTTAGGTCTTAAGTTCAGGTCCCAATAAGGTTCCGCCACGCAATTAATCCAAAGGTCGAGTCAAGCTCCATTTTCAACTTTTGTTAATGACCTTGGTATGGAACCCAAAATCATTTCACTCTTGCATTTCATTTTAGTTGCTCAGGAACGAGCAAGGTTTAAGTATAAGGGGTTGATGAATCTGTGATTCATAACTCTAAAAGTCGAAAATAGAGCTTTGTTCCCGAGTAAATAGCTGCATATTTCCACTTATATTGCATAAGTAACATTCATGCATACATTGATAACATTTGCATTTTAGCATTCACATTTGCATTAAATAAGAAGCCAAGATCACTTGTAAAATATCCACCTATAAAACGACACCTCCCTTATAATATATACACCTTTAGTTAATAATATAAGGAAGAAAGACGGAGACCTCCTTTGTAAAACACCCAATAAGGTCCTAGAATATCTGACCATAGAAGGCCCATAGTTCTCTTATACCAACTCCAAAATAGGTCTACTCACTTTCCGATGAATACACATCCAGAGACCTTTAAAATGATACTAATTTCATCCAATTTGGAGCTCATAGGAAGAAGTTGGGTTTTTGGGCCTCTTTGTATACTTTATATGTGTATATATGTATTCCTGTTTTTTTGTATCATATTTGATCTCATCTCCGTTTTTGGTACATGAAACATGTAGATCTCATCAAGATCTACAACTTTCATGTTTTGAGTTTTTCCAAATTCGGCCTCCTTCTCTCTCTAATCTCATTTCTTCTTGCAGCCACTCACAGCTGGCCACGTGACACCCTCTGATTGTGCCACGCAGCCCGCTCCCCTTGCCTTAGCCGCCCGCGCCCACATCCGTTGGATCTTCATCCACATCCAACGGTTGCGCCACTTCCACGTACACCCTTTATTCCCACCGTCTGATCATTCCCTGCTTCTAATCCTCACTGCACGTCAGCGCGAAACCCAAAGCTCACCACGTGTCACTGTGAGCGTCGTTGGATGCAGGTTTAAGAGCTTTAATCATCACCGCCCATCCTCCATCCAAGCTCGACCATACGATCAACACCTTCTTCGCATCGCACCGTCTGCTCGCGCTTCATCGACAAGGAAACACGTGGCGATCTTATACACCTTCAAATCTCGCCTATAGCCCTTCGATCTACACCATCCACTAGCGCTATAATCCCAACTGCCTGATCGAAGCTCTAATCTAATCGCATCTGTCTGATGGCGTCTCGCCTCTGATGCACCACATGGCATCCCCACAGCCCTTTGATTACGAACTCAACCTTTCCATCTGAGCCGCTAGCTCCGCAATCATCGCCAACCCTTCGATCAATCGCTGGAGTCAATCACGGCTGCCCGCTCGCGCTTCGTCTCCAACGCGACACGTGGTGCATTCAGCGCCCTTGATCGCTTCACCTCAAATCTTATAAGAACCGCTATCTGGCGCTTTCATATGGGCCGTTGGATCACAAGATCCAACGGCCACGACTCCGTCTTCTACCTCTGGCCCCCCTCTCTCCCACGATCTCGATCTTGCGTGAGGGGTCGCCCCTTTCTATTTTCGTCTCCACCTCAGCCACCTTCTCCGATCACCAACGCCACCACGACCAGCACCACTCTTCCCTCATCCTCGCCAGCTCCCTCACTCACCACGATGAACCCCAGATTCGCCTCACGACCTCCACGAACCTCACCTCGTCACAAACTACCCCATCACCTTCAGCCTATAAATCATCGTCCTCCGGTCACATTACGCCTATCCGCCATTCCAGAGAGATTCCCTGAGCTCCGATCTTCCAATTGGTGACAGCAATTAGATGAAACGTTGAGCGAAGAACGGGCGTCTTCTCCGGCGAGATCCACGGTCATCCACGCTGTGCTGCAGCCTCCTCCGCGAGCT
The DNA here is from genome assembly GCA_037367405.1 of Ottelia alismoides. Classification (NCBI taxonomy): domain Eukaryota; kingdom Viridiplantae; phylum Streptophyta; class Magnoliopsida; order Alismatales; family Hydrocharitaceae; genus Ottelia; species Ottelia alismoides. The sequence continues at coordinate 61,657 of JAZKJV010010370.1, read as the reverse complement.
GCACGAAATCAGGCCTACTACTGACCTTCGAGCGATGACCAGGAGCTCATACCTGAGCTCCATTCCCCATGTAGCATCCTTCATCGCCCCTCCAATCTTCTTCTCTATCTGCATTATTTTTCTACGATTAAATTCGCCCTCCACCATCGTTTTCTCGCTCCACCGTCATCACTCCAAGCTCCACGACAGAGCACTGATCTTCGCGCACCCTTCTATATCCTCAAACATTGCACGTCACTTTTGCTCGATCACAGCTCTGCCACCTCAGCGGAGCTCGATCACCAGACACCCCCCACTGCTATGCAAGCCTCGCCTTTCACCTAGCACAACTCCACGAGCACGCGCACGCTTCGGCTATATCTCTAACCCCTGCAGATACCTTTCGAGCTCACAGTCTCCCGCGAGCTCCTCCGTCACTGAGCTCCAGCGCACCTCCTCCACTCTTGAGGCCACCGGACGCTTCGCCACCTCACAGTCTCCCGCGCCCCTCACCGAGCTACGTCACAGTCTTCGCCACCTCGCTTCGCCAGAGCCCCGCCTTCTCCTCCGTAGGAGGCGGAGGGCCGTTGGGGACGACATCCCACAATCGTTCGATCATCTTGATCGAACAACCAGAATCATGGAATGTCGCCTCGCGAAGCAGCCGTAGGATCAGGCGGATCCCACGCATCTGGTCACGCCACGTCGCCATCAGCCAGAGCAGCCCAAGGCCATTGGATCCCTCTAGATCTAGCGGTGCTTCGTCGTCCATGTCACACTCTTCATCGAGCTCCAGTTACCGTTGGATCAATCTAGATCCAACGGTCACGGATCTTGCCACGTTGTCACCTCCGGAGCAAGCCCATCGTCGTTGGATCAATCAACGATCTGACGGACTCAGACACGCGATGTGTCATCATTCCGCAACCGTTGGATCAGCTGAGATCCTACGGACTTGATCGCGCCACTCCGCCCGATCCGAGCCTCTTCCCCGACCTCTAGGTTTGGATCACCCGAAGCTTCTCCGAGCCTCGATCCGAACATCCAGAGCAGCTGAGCCTCGTCCCGAGATGCTGACGTCCACCGAGCCTAGGGCACCCCCCGTGATCTGCACGTACGACCTGGGCAAATTGCATTGTGGCCCTTGAAGGTTTCTGATATTACATTTTAGTCCCTACGCGGCGACCCGCGTGAGGAGCACGTGTGTCTGTGGAGAAATTGCATTCACCCCCCCTGCATTATTGGTAATTGCATAATAGTCCTTGTCAGCATATTTTATTTTTAGCAATTTTGATTCATGTATTGCATTTATACCCCTATCTTTGCACTCATATTTAGGCATGCATTTTAATTCATTTTTGAGTTCAAAAAATACATTGTGTAGCTTACATTGTCCTACTTATTGTGTGACATGTGTCATATTTTTGTAATATCAGTGGAATTTTTTATTAGTTAATTGGTGCATTTTTGTCATATTTTGCCCAATTTCACCTTTTAATTAATAGTAATTTCTCTGTAACTCCAAACATTCCTAAAAAATCACATTAGATTTAGAATAATTAGCTTCACCTTGCATAAAAATTTCATCTCCATTGCACGCATTTCGAGGCCTAAATAATTCATTTGGTGAATTCTTTAATTTATTTTTAATAGGTTCATTTCACATCAAAATTAAGGTCTGATAATTTTCCAGGATTCCTCATCATTAGATCTATCTAGGATATTTTTTATTCCCAAAAATATTGTGATTTGTATTTATTAAAATTAAATTAGTCAAAATCACCCTACATTCATTTTTAATTCATAGTAATTTAATTCAGTGTCAGAAAATTCCAAAAAAATTAAGGTAGCTTAATTTTATCATATTTCATCATCTGGCCAAGTTTCATCATTTTTGGACTTCATTTGAACACTTATCTGATTTAAGTTTAAAACTAGCCTGATTTTGCACGTGTCTTGCATAAAAAACCGAAAAAAGACTAAAAAAAATATTCCCTCTAAAAATCGAACATTGGAAATTTACTAAAATTTAACCTAAGGAGACAGCTGCCTCCCTGAGTTCGACCTTGGACTCCCAAGTAAAAAAATTTTCCGCTCAAGATTAACTTGCTTTAATTAAAAGTGGTTTTTGATTCGCTCTCGTTATCTGACTGCAATGAACATTAGTATTAATTTGGACATTAATTTGCCTAAATTAACAAGGGTAGCGGGAGCGTTATCAGTGGCTTTTTCATCTTAGTGTACAATGTGACATATACATCATTTATTTTTGCAATTATTTTTATAAATTTATATACATCAATATGTACAAGTTTCATGTTGAAAATGCATTTATTTTGTGTGTGTGTGTGTATAATGATGAGTAAAATAGTATAAGGATGGGTTGTTTACAATTAGGGCTGTGAGTGTATTTTTATATAGTATTTGAACCTTATCTCTCCATACTTTATTCCTTTTCGACGAAGTTAATATTAACTTGATCTCAAGATTTAGGGTAAGTAAATATCTCTGATATTTCCTCTCTCTCTTTTTTTTCTTTCCTTTGTTCTGTTATTTTGTATTTAAATATAAGTATTTATGTATTTACATGTTAATATATGAGTGTTAATTCATGCAAATTTATGATATTTACTTGCATTTTAATAGGGATTTAAAGCCAAAATAAATGTATAAAAGTGATGAAATGGAGATTCATTACCCCTTTATACCTGCTTTTGTTAGTCCCTAGCAAACACTTGTGATAATGATTGTAGAAAATAAAAATAAAAATAAAGTAAAGGAAAAGAAAGAACTCAGAATGATTTTGATTGTTAATCTCACCTACAAAAAATTAGTCTTATGAGCTCAGTTAAAACCTTTGTTAGTTTGTTCAGAACCTTAGTAGGAATAGTACCTAAATCTTAACAATGCTCAAGATCCACAAGTGTTTGTTCAGGTCTCCTCAATAGTCAGGTCAAAACAATTCTCTGCATATGCAAACACTTATGAATATGAATCTTACTTGCATAATGTATGTCAGTTTTATCTCTCCTCATCTGAAGTGACAAAGAACGGACTTCTACAACAAGATGACCCCAACTCCTTCTTTGTGAAGTGGGGTATTTCCTTCCATGTTCAACTGCAATCGGCTGAAGAATAGGGGAAAGAGAGAAGAATGAATTGCGACCAATGTAGTCACATATTTGCGGAGCTTGACCAGTGTAGACAAGTCTCTATATGTAGGCAACCTTGATGCTTAGCTTTGAAGCATAAGCCTTGCTTATTTCATATATACTGCGACGGAATTGAATTTTCTTTGATTTTTTCCCGTCTATTTTTAAAAGTATTTTTACTGTGTACAACAACATTTACATAAAGAATTTTTCTTCTTGAGTCAATAGACTATCCCTATTTTGATGTATTATTGTAACCCTCAACATCCTTCGTTAGACATTAGTTCTACTAGACTTTACTGGGGGGCACTGTCCTCCACTTGGGGCGACCGATGTTTCCATTCGTGTGCATTGCAACCCACAGAATTCTACTCCTTATCGCCTCATCTGATTTGAGCCAAGTGCAGAGTACTTGTCCAATTTAGGCCACGGTCGACAAGAGTCATGTACGTGTTGTGAAATATTCTATTTAGGCAATAAATATGACATGTGAACATTGTCTTTTGGACTCAAAAATTAAGTCTCATTGACCTGAAAAGTCCCGATTCCAGTTCCTATAAGATTCTTGTAAAATTAAGTGGATTAAGAGGTCTACACCAAGCTTCAAGCTTCAGGTTTTTTTAGACTATTTCAATTGTCAAAATCATTCAGAAAAATGCTTATGTAATTAAGGAAAATATTTCCAAGACAACAGTTTCTGGGTTTTGAACTTTATTTGTTTTTTTGAAAAAGGTTTTGCAAATTTTTATGGAGTTTTGAAGTTTTTTTCTCAAACTTTTATTAGTATTTTGGAATTCTGTAAATTTTATGGGATCTTTGAAAAAAAGGATTAGTGATTTAAATGCATTCACATATTTACAAAGGAATTTTAGACATACTGACAAAGAATATACAGATTGTTATACAAGTATATCAAGAATTTGGTATAAATATGTACATGTTTTATCTATAGAATTTTTGCAATATTATTTACAAGGTTTTCAAAATAATTTGAAAATATTTTTACAAACTAATGAATCCATGATTCATTAAGATTTCTTTCGCATTTTATCTTAAAACCCTCAAGAAATACATGTAAATGTGCATTAATTCTCATCTTTAATAATCATCATTCATAAATAAAAACATTTTTATGCATTAAAAAGACATAAAAAATAAGAAACATAAAGAAAAGAAAGACACTAGATAAGTATATATTGTACTTGATGACTACTAATATATAAATATAGCTATAAGATATATTTATATAACCTAACACCCGTTACCAAGTTAGCATGGAATGGTGACAAACAATAATGTATGGGTAGATAAGGAAGAAAATGCAAAAATAACCAATCTTAAATATGACACATCAATTCTATTTATTTATTTATTTTATATATACAAACATCAACTAATTTTAATTAATTCATAAGTATTTATTTTTCATCGGACTCCTTTCCATTGTGTTGATAAAATTGTTCGTAAAAATCGAATAATCATAAAAAATTCCAACCTTTATACATGCTAGCAAATCTGAGTTACAAATTGTCAATTTCCCATCATGAGAACCTCATAACTTCTTCAAATGAACTCCAATTTCACTCTACTAACCTTATATTCATAAAATAATATTATCTAATCAATGAAATGATTTCATTAAAATTAGAGTATGTTTGTAAAAGGTCTATTTTTGGACCTAATGACAACTTGGTTTCTACGGTATATATTTTAGTTTGTACATACTATTTATAGAACAAATGTTTTTATAATTTTTAATTATTTTGATGATCTTGTAGTTTATTAATAAATAAAAATACAAAATTGAATCCTTTAGTTAATATTTTAAATAAATCAAAAACACAAAAAATAGATGAATGTGAATTGTAGTACATATATTTGCATTTATTAATATATGTAAATTAATTTTTTAAAATCTATAAAATTAACACAACATTTGTTAGTTAATATATTAATTAATAAAATATAAAAATGATATCTTATTTATTAAAATATCATATTAAAATTATATATGTCATCTATCAGGTATAATATATATGTATTTATTAGTAATTTATTTATAAATCATAAATGTATTTTATTTATAAAAATTAAATTATATTATAACTTATATAAATTAATTAAATCATTTTTTTATAATCATTAAAATAATATTAATTAAAGTGTACATCAAGATTATTCTATTGCAGACACGTGTTAGCATCACAACTCTCCTTCAACCTCATGATGTTGTTATGTTTTGTTCCAATTACTCTTCTTCTCTAGTTTATTCCTGCTTAATTTTACACCCAAATGGTGATCTGATATGTCCAATCTCATTTCCTAACAACCATGAATCACACCACCAGTAGATTCCATATACCTCTTCGTCATCTTCTCTTTTTAACTCTACCAACATCGCCATTCACAAATAACTCCCTCTAGCAACAGAATACCAGACCAGACCTCCTCCATCTCGACTCCGCTGTCGCTGCCTCGGGCAATAGACAAGGAGGTTGACCACACCGTGTGGAAGAGGAAACTGGGGTGGAGAGTTCCAAGGGTTCTTCAACCTTGAATAATGGTTGCTCCACACCATAGAGCTCCGAGAAAACGACCCCATAGAGCAACGATAGAAGGATCTTACGTCCTTAATTCCCATGTATTCTCCTTTACTTTTCATATGCACATTGCTCTTGATGTTACCACCTGATTAGCCGACTTAATCACATCACTATATTCTTTAATCACCACTCTTTTGATTTCAACCAACCTTCAACTCAAATTTCTTTCGATTAAACTCCAAATGTGATTTTGAAATGTAAGTTCCGAACTTTTCTAGACCGCACAATAACCCAATCCTTTAGGTTGATTCCAACCAAAGGCAAATCATTCCTTGGAGGTTGTTCGTATTCCATTGGAGTAAATCCATAGGGACATCTAGAACAATTCTTTTCCTGGATTTGAGAAGCAACAGATATGTGCAGAATTTGGAAGCCTTCTGTAGTTTCATGGAGGCCTAGAACCTAGCACGACTTCAATGTCCTCTTCTTCTTAGACCACCTCTAGCTACATACGATCTCGAAGTGGAGGATCCCCCTTCTGGCCCTAGAAGGAGTCCATTAACAATCCCTCTGCCACTGCCTTTGTCGGAGTTGCACGAATTCAAGAAATCATCACCGCCTTGTTTATGATTTGTGGAATACCACCCCAAATGCCAAACCTTACAGGTAGTTGACAAGTGGCGCCATCGAACAATCTAGATATGCCCATATAAACTAGTCCTGACTGTCCAAGTACGGGGGATAGATAAATTGCATAATAAACTCAACAGCTCTCCAGATTTCAACGTCGCTCCAAAACTTTCAGTTATTTGCAAATAGTTCCTCGCATAGGGACCTAATTGCAAAACTAGTTTTTCTTTCATTCAGGTCTTATACTAGGACCAATTTGCATATTTTTTTATATTTCTTTTACATTTCTTTCCCTACACATATTGTGAACTCTGGACTCATATTGGACATTATTTTTCATCGATTTTTGGGGTAGTCAACTAACTACCGTAGAGTGGTTTTGTTCTATTTTCCACATATTTTCTTCACTTTATTTGTTGAGTTTTGATTTATTAAATTTAGTCTCCATTTTGCATTTTGTTTTGTTTGTCCTCAAGCGTGTGGCTCGCTTTTCTTGTATCACATATTTCATATATCATCTCTATACTATAATGTAGATCTTTTGAAAAATCTATTCCCTTTTTGAAAATGAAAAAAAAACATTTTCTTTTAATTTTTTTATTATATTTGAATAGTATATTACCCTATATAGCATCTACTATATAATATCATATTTTTACAAAATTTATCATTTTTGAAAATCAAATTAAAATTACAAAATAAAAAAATATAATTTGAAAAATAGAAAATCAATAAAAAATAACAAAAATATAAAAACAACTATTCGAGGAAGAAGAAAAATAAACCACAAAAATATTCCATCTCAAAAATCCAAGTATACTTCCAGCCTCCTTGTGTTCAACCCAGGGACACTTACATAGTTAATAATTAGTGAACAATAAGATAGAAGAGAGAAGCATATTCCCTTTTACTCATCCCCCCTCTCTCTTCCATTTTATTGAATTTAATTTGAAACACATTTCTCTTATATGGTTTCTACAACTAACACATTTTAACCGCGAGGTCATTCATATTTCTCAAAATGGAGTCATTGCTGAGGAGGCATAGTCATACTTAGATTTTTGAGATATTTCTGTGATTTTTCTATCTTTTTTTCCTAAATTTCTTCTTCTCTTGATTTTTCTCAGTTTTTCTTATCTTTTGTTTCCTAGTTTTTATTGAGTTTTTTTGTGTGTTTTGATTTCCTTTTTTATTTCTAATTTTCTTGATTATTTATTTTTGTTATTTGTTTATTTCATTGTTTATGGGAGATGACGAGTGGTGCATGGCCTGCATGATTAGCCAATTTATCTGAAAATCAATTTATTTGAGAGCAGAGACCGAGCTCTTTCGCTACGACCCAGTTGTAGAGGAGTAGTGCGATTCAATTCAGCCCAATTTTCTTTTGTTATTTTTTTGAGACTTTACCATTTTTTGTTTTCTTCTGAGTGAGAGGTGCTTTGCCTTTTTCTGTTTTTATGAGGGAGGAAGGGGCACTTTCCTGTTTTTCATTTTTCAGAGTGGGGTCCATAAAGAACATTCTGACTTGCACACGAACATTGACATTTCTTCTCGAGGTCTATTTCGCCAAGTGTCGATGCACTTGGTGGACTTCACAGTGGTTTTTGATTTTCCCGATTCTTTCATTGATTCTCGTGATTTCATGAAGCCTAGGGTTGTATGCATGCTTTATTAGAGGATTAAATAGAACCCATTTCCGTAATCCACACTTTGGCGTAAAAATAACACGATTTTTGTAAATCAACTCATTATTATGATAGATTTATCTATTTAGGGTTTTATTTTATCGACTTTTGCATGAATTAGAAATTTTCAATTCTGTATGGATCACTTGCATGTAGAGTGATGGAGACATGTATGACTTCTACCCCTGCATGCATCATGATTTTTCACTACATTATGTGATTCTCCACATATTTTCAAGGAAAACTGACTTCCCTTTAGTTTGTTGAAAATACCAAAAAAAGTGAAAAAACTAAAAAAAATCTTTTGAAACCTTGACAAAAAAAAGTAATTGGACTATTTTTTTTGGAGAGCAAAACCCTCATTGTTGCAAGTACTTACTAATGAATCCCTGATTCATTAACTTTTCTTTCTTATTTTGTCTTAAAACCCTAATAAATACATGTAAATATTTACTAATTCTCAAATCTTATAAAGATACCATTCAAGAATAAAAATATTATTATGAATGAAAACCATGTAAATAAATAAAAGAAAGAAAAGAAAAAAAAGAAAAAAAGGCTGATTTTAAATATGTATATATTGTATAATTTGAGTAAATAAATATAAATATAACTGGAAGATATATTTATATTACCAAACTCCGGAGATCGAGTAAACATGGATTTGTCGACAAACTATATATATTAGGAGGAGATAAGGAAGAAAATAATAATAATAATAAATTAATTATGCACATTACGCATTAATTCTTATTTATCCATTATTACATGAACTTTAAATAATTTTAAATAATTCATTTTACTTATTTTTCAGAAAATTCTTCTACTATGTACTCATAAAGATTTATATAACAATATAAATATCATAAAAAATACCAACCTGTATATATGACAAGAATTCTGGCTTTCAAATTGTTGATTTCTCAACTTCCGAACCTCATAACTTCTTCACACAAACTCCTATTTTACTATGCTCACCTTTAAAATTCATAAAATAATATTATCTAATTTGTGAAAGTGATTTCACTAAAATTGCAATCCGTTTGCAAAAATTCGAATTTTAGGACCTAATGACAACTGGTTTTATGGGCTATTTATTTTATTTTATAAATACTATTTAGAGTATAATTAATTTTATAATTTTTAATTATTTTATTGATATTGTAGATTATCTGTAGAAAATTTCAGAATTTTAAATGTTTAATTAATATTTTAAATAAATCAAAAACACTAAAATATAGATGAATTTGAACTGTGGAATGCATACATGTATTTATTAATAAAATTAGTTTATTAAATTTCATAAAAAACATGGAAATCATATTTATTTCTATATTAATTAAGCAATTATAAAATAATATATTCTTTATTAATTTATTTAATAAAAAATACTAAACCTAATTTTTAAGTATACTATATATGTGTTTATTAATATTAGATTTATCTTTCATGAACTATATATTATTTATGAAAATAACTATCCCATAATTAGGTAATTTAATTATCTACGATTTTAATTTTTATACCTATTTTAAATAATGAAATCTAGTATTTAATATCTTTTTAATGATGTATTTTATTTTCTAGCTAAGTGATGCTGACATGTGTTAGCACCACAACCTTCTTCATAAAGTTCTATTGTCAATTTTTGGAACAATGCCACTTCACCTAATTTTATACACCACATTCTTCATCTAATCTTTGATCTTAACCCTCCATTTCAATCTCCTAACTACCCTCTAACACACTACCCATTGTGTCAACTCAACTTTCTGTCGATCATTATATTTATTGATCCAAAGTTCACCATTTTGAATAAACTTTTCCTAACTCCATTTTCATTGAGGGGAAATCCAAGGGTCTGATATTCATGACACCCTGGGGTCTCCTTAATTAGATTTAATTGAATTCATGTCAAATTAGCATACTAATCACACATCTTAGATCCACTAAAGTTGTTGGACATGCGAGCCCACGACAAGCCGTTATGTAATAAACGTTATTGCAAATTCATCTCCTGATCTGAAATGAAGAATAACTAATTTACATAATAGGTACATTGGTGCAATTTGGGAAATGTACATGCCATCTTAATGATCATATAGTTGTTGATTCAAATGTTGAATCATGGAGGCTGGTGCTTGTATGACATCTAAAGAGATAGATTGAGGACTCATCAAGCGCCATCAAGTAATTGTGAAGAAAGGATCTCCAACTTGAGAGGAAGATGGCAATGCTTATCGATAGGTTGATATCTAACCGACCTCTTGACATTGGTCCTCTCATAGGAATAAAGATTCAGAAGTGTTAGATAGGTTACGTCAAAGAGTTGACTTAATGAGATCGATATAACCAAGATCTATGCCGTATACAATCTCAATATAGGCACATATCCTCTAATCGGAGATAGATGCGTTACTATATGTTTATGTACATTTGGCAAACCAATAGGTTGATGATGTAGTCACGGTCTATACTCCGATAAGTTGGTGTGCATACAAGGGCATATGAGTAATACGATCTCTCAAAGGGATCATACAGGTTCATCATTGAACCAGAAGACATGAGCTCACTCATTTGATATTGGGATCAAATTCTGTGCATGATCGTCTCTCTATGGAAGCTTGATTGAATTTGTAGGTCTGATATATGATTTTGGAAATTATATGATCAAAACCTTGGTACAATATATGCTTTTGGAAAGTATATGATCGATACCAACTACCAGTGATCAAATGATAAACTTAATGATAAAACCATGAAGAATACAATCTAAATAAGTTCTAACACTTCAGGTTTATTCTTGGTCTTCCAGTATACAGGATGTATGGGTATTAGGAATACTCGAGGGTGACATGATCGTAAAGGATTGTATAAACATGTCACTTCCATTCCCAGGGAGTGATGAAAACGGTTTGGATTTTAGTGACTCCGCTCAACAAAGATATGATCTGATCATAGTTCAATTGTCGGACATTTATCTGAATACGAATCAGATGCAATGAGAAGATTAGATTTACATCCTTGATTTAATAAAGCATCAATGAGAGGTCCACGAGATCTAGATTTGAGATGTGATCTCAATATCCAAGTCACTTTACATGAGATGTACAATAGCTCTGTCCTTATCTCCAAGTATCCACAGAGAAAGCACATTATTCTTGAATGAAGTTCGAGGATAGTTTCATTGTTGATATTGTATCTGAGCATTAAGGAAAATTAATAGTTAAATGTGATTTAATTATCACGAATAATATGAATGTGATTTATATTATTTTGACATATGAGAAGATCTATCTAAGATAATTAAAATTGATTTTATTATCAAAGATGTGAAGAATTTGAATGAGATTCATATTATTTGAGCACATGAGAATGGACACCTAAGATAATTAAATATGATTTAATTGTTTAGGATATGAATAATATGGATATCACTATCCGTATTAATCTAAAGATTATAAATATAAATTATAATATATTAGAGAGAGTTGATTGTAAATAAGATTTATGAATTAAATGTTGATGTGAATTAAATTCACATTGTACAATTAATTGTAAATGTAATTTACATTTTATTGGATAGTTGAATTTGATTCATAATTGTTAATGATTTTTTTTGCAGTTATTAAAAATAACTTGCAATAATTATTTTGTGATCTTTTGTTCACAAAATATTCCATGAAATAAGACGATGTAATGAGATTACATTAGGATTGGACAGAGATCTTCTCTATCCAATCAAGGTGGATGTCCACCATGTATAAGGGGAGGAGGCTATCTCCTTCCCCCTTACATGAAAGGAGGCTCTCTAGTCCTATGTCATTTTAGAGACTTTTTATTTAATTGAAACTAAATACGTTAAGATTATTTATAGCATATTTAATTTATTTTAAATTAAAATAATTTCTTTTCTAAATTTTACAAAAAATCTCAGCAACTGATTTGAATTACGAGTGTATCTCCACCATCCAATTTTGTATAAAAGAATGGGTAAACCTAGCCTTTTCTTTTACACATTAAGAAGAAAAGAACAATCTCTCCCTCATTCTCATGGCCATCCCCCTTCTCTCTCAACAAGTGGCCATCCATATGTTGACCTGGAGAATCCCGCAATCGCTGCGGCACCGTTGTGCTGCCAGATAGATTGCTTGTGGATCTCAATCTTCTTCTATGCTCTTCACTCGTAAAGAAGGAATCAGATTTGTTAGATGAAATCAAGATACTCCTTTCTCTAATCGTCAACTTGGAATGCAGGAAGCATGTGTCAAATCCACGCTCCTGTAAATGCGACCTTCAATGGATCAAAGCTTAGATAGGAGAATCCCTTTCTATAGAGATTGACGATCACAACCACACCTCAAGATATGTTCCATATACCTTGTTTGTGATCTTGTTGAAATGATTTGAGAAGTGTTCTCGAATTATGTAATTTCATCATTTAAAATTTTTAAATTCCGCTACCCCGAGCAACAAGTATGACAAGTCACTATCGATCGCATATAATGCGATCTTCAAGCTTATGTAATGCACTTAAGGTTTTTCCCATAACCTTCTAGTGGTATCAGAGCCTTGGTCTGGTCTTGGATATGATATAAAATCCTAGGTGAACAAGTTTTTGTAAATCAGATGTGCAGAGACTCATTGTTTTGCACTGGATGCATATTTGGAATTAGTTTTTCACTAAAATGGAAATGTACTGTTTTTGCAATATTTGGGTTTGTTTTTTTGTTATTAAATCTATATATAAAGTCTAAATATGTTTCGAAACCAGTAGCCTTTTATTGGAACCAAAAGTGCATGAATGAAATTTGAAAATCTTTCGTGGGGATATTTTTTGCATGTATCCACAGATCTATATGGAAATCTTTTTTGCTTATTGTTTTCCCATCATGAAACATTAAATAAAGAACTAAGTAGAGATCGAAACAGTAAACCGCTCAAATTTATTTCATGCAATTCCGATGTCGTTTGCCCTAGTTATTCTATATTTAGTATAGATGGGTCAGATGATGATTGGATCATCTAATCTTCTTACTTAATGTGTTTATAATTCAATGGAAGTCCGAAATTATGAAGTTGCCTTGATTAATTGTGATGCCTAATAATTATGAAAATAATTGATTAATCATCATTGGCCATTGAATTTATGTTTTAGGAAAATCCTGATTTATCTTACAATAGTTGTAGGATAACTTTAATGTGCAAAAACCAAGAACATATTTGCTTTATATGACTAGAAATTTAATATCATTAAATTTTTTTTATAGATTCCTAAATCTCTAAGTGAATTCTATATATAGTATAATTTCGGTCATCAATGTTGATAGATAAAATCACAAATACATTGATATTTTTTTGTATTGTTCTCAATTCGAATGGTGAAGGTGTCTACTCTAGGTATGCTGGCTTGGTTTACTAATTAGCACCATGCATGTCAAGGAAATGCTCCCTCCAAACATAACTCATGTGTATTTATCAGATCAATTTTTGAGTAAAGAACAGTATGAATAAGTCAAGTTGTATTCTTATTATTAAAATACAAATAAATACATAATTGTGAGAGCTTATACAATATGGTAATATCAGGAAAACTCTAATTGTTTGTTGGTTGATTGATTGGATTGATAGTTGATATAATATGATTAAATTAATTAGATCCAATAAAATAATCACTTTATTATGAATAGAGATGTAATTAACTCAGAAGAAATGATTTTGTAAATATGATATGTAATGATTAATTAAAATTTGGACATGATATAGAGGATCATATAAATGACATTCGTGGTCTCCCGTCAAGGCGAAGGGTTCCATCACCATAGATTGTATATAGGAGACACATGTCTGATGTGATAACTCCTGCATACAAGAGCACATGGATTAGACTCTTTTCTTGTCGAAAGAGTAAGGTCATTTGCATAGTCACATCAATATTGGTTCCTAATATTGTTGGGGCGATATTGGATTGTGCATAGCGAGTTCTAATCATGTTGACAGTTGGTTCAATTACGACGGGTAAACATTGCCTTAGGGGCGGTGAGTGTAAAAGATTGAATTGGGAAATACAAGTTGGACTTGCAAGGAAGAATGAGTTCTCACTTCTTTCTATCTGAGTTGCAGTTTCTCATATTATTGGGATATAACAAAGATAAGAAGGAGATCCCAAGTCTTGCTTGTGATATAATGGTATATATGCTTCTTGGTTTGAAAGTGAATAAGGGAATGAACTTTCAGAGTTGACAAGGCAAGATAACATTGATATACAATCCTTAATCAAAGTAAAATATGTATTCAGGAAAATTATCTTATTTCAGATAACCTACTTTAAACCCACTCAAAACTATATTCATTTACAAACAGTAAAATATAATGGATTGGATCCATGATCAATATATTGTACTTGCAATTGAAAACATAATGTATGTGTTTGCAGTGTGCATGTTTCCTCATAATAATGAGGAATGACAACAAAATGAAAGTAATATAACATCCTTGGGTTTGTATGTCTCCATAGTCTTGGTCTCTCATCGAGTGTGCTTTGGAAGTATCATGTCGATGATGATTGTAATGTCGAAAATCCTAATAAAACCTAAGAAGATGTTTTGACATACATATGTGCTCTCGACATTTAACCATGAATGACATGGTTCACTGCATTATGCAGAATGATAACTCGATAAGAGCTGATGTACTCAAAATGTTTGAGTATCTGCAAGAAGATGGAAGTAGATATGGTGAGTGTCATAATTCTACTATCTATACTCCAGTTATTCATGATGATTCATAATATTCATATTGTATGAATTGAATGAAGCATGTATAAATGTTGAAATACTCATATATTGAAATCTTTTGAGTTCAACATAAGAGATCCTTTATCTTAAGCAATAATTGCTTATAGATGAAGGAAGTGCAGTGGAAGTATGGATCTGACCCAAGTGAGAAAGAATGTCAAAAAGTTGACTATACTTTTGTAATTTCCACACATATGACATCCAAAGAGTTGGATGAATGCCAATACTTCAAAAAAACTGATGTATTGTTTGTATGACTACGTAGACTATCTAAGATCCTTAGAGAAGGACTTTGGTAGTGCATAGGCATATTATATATCTACAAATAATCATTGAAATTGACTTGATTATTAGATAAAATCAAAGTCTAATAATTATATCTCATTCTTCTAATAACACTTGCAATTGGTTGCATATGTTTTAGAAGACTAGAAAATTTGATCTTAAGGTTTAATAGTTATCCACATGGATGTTGATGCAATTTTTGCAACAATATCCATTAGATAGATAGGCTACATATTTTCAAAGGGAGAGCGTTAGTTTCAGACAATATCTCTATGACCTAGATATTAGTTTACATTCATTGTTTATTTCTAAATGTTGAAAATAACATGCATTCTAAAATAGAACTATCATAAAGAGTTACAATGGATATATTTCAGATAGTAATGTAACATCTAGAGGACTCTACTAAATTTAAAAATTAATGAATTGTTCGTTAAAATTTCTAAATACTAAAAATTTAAACACTAAAAGATCAATAGGAGGATGAAGATCACTTGTCAATGACCTGTCATCAAACCTTAGACATATGTATGTTGATGAGATCAGTAGACTAGTAAGAGATGAAACTTTAGACTGTCTGAAATTTCAAATTTTACATACTTGTGAATATTGCATTCAAAGTAAAAATTCTCAGTCCACCCTTCTCTGGGAATGGTGTTAGATGCCAAAGTATTCAAGATCTCATACATATTGATTTATGTGTATCATCTATATCATAATAAACGTTAAGATATGTGATAACTAATGATGATCATTTGTGATATTAGATTTCTTCCCCTCACCAAAAAACCTTCGAAATGTTTAAAGATTTCACATTCTTGGTTTAGATCCAAAGTTTGAAGGAAGATCAAATGAATTTGACCTAACCAACTAGCAAGTACTTATTCAATGAATTCAATGAATACCTTAAGGAAAAAGGAATGCCATTGCTATATCATTCCTCCTAAAAAAACCTCAAGTCAATAGAGTTGTGGGGAGATGCAATTAGATCAACCGTAACATTATTTGATCAATGATAAATATTACCATAAGTTCCTCTTTGTTTGTAGTTATATATGTAGTAGAGACTGCAATATGTATCATTAATAGGATTCCATGCATATCTAAACCCAAAAAACCTCGCAAGTTATGGTTTGGAACCTAGCCTAACGTTGGACACATGAGGATTTATGGTTACATGGTACATAACAATATCATGGATGCAAGAAAGTTGGAATCTAGCACCAGAGAGTGTCACTTCATTAGGAATATAAGGGATGGTTATGGATAACTACTTTATGACCTTGAGATTCTTAAAAGATTTCATCTCTAAGGATACGATTTTTAACAGATGACTTTCTTAAGAATGACGATGAAAATGAAGTAATGGAACTCATTGAATCTTGAGAAGATAACGTGGCTCCTGAAATCAGAAAATAAAGGGCAATTAAAGATGAAACACTCATACCTCTTGAAATTAATTCGAGGGTGGTGAGACCATCCAAAATATATGAATTCCATGTGTCAGTTAAGTCTGACATCATATGATGAAGCTTCTGAAGATCTTGACATGGAAAGATGGGTGTTAGCAATAAAGTCTAAAGTAAACTTCATACACAAGTGTTGTGTATGGACCCTCGAGGATCCAACTATAAGCGTAAGACCCATTAGGTGTAAATGGATCATCAACAGAAAGAGAGAACCTGATGAGAAGGTAGAGACCTTCAAAGAACGACTCGTATCCAAAAGATACACACAAAGATAAGACATCATTTGCGGTGAGATTTTCTCTTCAGTGACAATGCTTAATCCCATCAGAATAATGCTAACTACAGCTACACAACTTAACTATGACATCAAAATAATGGAAGTAAAGATTATGTTCCTCTATGAATAACTCACCGAGGACATTCATATGAAGTAGACCCAAGGATTCATAGTTGATGATGGAAAGATGTAAAATCTAAGAAACTCCATCTATGGACTCAAATAAGCTTTTTTTAGTTGGAAACTAGATTTGATGAAATTATAAATGTTTTGATTTCATATGCAATATTGATGAAATGCGTGAAACTTAGTGCGAGTGTCATTGTTTTCATAATGCTAAATATAGATAATGTCGTAATCATTTGGAATGATATAAGGATGATAATAAGCATTTTATAATTTAGGTGTTCCATACCTAGAGATAAAAGATCTTAAGGATATCACTTAGATTTTAGTTCTTAAGTTGTTCAGAAGCTAAGAGGGTATTGGAACTGTCACATTAGTAATAACCTTGGACATGTTCCCTTTTTTGAAAAACCCCAAGTAGGGCTTCTCTTCGCTTAAGATATGGTATTGACACCATAAAGAGTTGAGAAAGTGAATGCTAAAGCCACATGCCCTTTTGCATCAGTTTCGAGAAGCCTGGTGTATGATAGATGTGTACAAAAGTCAGATGTAAACCATGTAGTGGGAGTAGTAAACTATTTCTAATAATACTATGGAGATAAAATGCTTGATTATAGTAATAAAAAATATATTCAAAGATGAGATGATTTTTGATATTGATCTCAAAGACTTATCTTAACGAACGTAAGACTTATAGATAGTGACCTAAAATATCTTAACTGCAGATGTCAGATAAAACTTAAGACTATAGCTTAGTCTTACGAGATAGTGATCTCTGGGAACAAGGGTATTCTGATAAGTATAATAAAAATTACATGCTGGTTATAATGACTATTGAATTGCATTGTTAAAGACACTATAATTGCTTTAACAAAAATGAGTATGGGATGCATAAGATGCAACATTCGCAAAAGGATTTGTTGTAGTCTCTCAAGAACAGAGTGATTGATCAGCTTACCGAGCTATTTTTCTAAATAGATGATGAGTAGCACATGAATGTGGGTTTAAAGATTAACTCATTAGTGGCTCTTGGGTCTAGTGGAAGATTGTTGGACATGCGACATACAACGAGCCATTATTGTTATTGCAAATTCATTCCCTGATATGAAATAAAGAATAACTAATTTACATAATAGGTACCTTAGTATAGTTAGGGTTATGTACCATGGTCATCTTAATGATCATACCGTTATTGATTAAAATGTTGAATCATAGAGGCTAGTGCTGGGATGATATCTAAAGAGTTAGATTGAGGACTCATCAAGCACCATTAAGTGATTAGTAAGAAAGGACTTCAGTACTGAGAGTAAGATGGCAATTATTTACTCTAGGTTAATATCTAATTGATCACTTGATGCAGATACTATGCAAAAAAATAGAAATTCAGAGGTGTTAGATAGGTTAGGTCATAGAGTTGACTTAACGAGATCAAGATAACCAAGACCTATGTCGTATACTATCACGATATAGGCATGCATCTCTGACCGGAGACAGTTGTTCTACTATATGTTTGAGCATGTACATATCATACAGGTTCATTACTGGACGAGGGGAAATGAGATCACACAAGAGATATTGGTATCAAATTCTGTGCATGATCTCGCTATGAAAGATTGGCTGAATTTGTAGGTTTGATATATGCTTTTGGAAAGTATATGATCAATATCTAGGTATGATATATGCTTTTGGAAAGTATATGATCGATACTAGCTCCCAATGCTCAAATGAGAAGCTTAATGATGAAATCATGAAGTAGATAGTCTAAATAAGATCTAAAACTTCGGGTTTATTTGAGGACTTCCAGTATGCAGGATGTACGTGTATTAAGAATGCTTGAGGGTAATGTGATCATAAAGGATTGTACAACGACGACACTTCCATTTCAAGGGAGTGAAGAAACAAGCTTGGATTTTATTGACTCCTCTTAAAAGAGAAGTGATCTGATCTTTGTCCAAATGTTGGACGTTGATATAAATATGATTTAGATGTAATGAGAATACTAGATTTACAACCATGATTTAATCAAGCATCTATGAAAGTTCCCCGAGATGTAGATTTGAGATGTGATCAGAATATCCAAGTCAATATACATGGAATGTACAATTGCCATGTCCTTATCAAAAAGTATCCGCAGAGAATGTACATTATACTTGAAAGAAGTTCAAGGATAATTTCATTGTTAATAATGTATCTGAGCATTGAGGAAAAATATAGTTAAATGTGATTTAATTATCATGAATAATATGAATATGATTCATATTATTTGGACATATGAGAAGAGTTTTTTAAGACAATTGAATATGATTTAATTATAAAAGTTGTGAATAATGTGAATGTGGTTTAAATTATTTGGGCACATGAGAATGGTCATCCAAGATAATTACATATGATTTAATTGTAAAGGATATGAATAATATGGATATAACTATCCATATTAATCATAAATATTATAAATATGATTTATAAAATATTAATGAGTTAATTGCCAAATAAGATTTATAAATTAAATGTTTATGTGAAATGGATTCACATTGTACAATTAATTGTAAATGTAGTTTACATTTATTCGGTGGTTGAATTTGATTCATAATTGTCAATGATTTTTGTTTTCAATTATAATAAATAATTTGCAATAATTATTTGGTGATATTTTATTGATAAAAGATTCCATGAAATAAGACTTAATATAATGAGACTACATTAAGATTGGAGAGACCTTCTCTCTCCAATCAACGTGTCTGTCCACCATTTATAATGGGAAGGAGGCTATCTCCTTTCCCCTTACATGGAAGGAGGCTCTCTATTCCTATTTCATTTGAAAGACATTTGATTTAATTAAAACTCAATAAGTTAAGATTATTTACAACATATTTAATTTCTTTTAAATTATATTTATTGTGTTCTATATTTTACAACAAAATCTCAACCCTTAATTTGAATTAGGAGTGCATCTCCATCATGTAATTTAGTATAAAAGAAATGGTAGACCTAGCATTTTTTGCACATTAGAAAGATAACAACTCTCTCTCCCTCATTCTCATAGTCGTCCCCCCTCTCTCTCTCAACATGTGGTTGTCATGCATTGACCTAGAGAATCCTATAGTCGTCGCGACGTTATTGTGCTGTCAGATCGACAGCTTATGGATCTCCATCTTCTTCAGTGAACTTTGCTCATGAAGAAGGCATTGAATTTTTTTGAGATGAAATCGGGAGACTCCTGGATTGGATCATCAACTTGGATTGTGAGAAGCACACGTCTGATATACGTGCCCACAAGTACCACCTTTATTGGATCGAACTTGAGAAATGAGAATATCTTATAGGGATTGACGATCTTAACCACACTTCAAGAGGTATTCCATTGAGATCATTTGTGATATTTAGGAAGTGATTTGAGAAGTATTCTCGAATCATATGATTTCATCATTTATAATTAATGAATTCTGCTTCCTTGAGAAACTAGTATGACTTGTTGCTCCCGATCAATTATGATGCGACCTTCATACTTCCATAAAGTGCTTATGGTTTTTTCCATAACCTTCATATTTACCATTCTTTATTCACCAACAAACTCGTATTCAATCCATCTTGAAATCGCATTTAATTTCATCTGTAGATAACCCATTCCTTGAACTTTTAGTTGCACTGCAAAAGCAATAAACCCTCGACCGATTCATTGTGAATCAAGCAAAGGAATCTTTAATTGTAGGTATTCATGATCTCTGGATCGAATCCTTTTTCATCTTCATCATCTAGAGCTCCTGTCTTCATTACCCATTGATCAATCGGTAGCAATTATTCTTTCCTAGAATTCGTAGCCCTAGCAGAACCTTCAAGCTGCTTTCTCATTGTCTTTGAGTTGCCTCCCACCGTAGGTGAGCTCGAAGGGGGATATGTGACCCACTTCTGTCCCTGTCGGAGCCCTGCCGTAGCTGCCATATTACTGGAGATCGAGGAATACCAAAATCATCACTATCGTATTCGTTTTGTGGAAAAAGAACATCAATAACATGCGCTATAGGAGTGCATCATGCATCGTCAATCAATTGTCCATATCAGCCACACTCTTTTAATCTTGACCGTTTGAAGTGAAATAGTGGGAAATTTCAAAGTTGCCCTTAAAAATCTCCAAGATTCAAAGCCACCTCTAGAGTTTCTTATTATTGCATTTAGGTCCCAATGTGGGGACCAAAGTTCATTTTCAAGAATATTTCGTACAAATAGGTCCCTGACTAGGGACCTATTTGAAAGAATTTTTTGTATTTTGTATACATTGAAATTTAGACACTTTTGAAAATGTGTAGATATTATTTTGAGAGCAAATTTTTTTATGGTTTTATTTTTGAATCTAATTTCCAAGAGTTTTCTCGTGATTTTATCGAGATTTCACTCTTCATTTTCTGACTTCATTTTGTTTTATTTTGTGTGCTTTTTTGTGCTCTTTGCTCGAGTCTCTTTTCATGGATCTAATATGTTGTATCACTATACATAATTTTTTTACAAAATAATACTATATTATAGATCACCTTTTCTTAAAAAATATCTGTTTGAAAATTAAAATAAAATTTAGAAACTAAAAATAAAAAACCGACCAAAAAAAGATTTTCTCGCAGAAGAGAAGTAATTAAAAATTCAACAAAATGTTTTCTTCACTCAAAAATCAACGTGCGATTTTTAATGTCCTTATGCTCGACCTAGGAACACTTGCCTAATTAAATAATCAGTGAAACACTAAAATTAGGAGAAGTGTCGCCTTATTCATTTTCTCTCTCTTTTCCACTCTCTCTTGATTTTTGTGCCTTTTGTTTGATAGATAGATTTGTCTCCCTGATTCTATAACTGACATAATTTTTTATCTGCAAGTTGGATTTGTCTTATCACTTACCTCCAGATAGAGTGGGTGAGGACATATCCCTAAGGACTAGAGCCAAAAATCCTTGGACTCCTACCCTAAGTACGAGTGTATCACTTTTTAGTACATGGTCGCAACTGCAAGCACTTGACTCTGACCATAAAAAGTCATTTTGGTGTACACCTCTTCAAATTTTACTTTGGGCATTATATAACCTGACATCTCGGGCAGATGGTTCCATTGTTTGGGGGAGTGTGAAGATGTATGGTTGGCGATTGGGAGATGGCACCTATGAGTCTGTTTAAATAACTTCTTGAATCACCTAACTAATATTGAAAAGATAAATGATCAAACTCTTATAATAAGTTGGTGAATTGGCGGTCTTCTATTGTGTTTGTTTCCGTTGTATAGGTGATGGCTAGGGCTTAGGCCTTAGCGCATCACAAAGCATAAAGATCGCATAATATGCGATCAAGAGAGACTATCCATACTAGTATCTCGGGGCAGCATGATTTAAAAATCTAAAAGCTTGAAAAGACATGATTCAAGAACACTTCATAATTCATTTCATCAAGACCACAAAGAATATATAGGAATGCCTCTTGAAGTGTGGCTGCAATCGAGGTTT
This sequence comes from Ottelia alismoides, assembly GCA_037367405.1. NCBI lineage: Eukaryota > Viridiplantae > Streptophyta > Magnoliopsida > Alismatales > Hydrocharitaceae > Ottelia > Ottelia alismoides. The sequence goes on along the minus strand of JAZKJV010010370.1, from coordinate 39,234 downwards.
CTAAAGTAAGAGACCACCTGCCTCACGTCCAACTTGACGGAGGAGATGTATGCGAGCGCAATGATAAGATTCATCCTTCTCGTAATACAAGATGTAGATCAAAGGAATGCTCTTGATTTCGTCACACAAAATCTGAGGTCTTCTTCATGTGCAAGGACCACTGAAGAAGATGAAGATCCACGAGCGATTGAAGTGGCAGCATGATGACGTAGAGACGACAACAAGTCTCTCTAGGTTAAGAGGTGGACGACTACCCTTGAGTGAGAGAGGGGCATGTGATGCGAATGAGAGAGATAGAGAGAGCTTGTGAATTATGTGTTGTAAAAGAAGATCTAGGGTTGCCTCTTCTTTTATAATATTTTTGATGTCCATGAATCACAATCCATGTACCACACAAAATCAATGGATTAGATTTATGTGTGTTTTCATTCATTGGCCATGATTTTGTTGTAACAAACTAATTTATTTAAATTAAATTAAATATATTGAATAATCATCAATATAAATTAATACAATCAAATCAATGTTCATTGAAGGATAAGGAAGGAGGCAAAGCTCCTTACAATTGGGGGGCACCTTGATTTAGGACTTGAGGGTGGTCGTCCACCCTCCCTACATGGAAGGTGCTTTCCCTCTTTCAATGAAGTGAGATATTGTATCTCACATAATCCTTCATTATTTGCAACTACTTTTATTGCAAATTTATTCATAAAAAATCCAAATTATTTTATGACGATTTCAATCATACTATTGAAAATATGAATCATATACATATATCCAAAATAAAATATAAATTGTATTTTCAATTAATTTTCTAATGTGAATCCAATTCACTTAAACATTTAAATTGTAAATACTATTTACAAATAATACTCTAATTTATTATAACTCACATTTAATATTTATATGTTTAATATGGATATTATTATCCACATTTATCATATCCATGATAATTAAAACATATTTAATTGTTTTGGATCATCATTCTCATGCATCTATAGAATATGAATCATATCCATATTATTTATGATAATTAAATCACATTTAATTATCAATTTCTTAATACTCAAACATATAATTCAATAACGGAATTATTCTTGAACTCTTTCAAGAATAATGCGCTTTCTCTGCATATACTTGGAGATAAGGACATGGAGATTGTACATTCAACTTATAGTGACATGGATATTGGGATCATATCTCAAATCCAGATCTCAAGGACCTTTCATAGATGCTCGACTAAATCACAGACATAAGTCTAATCTTCTCATTGCATATGAATCATATTCAGATCGTTGTCCAACATTTGAACTAAGATTATATTACTTCTCTACTTAAGAGGAGTCACTGAAATCTAAACATGTTTCATAACTCCCTCGAAATGGAACCATCATGGTTATATAATTGTTTACGATCACATAACCCATGAGTATTCCTAATACTCGTACAACCTGCATACTGGAAGACTTAGGATAAATCTAAAGTTTTAGATCTCTTTTAGTCTGTTATCTTCAAGGTTTTATCATTAATATTTTCATTCGATCATTTGGATTTGGCATCGATCATATGCTTTCCAAAAGCTTATATCATACATACAATTTCTTGTCATGCTAAAGCAAGAAGACCACACATGGAATTTGTTTGGTGCCAATACCTTATGAGTGAGCTCATGTATTCTGGTTCAGAAGTGAATTTGTATGGTCCCATTGAATGATTGTATTACTCATATACCCTCCTATGCACACCAGCTCATCAGTGTATGGATCATGATTAGATCATCAACCTAACGGTCTACGAAATGTACATACTCAGACATATAGCAATAAATTTATCTCTGGTCAACTGATGCATGCTTATATTGTGACAGTATATTACACAGGTCTTGGTTATCTCGATCTCATATCAGACACCTTCAAATCTCTATTCCTATTCAGAGGACATACATCAAGAGGTCGGTCAGATATCAGCCTTTTGGGAAGGATTTGTATCTCTATCTCACGCTGGAGATCATCTCTTAACAATCATTTGGTGGTGCTTGATGAGTCCTCACTCTAACGCTTTAGATATCATCCATGCACCAACCTCTATAATTCATCCATTGAATCAACAACTGTATGATCATTAAGATGGCAATAGTACATAACCCTAAATTTACTAAGGGACCTTATGGTGCATTCGTTTATTTAATCATCAATAGGTGGTGAAATAAATAAATAACTTTTATTGATATATAAAAGATTACATAACATTTATTGTAGAAATAGCTTGCCCCGAGCTCACATTGTTAACAATCTCCCACTATCCCTCAAAACCATTTTGGTACAGTCTTTAAACCTATGCTCATTACATGATTGTCGAAATCCTTCTGTGTCGAGGGTTTGATAAGGGAATCAACACCATTACAGACAGAGGCTACCATGGTGATGATGATGCCACCATGCTTTTGAATCTCCTGAATGATGTAGTATTTCCTTTCCACCTGCTTGCTCTTTTGATGCCATCCTGGTTCCTTCGTTTGGTCTATGGCTCTCATATTATCGTAAAGTAGAGGGATGGGATCATAAAGGAAACTATGCCAAGTTCCAGGATGAACTTGTGCAACCACACCGCCTCCTTTGCAGCATCTGATGTGATAATGTATTTGGCTTCTGTTGTTGAATCGGTTGTAGCGTCCAGCTTCTTGCTTCTCCAACTCACAATACCACCATTCAATAGGAACACAAACCTTGATGTTGACTTGCTATCATCAATGATAGATGGTTAGAATTTGTGTATCCCAAGACTTGGAGATCACCATCTCCATAGACCAAGATGTAATCTTGCATCCATCTTAGATACTCATAATTGTTCTTCACTGCATTCCAGTGTTGCTCTCCATAGTCGGATTGGTAACAACTTAACACTCCAACTACATGGCAGATATTTGACCTTGTGCACATCATTGCATACATTAGGCTTCCCACAACTGATGCCTGGGGGCATCCAGCCATGGCCTTCTTATCCTCAACACTTTGAGGAGTCATCCCTTTAGATAAGTGGATACCATGTCTTAAGGGAAGGAACCCTTTCTTGGAATTCTCCATATGGAAACGTTCCACGTTCTACTTGATGTACCAATGTTGTGACAATCCCAAAATCGTCTTTTCTCTGTTTTTGGACAGCTTCGTACCCAATATACATGAGGTTTCTCCAAGGTCTTTCATCTTAAAGGTATGGGATAATTAAATCTTAACACTGGCCATTATCCCTATATCATTCCCAATTATAAGGATGTCATCTGTGTAAAGCACGATGAACACAATAACGTTGCCACAAAGCTTCTTGTACAAACATGGTTCGTCAGGATTTTGAACAAAATGATAACTCTTTATGGTTTCATCGAATTTGATGTTCCAGCTACAAGAAGCTTGTTTGAGCCCATAGATAGTTTACATCACCTTCCTCAGCTATGAAGCCCTGGGGCTACTGATAACGTGGCTTTTGCTAGCGGATAGAGATGTGGGTTTTAGAAAACCGCTAAATCAAAAGCTGTGTTGATCAAATAAAAATCAACGAAATAGGAGAGAGAGAGAGAATGAGAATATGCAGCTTCTCTCTCCTATTTCGTCTACACTATGTTATTTACCATGTAAGTGTGCCTGGGTCGAACTCGAGGAGGCAGAATATTAATACTTCTATTTTCGATAAAAGAAATAAATCATGAAAGTATTCGCTTTATTCTTGATTTTACAAAAGACTTAAAAACTGACTCGAAACTAACTCGATATTAAGAAAATCAATTCGATAAACTAAGCAACAGAAAACCACCATAAATAAGTAGAAAGGTTGCTAGGGTAGTTGCGTAACTACCCTAAAAATTCGAAAAGAAAATACAACAAAATTAGGGTCCAAACTACCCCTAAGAGCCAGAGGCACAAGTGCAAGAAAAGTATTTTTTTTCCTATTACAATAAGGTCCTTGGAAGGGACTGAAATTCAAAGAAAAGTAATTTTATCACATTTAGGTCCATGCACAGGGACTTAAACGTAATATCTGGAAATTCTGGAGCGGCTTGGAATTTCTAGAAACTTGTTGGACTTAGTATGCAATTATTCCACTGTTTTGGGATCAACGGCTCTGATTAGATGCTGAGGCTTGATCTAAGTCATCGGTGATGGACACGTGTCGAGTACCTATGCTCTCTCGTGTTCTTGAGAATCTCCATCTCCTTCGCGCGGCTGGCGTCGAACACGTCTTCTCTAACTTCTTCCCGATGGTTGGCACTTAGCTTGTACCTTTGATAGGGCCAGGAGGGAGACACCTTGTCCCTCTGAGCTCTCCTGCAGTAGAGCTCCTCCGTATGTGGTCGTAGGCGACGAGGATTCGTCGAAGAATACGGTGGTCCGGCTATCCTGGATGTTGATGCAACAACCTCTTGATTGAGAATCTCTTTGATCTTAGAAGCTCCAGATGATATGGTTATGCTCCAGATGACAACTGAAACCTGCAACTTATGACTTCGTGCTTGATTAACAAGGAATCAGCCAACAAACTCAAAGAATTTGGAGATCTAATAGGTTTTCCAGAAAATGATATGAAATGTATAAGAGTAAGAAAGGAAAAGGGATTTGGAATCGATTTGAGGTGGATTCGAATAGTGTGTGTCTAATAAGGATGTTTGAGTTTCCTAATGACTAATGAAACCATGTTTCATGCTTTTAATTCACGTCAATAAAAAAACCAGAAAATACTTGTAATTATCAGAGTCTTTGAATAAATTAAAAACACAAAAATGGCATAATTAAAATCCGTGGTGTTTTTAGTCTTAAAAGTGCTCTAAAAAACATTTTCTGTCATTGTTTGGCCTCGTCTCCATTTTTGGTCAACATGAATCTTATAGATCTCATCGAGATCTACAACTTTCATGTTTTGAGTTTTTCCAAATTCGGCCATCTACTCCCTCATAATTCATTTTCTATATTGGAATAACATGATTGGGCTACGTGGTGCCTTCTGGTTACGCCACGCGGTCCGGTCCTTCTCGCACCACGCGGGCTCCCTCTCTGTCGTTCGATCATTTCCAGCAGTTTCCATCCCAGTCGTTCTTTTTTGCCATTTCCTCTACCGTCTGATCACGCTCCTGATCTTATCACGTCCACCCAATAGCGCCTCTTCCATAGCATGACACGTGGCATGCTCCATCACCGCTCGATCAAACGATGCACATCATATCTTCACCATTCAACCGTGCCTTGATATCCACCATCCGATCCATTCAGATCCTTTATCTCAACCATTGGCCCTTTCCGCTCTACAGCATGCCACGTGGCATGTCCTACGACCATCGATCGCCTCTCTATCGATCTAATCCTAACCGCGCATTAGAGCCCGCTACACCACCATTAGATCGTGAGATCCAACGGTGGAGACCCCGTTGTCTACCTCCAAACGCCCCCGCACCCTCGTTCTCAACCTCGCCAACTCTCCTCCCCCTTCTTATTTTCTTGCTCACCATCTTCACTTTCTCCACTCACCAACCGCTCCAGGACCTTCCCCACTCATCCTTCATCCTCGCGGCCATCCACTCGTCCCACAATTCCCTTCCACTCACTCTATAACTCGCACGCAAAACATGACCATGACCATGGAAATCGCCAATCTTGACCTTCAAATACCCCGTCTCCTCCAGCATCTACGGTGGTCCACATGTACGCGGGGCTTCGCCCTGCTCCTCTCCTCCTCCCTGTGACAGGGGGAGGTCCGATCGAGGTGCAAAGACAATGCTAGCCTCCGGTGTTGACCCCTGGCCTTGACGACCAGGTCTGCGGTGGCTCCGCCTCTGCCAAGCTTCCTCCAGTCGCCACGGAGGTCCAGCGATGACCAGGGCCTCTCCATGAAGCTCGTGCACAGGCAATTCATCCGCTATTAACCCATGTAAGTTCCCTCAACCTCCTATGTATTTTCTTTGATTTTCTTTGAGTTAATTAGGTAGCTCCACGCTTGATCACCCTCCATCGTTCATCTTTCGAGCTTCGTCGTATACCCATCTCCTTTGTGCATTTATCCATTCACCTCTTTTTTCCCTTGCGACCTCAGACCATCTTCGACCCAACTCCCCCAGGCTCACCAGACAAGACAATCGACCAAATACTTTCTCCGCTCGCATGGCCTCGACTCCATCCCAAATTCATCCCATGTTCGATGCTTCAGCTATTGCGCTGACTGTACATGTATTCGAATGTTCAATGAATGGAAGTTCATCAGAGAAGAACTCGACAACTCCATCTCTGGCACTCCAGTATCAGTCGTAGCTTCCAGATAGCGCCGCAACTTGCCCAGGCCTCCGACTTCATCGATATCCGCTCTGGTGGCTCTAAAGAGTTCCATCGAGGCTTAGCACAGGAGGCAGAGCTCAGGAGGTGTCGCCGGAGTCTTGATTCTGCTCCCGTTGTAGCGGAGGAGGAAGATGCAACAACCATTGGATGCTCCTCCCCGGAGCTCATCCAACGGCTCCGAAGAAGTCACGTAGCCATCTCGCATAGCCTACACGTACCGTAGGATCCTCGAGATCCAACGGTCTGCAATCATCCACGTGTCTTCACCAAAGCTTCTCCGAGCCTACTGGCCAATCCTGCTGGCCCGTACTGCCCCGAAGCCTATACTGAGCCTCCCTAGAACATCGAGCCTCACCGAGCCTCATCCGAGCCTAAGCCTGGAGGCTCGTACCTTTTGAGCCTATCCGAAGATGCCCCGAGCCTCCTCCGAACCTGGAATGTCACCGTGACTAGAGCTCACTTGCCCCTACGTGCAATTTGGGCAAATTGCAGGGAGGCCCACCAGATTCTTTGAATTTCAGATAGGTCCTGAGCCCACATGCTATCCATGCGTGCCTAGGGTATTTTGCAATTGACCCCCTGCAGGTTTGAATAATTACTTAACTACCTTCGTGCATGTGGAAAAATTTCATGGAAGGTCATGCACCTTATTTTATTTGCACTTTAGTCCCTCCCAGGGACCTGTTTGCTATTTATCCTTCATGTTTTCTTACATTTATGCCCCTGGCTTCACTCGTGTATATCTTGAGCATCCTAGCTTCGAATGAGTCGATTTCAGTGGCGTTTTGAAGCTCATTTCATTGTCTTCTTTATGGCATGCTCGTCTTTCAGATTTGACACTGTGAGATTTAATGTTTTATTTTTTTGATTAGGTGTCTCTTGTGTAATTCTTCTCATGCCTTATTTTTACATAAATGAAAGTAGCTTCATTAATTGACCTTGTTTTGACTTGTGATTAAATAGCTCCACTATTCTTCTAATTCGGGCATATTTTTGTGATGCATTTCATTGCTCTATTTGCATGATAAAAACCAATTAAAAATGCAAAGTTTCAATTATTTGCATTTATTGACCTACTATTTATTGATCCAACACTTAGCTAAATGAATTTAAGTCTAAATATCACGAGAGAGGCTCGTGTCCCTGAGTTTGACCTCAGTTACTTACCAAGTAAAATATAAATACAACCATTTGATTTTATTGACACATTAAATAAAATGGTTTTTGACGGACCGAATTCAGCCCGATTGCAATGACCATTGAGTGTTAATCCTACACTATTAAAGGGCTGAATTCTCGGCCCGTCAAATGACGTTGTTACCGGGGACACTGCTCATCTTTTGTCTTTTTTGAATTTTTATTTATTTTATTAAGTGTTTCATTTATGTAGGTTAATTTGTTCATTTGTCTTGCATCATAATTTTTTTCTTTTTGATTAATCTCTAATCTTTGCTTTTGTGACAGGGCCCTTGATGTTCAAGGAGGTGAGGAACAAATGCTTCCCCGCTGCGAGGAGTCGAAAAAGCATTCTTGGAGCAAGTCGAAAAGGAAGAAAAAATGTTATTTTGCATATCATTTCATCTCATGTAATAATCGTCTTTACAACGGTCTTCGATCGAAGACTCGTGCTTGTAGATGAACGATTATATGTGGTTGTGTGGGGATTGTCCCCACTTGATTGTCAACCTAGGACCTGGCACGCGGCTCTTTGAGCTTCCTTCATCATTTCATTTTTTACGTGTTTGCTCGTAGGTAGGACACACGTTAAACAAATACGCACAAGCATCGCTTCGCTTAACCAAATTTAGAAGATATTCTTCCCCGCTAATAGAAGCATGTTAGGTGCGGTTTTTGATTGACTTGCATAGATATTATTTTTGTTATTTCGCTAAGGCATTCCATGTTTTCTCGCTTAGCCTAGATCATGGTTTTATTGGATTACATGGTTTTTCTCGATTTCCCCTCATAGCTTGATCAACAAGGTTAATGGAAAATGGGAATAAATGGTAGACGATGATTGCTTGGTTTATGTGCTCACCTTAAGTCAGTGATAACATTAAGCAAAATAATTGGGATTGTTAATTGCAAGTCAACTAAAAATGGAGAAAAATTTTGGTTTTGGGAGAGCAGCACCCTCGTTTACGCAATTGGTTCTAGCTGACATTTTCTTTTGTGTAAACTAGAATGTTTTAATCACCACTAAAATCGACAAGATAATTAACCAACATCTGTCGGTTTCATGTATTAGTTGGTGAAACAAAGGGGTGTTGCATGCTTGTTTGAGCCATGGATTTTCCTACACCCTCCCCAGAGCCTTACATACTCCATTGATCTCCGAAGATTCATCCACTCACTTGTACATCCATCCATCTTCTGCGTTCACCTCGGGTCTCTCCCAACATCTACTCTCAATCTTTATACTTAGGCTACTCTCACCCTAAGTATAGGAGGGACCCGAGTCCCCGTTATTTCTCTACTCATCTTTCCTTGCCTCAATACTTAGGTTATTTCTAACCTAAGTATAGGGGGAGCCCTCCTTGGTTCCTGTATATTTTTCTATATTTAAATAGACCTATGGACTTGTATCATCCAGTGCGATGAGGACATAGCAAAGTTTAAGTATGGGGGGTTATATCGTATATACAATATATGTACATTAGCTAAAATCTGAAAAATTTGAAAAATTTAAAACTTTTTAGGCTAAAGTAAAATCCTTTGAACTAAGTGGATAAAATTATTTTCAAAGCATTCTATTATGTTACACTATTTTTATAGAAAAAATATTTTTGAAAATGATTTGAAAAATGAGTTTCTCTTGTTTTGAAAATGTTTTGAAAATCTTTATTTGTGTGACTTAGTATTGAAAGTTCTTTTTGATTTCAAGGAAAGTTGACTCTAACATGTGTTCTAACCTCTATTAAAATTCCATAAAAATGAGAAAAATTCAAAAATCCATTAAGAGACATTAGAGACTACTAAGCCCAAATAAGTAGCCACGTTCAGTGAGCGTTCGCCCTTAGCAAAGTAGGTGGTTTAAAGGACATCGCGCAAGGCTCGTCCTCAAGCAAAGAGCTCCAGCCTGTACTTACACCTATATTGGCTGAATGCAGATGCATCTACTTAATTGAGTTTAGGCAGTCATAATGCCTTTTGAAGTTAAAAAAAGTTTTTTGAATGAAGGAGTTGGATTAAATCCTCTAATTTCACACTTCCACCCAAGATCTGAAATGTTCAAGAAAGCTTGATTTATGAGGTCTTGAGATTTTAGTTAACCAGCCTTAACCATCAGAGTCTTAAACATAATCGCCCACATTCCCCTAGATTTCTAGATTTATGTGCTATATTGCATGCTTGGTCTCCGACCTTAAGAATATGATCAGCACATCACATGCACGACTGCGGTTTCGATGAGATGAGTTGACTCTTCACTTGAGGGACTGGGATGAGGGATTCAAGTCTGGACTTGATCTAATGATGCTCGAGGATGGGATAAAATCTTTGAAAGCTTCACGAAACTTGAGTGTCAGCAACATTATCCAGTATGAGAACTTGGTTCTTATACTAATCTCTTGACATTGACCTATGTGTCAGGGTGTGAAATAAACAAAAATGTTGATCAGTGTGCGCCAACTCTTGGTAAAAGCAGTGGAGCTAGCCAAAAATACTACAAAGCAATGAAATGTCAAAGAAAAGCTCTCATTCCATACAAAGTCAAATTATCAAATGAGCTTCCACCAAAGGCAACCGCTCCCAACCATTTCAAAGCGTCCACTTGAACCACCGCTATTAGGACCAAGAGTCGGGCTTGCACCAAAAAAGGGCTCTGCATCGTAAATGCTACAAGTCTGGGTGTAGAAGGTCTGATAGGTACTCAAAAAAGGACACACCCCGGTGTATTCCCAGGAAACAAGTACAGACGGCTCCAACTTATCTTGATGGACACACTGATCAACACCAAAAATATGTGTTGCGTAATAAGGCACTAGAGAGAATCCTTGTTCCAATGAGAGGGAGAGAAGAAATGACACAATCACATGCCCTCCATTACTGGCCTTCCATCTACACTTTCAAGTCTAACAACTAAAGAGACGGTGGACTGGATGTAAGATATGATTTATTCCTTAGTGTTGAGGATTGGGTCCTTAGGAGAATTTCTTGGACCAAGAACTTGAGTGACATTACACTACTATTGTGAACGTAGTCAACACTAAAAATCATACCCTTAGTTTATATCATATAAGAGAGTCTATGGAAAACTAGGGGAATTGGATGCCTCTTGATTAAGGCTGGGTTGAGCTCTAATATTTTGGATCTCTAAATTTGAGAAGACTTGAACATATCGGGTCCTGCAACCATATGCACAAGGGGGTTAATCCAGTTCATTCATTTTCTTTGATGCTCGGGGACGAGCATAATTTAAGTATAGGGGGGTGATGAAACCATGTTTCATGCTTTTAATTCGCGGAAATTAACCCACTATCTTAGACTAGGTGTCAATAAAAAAACCAGAAAATCCTTGTAATTATCAGAGTCTTTGAATAAATTAAAAACACAAAAAATGGCATAATTAAAATCCGTGGTGTTTTTAGTCTTAAAAGTGCCCTCAAAAACATTTTCTGTCATTGTTTGGCCTCGTCTCCATTTTTGGTCAACATGAAACTTGTAGATCTCATCAAGATCTACAATTTCATGTTTTGAGTTTTTCCAAATTCTGCCATCTACCTCCTCATAATTCATTTTCTATCTTCAAATAACATGATTGGGCCATGTGGTGCCTTCTGGTTGTGCAACGTGCCCCGGTCTTTCTCGCACCACGCGCACTGCCTCTCTGTCGTTCGATCGCTTCCAACAGTTTCCATCTCAGTCACTCTTTTCTGCCATTTCCTCTACCGTCCGATCACGCTCTTGATCTCATCACGTCTGCCTGATAGTGCCTCTTCCACAACACGACACGTGGCATGCTCCGTCACTGCTCGATCAAACGATGCACCTCATATCTTCACCATTCAACCGCGCCTTGATATCTACCATCCGGTCCATTCGGATCCTTCATCTCAATCGTTGGCCCTTTCCACTCCACAGCATATCACGTCACATGTCTTACGACCATCGATCGTCTCTCTACCGATCTAATCTTAACCGCGCATTAGCGCTCGGCACACCACCGTTGGATCGTGAGATCCAACGGTGGAGACCCCGTCGTCTACCTCCAGACGCCCTCACACCCATGTTCTCAACCTCGCCAACTCTCCTCCCCCTTCTTATTTTCTTGCTCACCATCGCCACTTTCTCCACTCACCAACCGCTCCAGGACCTTCCCTACTCATCCTTCATCCTCGCGACCATCCACTCGCCCCACAATTCCCCTCCACTCACTCTATAACTCCCCCGCAAAACATGCCCATCACCATGGAAATCGCCAATCTCGACCTTCAAATACCTCGTCTCCTCCACCATCCACGGTGGTCCACCTATACGCGGGGCTTCGCCCATCTCCTCTCCTCCTCCCCGTGACAGGGTGAGGTCTGATCAAGGTGCAAAGACAACGCTAGCCTCCGGTGTCGACCCCTAGCCTTCATGGCCTAGTCTGCGATGGGTCCACCTCCGCCAAGCTGCCTCCAGTCTCCGCAGAGGTCCAACGATGACCATGACCTCTCCATGAAGCTTGCGCATAGGCGATTTATCCGCTTTTAGCATAGGTAAGTTCCCTCAACCTGCTGTGTATTTTATTTGATTTATAAGTTTGCTTCGATTCTCTGCTTTTCTCTTCTTTGTTCAATTACCACCAATTCAATTCCATTTCTTTTCTCAGTCTCTCATGAATCCCGTCATCACACCTCCACCTGCTGGTGCTCCTTCCTTCCCCATCCACAAAGCACTCCACCCATCACCTAGTCCATCCTACTCCATATGCGACTACCCCCACACGTGGTTGCCTTTGCGCCTCTCCACTCCCGCGGCCATCCATTATCTATGTAGCAAAGCAAAGCCGCAGCTAAAGGGGCTGCCACATCCTCTTCAACAGTTGCACAAGCCCCTCCTGCCTCGGCCACCTTCCAGCACGAGGCTCCCGCTGCTCCATCCATCTTACGTCAAGCCTTCACCTTGCACAACCCGTGCACATAGCCTCGCTCCTTCAATAGCCACCCACGAGCTACCTCCCACCGCCATTCTAGCATAGCAGCAGCTTAGGAGCACCACTCTCGCTTATGCTCTGTCGTACCACCTGAGACGTCCTTCTGCTACAACCAACCCTTGGTTGTCTTCCCCCGACCACAAGAAGATCTTCCTTGTGTCGCAGCCACCTGCGGCTGACTCCATCGCTAGCCTTCGCCACCCTCTACGACACATCTCCTCCAGGTACCGCCACCCATGCCACGACAGCAGTGCGCACCTGTTCACTTTCTGCGATGTCCCAGACTTCAAACCCACCTCACCTTCTCAGCACGTGAGGGATGCAACTATTTTGGCAGGAACCTCCCACAAATCAACAAATATCCACAAAGCCCCCACTGCTCAACAGTGCACGAGCGACACACGTGTATCGTGGACAAATTATATGTATACCCTTGGAGTTCTGAAGAATTACGTGCATGCTCCCACCCACTAGAGATTACACACCGGTCACGTGCTCCACTGGATTAATTACATGCCCTTGGACTAACCAATAAATAAAGAAGCACCCTCATGCATTATTTTATATTTAATTTTAATTTCTTATTTTGCATCTATATCCCTATGTTTGGACATTAATTTGAATAATCATTTCGCATCCTTTTTAAGTCCAAAATTAACATGTTGTAGAGCAACTCATTCTCTATCTATTGAGCATTTATTTTTATTTTTGTATTCAGAGGATTATTTATTACAAGTAATTTGGTGGAAACTTACGTTGTTTACCCATTCTAGGCTATGAAATTGATATTTGATTATTCTATAATCTAAAAATTCCCAAAAAATCACATCATATAGATTTTAGGTTGTTTTATATTACGCCAAAATTTCGAATCATTTGCATGCATATCGAGGTCAAAATAAATGAAATGGTGATTTTAATAATCGATTTTAAAAATTCCTCACTTAGTATTTTTAAGAAGTAAAAATTATTCTGGATACCTCTCATGTAGGATAATTTAGGTTTTGCAAAATATTGATGTTTGGTATTTATTAAAATTAATTTAAAAAATCACTTAGTATGCATATATTAATAATTAATTCATTGTGCATCCAATAATTACAAAAAATTACAACAGTCTAGTTTTATCGCATTTCATATTTTGGCCAAGTTTGAGAATTTTTGGACACCGATTGAATGTAATTTATATTTTAGTCCCCAAACATATTCAAAAATTTGTGTCAAATATTTATTACATTTAAAAATTTTAAAAAATACCTCATTGAAAACCTAATCTACTGATTAACTAAAAACAACCCTAAGGAGATAGTGGCCACATTGTGTTCGACCTTGTTCTTGCCCAAGTGAAAAATTTTCGATTGCTCGCTTTAGATGGAAAAATCATTAAATTTGTGGTTTTTGATTAATCTAACTTTGCCTACCTTCAACGAAATTCGAACACTAATTCAACACTATTAAAAGCGTAGTTTTCGGGTTTTTCAGATGGTTCAGTTGCCAGGGAGGTGGCGCCACATGCATGGGCATCATGTTCTCCAATACCATTTGAAGGCTAGGGTTTAGGCCTTAGAACATTAGGGAAGCGTAAAGATCACATCATATGAAATCAAAGAAACTAGTCATACTAGTTGCTCAGGGCCACGAAATTTAAAAATTTTAAAGAGATGACACCGCATGATTTGAGAACACGTCACGAATCATTTTTTCAAGACTAAAAGAAGATATTAGAAGACCTCTTGACGCGTGGTTACGATCGAAGTCTCTAAAGTAAGAAACCACCTATCTCAAGTCTGGCTCCATGGAGGAGACGCTTGCAAGCGTGTCGATGAGATCCAAGCAGTGAATCTCTACATTTCATCGCACGAAATCTGATGTCTTCTTCACAAGCAAGGAGTAACAAGGGTGATGAAGATCCATGAGTGGTCAAAACAACATAATGACGACAGTGACTCTCACTAGGTCAAGAGGTGGACTTCTTCTCTTGAGAATGGGGGGAGTGATGAGAATGAAAGAGAGAAAGAGAGATCTTGTGAACTAAATGTTGTAAAAGAAGAACTAGGGTTGCCTCTTCTTTTATAATATTGTCGAAGATCATCGATCACAACCCATGTACCACACAAAATCATTGGTTTACATTGATTTGTTTTTTTATTCAATGGACATGATTTTATTTTATAAAATTACAACAATAATTAACATAAAATAATCATATAGAACAATTATCAATATAAATTAATTCAATCAAATCAATGTGCATGGAAGGAATAGGAAGGAGTCAAATCTCCTTCAAATTAAGGGGGGGGGGGACGACCACCTTGATTTGCGACTCAAGGGAGATTGTCCACCCTCCCTGTATGGAAGGTGATTTCCTTCTTACACTTATTTGAGATATTGTATCTCACATAATCCTTCATTATTTGCAACAACTTTTATTGAAAATTTATTCAGAAAAATAATTACAATTTATTTTCTTAAAATTTAAATCACGACACTGAAAATAAGAATGATAGTCATACATCTAAAATAAAATGTAAACTGTATTTTCAATTAATTGTCCAATGTGAATCCAATTCACATCTACATTTTATTTGTAAATACTATTGACAAATAGCTCTATATAATTTATTATAAATCACATTTCGAATATATATATATATGATTAATATGGATAATACTTTTCACATTATTCGTATCCATGATAATTAAATCATAATTAATTATCTTGGATCATCATTCTCATGCATCTAAATAATATAAATCATTTTCATATTATTTATGACAATTAAATCACATTTAATTATAAAATTCATGATGCTCAGATGTAGAATTCAATAATTGAATTAATCTTGAACTCTTTCGAGAATAATGTGCTTTCTCCGGGGATTGTTGAAGATAAGTACATGGCGATTGTACATTCAATGTATAGTGTCATGTATATTGGGATCATATCTCAAATCTAGATCTTGAGGACCTCACATAGATGCTCGATTGAATTAAGGATGTAAGTCGAATCTTCTCATTGCATTTGAGTCATATTCAGATCAATGTCCAACATTTGGACTAAGATTAAATTACTTCTCTACTGAGAGGAGTCACTAAAATCCAAACCTGTTTCATCACTCCCTCGGAATGGAAGCATCATGTTGAAAAAATCATTAATGATCACACTACCCTTGAGTATTCCTAATACATGTACATCCTACATACTGGAAGACCTAGAATAAACCCAAAGCTTTAGATATCTTTTTGAATGTTTTCTTCAGGGTTTTATCATTAAGATTCTCATTCGGTCATTGGAAGTTGGCATTGATCATATGCGTTCCAAAAGCATATATCATACCTACAAATTCTTGTCATCTTTCCAAAGAACGAAAACCATGCATGGAATTTGATAGGTCTCGATGCCTCATGAGTGATCTCATGACTTTTGTTCAGAAGTGAACTTGCATGATCCCTTTGAGAGATCGTATTACTCATATACCCTCATATGAATACTTAATTTCCGGTTTATATACCTTGATTAGATCATCAACCTAATGGTCTACCAAATGTATATACTCATATATATAGTAATACATCTATCTCAGGTTAGAGGATGCATTCCTATATCATGACAATATATGACGTAGGTCTTGGTTATCTTGATCTCGTTAATTCAACTCTTTGACCTAACATATCTGACACCTCCAACTCTTTATTCCTATGCATAGGATTTGGATTAAGAGGTCGGTTAAATATTACCCATTATAGAAGGATTGCCATCTCCTTCTCAGGCTGGAGATCATCTCTTGACAATCATTTGACGGTGCTTGATGATTCCTTAATATCACTCTTTAGATATCATCTTAACACTAGCCTCTATGATTCAACCATTGAATCAACATCTGTATGATTATTAAGATGGCCAAGGTACATAAACCTAATTGTACTAAGGGACCTTATAAAGCATTCATTTATTTATATAGGGAGTGAAATAAATCAATAACTTTTATTAATATATCAAAGATTACAATAACAATTATTGTAGAAATGGTTCGCCTTTGGATCACATGACTAAGAGTGTGTGCTTCCTCATCTTCCATGCCTTCCATCTATCTCTTTTGACATTGTTATCTAAATCTTTATTATCTTGACATTGAAGATGACGTGTCGATGGTCTTTACACTTGGTCTTCACGAGCCATCGATCTTCAACCATCTCACGTATATCTTCACAGGCTAGGGATGACCCTCTTCCCGAGTCCATTCCATACAGTCATGATGTGAGTCTATCCCACACTCCCTCACCTCCTAGCTCTTTAGTTGAGGACGACCCTCACCTCGACATTTCTTCTTGTCCTCCTGCACATTTTTTCACTATGTGCCTACGAGGTCTTTTCCTTTATTGAGAAGTTAACTGATATCATGGAGAGAGGAAAGGAAACTATTAGGGAGATATAGTAGAGGAGAGATCAGTTGATAATAGGCAAGTTATGGGATCAGATGTGACTGCAGGGATCCTAGACACGTTGCAGAAGATGAGTGCACAACTTCAGTAGCAGTTTAGAGTCTAGGAAGAGTTGAGAATCGTGATTGTTACACTAAGAGCTAGAGGAGGGAGCCCTGTTGTTGTAGTTCCTATGGCCACACTATGTGCTGAGTACAACCCTGGAGAGAGCACATTACAACACCGGATTCAGTTACCACCGAATCAGGGTTTGTACTATTTGAGGCCATCCTTTATTTCACTTCTTCACAAATTTTATGGGAACATGAAAGAAGTTTTGTTTACCTTTTTACAACAGTTCGAGATGATTTGTGGTAAGGCTGCATATTTGAAGGTTACATAGGAGGCTATGCACCTCAAAGCCTTCTCATTCGCCTTAGTAGATAAGTCCACTCTATTGGCTGAATCATTTGGGGAGGGAGATTTCTACTTGAGATGATCTGAAGTCCACATTCATGAGTAAATATTTTCCTCTTGGGAGAACCAACATGATGTGCAGCCATATAATGAACTTCATGCAGCAATCCCATGAGTTGTTCCATGAGACATTAGAGCGATTCAAATATATGACTAATAAGTGCCCTCATCATGAGATACCTTTGACGGTGCTCATGTGTAATTTCTTTGGAGGACTTTGTGATTATATCCAAGGGTTGGTTTGCACCACATGTAGCTGAAGTTATCTGAATAGAGATGCTGAGTCTGATTGGGCTATATATGAAGCGATGGTAGAGAATTCTACCCAGCAACCACCATACCGTAGAGATCATCAGAAGGTAGCTAGCATTGATGAGGCTGATTCACAATCTTCTGATGTGGGATACATTAGTAAGAAGCTGACAATCGTATATGTGATTCAGAAGGTAGTTCATGATTTGCAGAAGTTGTGAGAGCTATAGAAGTTGTTTACATTACCTTGACTGATGAGTGATTTGGTAAAGAAGGTATAGGACATGCAAAGACATAGTTAGTAGCCACCTACTTTTCAGCAGACACAAAGATCTTTACTTTTTCCCCTATCCCTCAGGTACACTTTTTATAGGATGAGGAAGGATGCTCTACAAACACTCCACAGTAAGCTTGGCCTAAGGATTCATCCACATCCAGTCAGAGACAGATCCGTCTACCTGTATTAGATGATGATGATGATGCACCTCCTACTTTTGAGATCAATGCAATATGGTACGCTCAAGTTCCTTATCAGACTACACCAGAGAGTGTACACCATACACTGCAACAGATGCGGCAGTAGCATGTATGTCTACATTGTTGGACATGCGAGCCCACGGCGAGCCATTATGCAATAAATATTATTGCAATTCACTCCTTAATCTGAAATAAAGAGTACATGATTTGCATAATAGGTCCCTTAGTACAATTAGGGTTATGTACCATGGCCATCTTAATGATCATACAACTGTTGATTCAAATATTGAATCATAGAGGCTGGTGCTTAGATGAATATCTAATGAGTTAGATTGAGGACTCATCAAGCACCGTCAAATGATTATTGAGAGATGATCTCCAGCCTGAGTAGGAGATGGCAAACCTTTCTCATTTAGGCTGATATCTGACCAACCTCTCGATGCAGGTCCTCTGCATAGGAATAGAGATTCGGAGGTGTAAGATGAATTAGGTCAAAGAGTTGACTTAACGAGATCGAGATAACCAAAGTCCTATATCATATGCTGTCATGATATAGGCATGCATCCTCTGACCAGAGACAGATGTGTTACTATATGTCTGAGTATGTACATTTGGCAGACCAATAGGTTGATGACCTAATCAAGGTCTATACACCTGCGCGCTGGTGTGCATATAAGGGCATATGAGTAATACGATCTCTCAAAGGGATCATACATGTTCATTTACTGAACCGGAAGACATGAGCTCACCCATGAGATATTGGGAAGAATCAAATTCCATGTGCATGGTCGTCTCGTTTTGGAAGCTTGACTGAATTTGTAGGTTTGATATATACTTTTGGAAAGTATATGATCAAGACGTAGGTATGATATATGCTTTTGGAAAGTATATGATCGATACTGACTTCCAATGATCAAATGAGAAACTTACTGATAGAACCCTGAAGTAGACAGTGTAAAGTTGATCTAATACTTCGGGTTTATTCTGAGTCTTCCAGTATGCATGATGTACAGGTATTGGGAATGCCTGAGGGTGATGTGATCAAAAACGGTTGTATAACCATGACGCTTCCATTCCTAGGGAGTGATGAAACGGGTCTGGATTTTAGTGACTCCTCTCAGTAGAGAAGTAATCTGATCTTAGTCCAAGTGTTGGACATTAATCTGAATGTCATTCAGATTCAATGAGAAGATTAGATTTGCGATCTTGATTTAATCAAGCAGCTATGGGAGGCCCGAGATTTGGATTTGAGATGTGATCTCAATATCCATGTCACTATACGTGGAACAATACAATCGCCCTGTCCTTATCTCCAAGTATTCGCAGAGAAAGCGCATTATCCTTGAAAGAGTTCATGGATAATTCTATTGTTGATATATGTATCCGAGTATTGAGAAAATGGATAATTAAATGTGATTTAATTATCATGAATAATATGAATTTGATTCATATAATAAGGAGAGTTATCTTAGATAATTAAATGTGATTTGATTATCAAAGATGTAAATAATGTGAATGTGATTCACATTATTTGAGCACATGAGAATAAGTTATCCAATATAATTAAATGTGATTTAATTATTATGGATAAGAATAATGTGGATAGTAATATCCAATTATTCATAATATATTATAAATGTGATTTATAATGTATTAGAGAGAGAGCTAATTATAATTTATATGTGTTGATTAATTATTATGTGTATTGGATACACATTGTGTAATTAATTGACAATGTAAATTATATTTTGTTTTGGGTTGTGAATATTATTCACAAATTTTTCAATGGCAAGATTGCAATGTCTACAAAATAATTGTGAATTATTTTTGTAGAATAATTTGCAACAAAAGTTGTTGCAAATAATGGAGATTGCATAAGAGATAAAATAGCCACCTTCCTAATGGAGGAGGGTGGACGGCCACCACTCCCATTAGGAAAGGGAGGCCGTCCCCCCTCTCCACATGGAAGGAGCCTTTTCTCTCTTCCATTATCTCCATGTATTGATAATTTAATTTTGTGATTAAATTGTGTTGATTTATCAATATATATTTAATTTAAATTAAATTAATTATTGTTGGTTTTACCAACACAAATCTTAGCCATTAAAAGAAACACAATCAATGAGAGCCATTGGATTTGTGTTGTCCCATGGATTGAGATCCATGGATCCCAAAACCCTATAAAAGGAGAGGCACCCCATTGCTCTTCTTTACACACAATGCTTGAGAAGCATCTCTCTCTTTCACTCTAGACGTCAGCCCTCTCTCTCCCTCTCATGGCCGTCCACCATGGATGCCATGGAGAGGTTCTCCATCGCCGCGGCATCGTCGTTATGCTGCCCGTTCTTCTGCTCGTGGATCTCCATCTCCTTTAGTGCACCTCGCTCGTGAAGAAGACGTCGGATCTCGTGTGTCGAGATCAGGAGATCCTCCGCTTGGATCATCAACATGGATTGCGAGAAGCACGCAGTTCATCCCCACGCTCGCAAGCGTCTCCTCCGTCGGATCGGACTTGAGACAGGAGGTCTCTTCGTTTAGAGACTCGATCGCAACCATGCTTCAAGAGGTAATCCTATTACTTGTTTGTGATTTAGACGAAACGATCCGAGAAGTGTTCTTGGATCACGTGGTTTTGTCGTATTAAAATGTTTTAAATTCCGTTGCATCGAGCAACTAGTGCGACTAGTCGCTCCTCGTTGTATTCGATACGAGGCTCACGCTTTCGTGATGCGCTTGAGGATCTAACCATATCCTTCAAGTGGTATCAGAGCCTTAGGTCGACGGTTTCGAATATGATTCGCTAACCGAGGACGACTTGGGTTCGTTAAGGTTGCGAAAGTTTTCACCGCATTTGATTTCGCAGATCTGTTTAGTAAATAAATTCGGCACTGTTTAAATTGTTTAAACACGAATTTAATACTTGTATTTTATTCCCCATTAAATAAGGAAACCATAGGATCTGAGTTTGCGTAAATCGGATTTCGTATGCTCTAGATATGGTAGTTTTAATGAACATGTATTCACTGTTACGGGAACTGCGAATCTTAACGTAATTAAGGAGTTAATTACTGTTTAGAGACGCCTCGAAATGCATGCAAAACACATAGGTTCTGTTGTAAATCAAGTTAGCAAACTATGGAAACTTACTTTGCTTAATTTAGATTTAAATTGATTGAGATATGCTAATTTTAGTAAGTAGGAGTCACTGCTGAAATTACTTTCCTAATCAAGAACCATGTGATTGTCAATTAGTGAAATTAATTGTTAATTTCATGAAATAATTATGGAAAATATTTGTGAAATATTAGAAGATGATTATTTTCTTAATTGACTTGGCCCCAATCAATTAATTGATTAGATTTGATCTAAATCATAATTAGAATCACAATCATCAAACTCCTTGCTTGAATAGGATTGGGAATTTGTCTCGCAAATTTCCTTATAATCAAAATTGTTTTGATTACTATATGGTATAATTTCGGTTGAAAAACCGATGATCATCTCAAGTACAAATTAATCAATTTGGCATTATCCTTTCCCGAGGTGGATATGGTGTCTAGTCGGGGATCGCTGGGGTAGCGGGTTGCAACGTATGCGGTCCGTCCCACTCCCGCCGGTACTGGCCATGACAGCGGGTAGGGCCGGAATAATGTCCGAGGGATTAAGACATATTTTTTTAATTATTAAAATACGAATTAATACGTACTTTAAGAATAATACCATATATATTCAAGCATAACAATAAAGTTTGACTGATTGAATTGTATTGATAATTAATTTAATATGATTGAATTGATTATGTCCAATTATAATCTAATATGATTAGAGTAAATAATTCCCTTGGAAGAATTAATTATATGAATGTGATTCATAGTAATTAATTAAATTTGAATAAGAGGTGGAGGATCACATAAGTGACATCCATGGTCTCCCGTCAAGGCAAAGGGTTTCCGTCGCCAGGGATTGTATATAGGAGACGCCTGTACAAAGTGACAGCTCCTATATACAAGCGCATCTGGATTGGACTCTTTGCTTCTCGAAAGAGTAAGGCCGTATGCGTAGTGACCCCAATATCGGATCCTCATATTATTGGGGCGATATTGGATTGCGCATAAAGAGTTCTATTCCTGTTGACGGTTGGTTCAATTGATGACGGGTCAACATCGCCTTAGGGGTGGTGGGCCCGAGCATTAAAGACCGAATTGGGAAATGCAAGTTGGACTTGCAAAACAGAATGTGTTCCCGCTTCTCGTCATTGGAGTTGCAGTTTCTCATATTATTGGGATGTAACAAAGATAAAGAGGAGATCCCAGATCTTGCTGAGATATAATGGTAAGTATATCTCTTACATTGAAAGTGATTAAGGGAATGAACTTTCAGTGTCTTTGACAAGGCAAGACAACTTTGATACAAAAATTCCTAAATCAAAGTATAATATGTATTATATAAATATATACACTCATGCAAATTTCTTATTTCAGATAATCCTTCATTAAACCCACTCAATTCTATACTCAATAATAACCAGTAATATATCATGGATTGGACCCTTGATCCAGATATTATGCTTGCAATTGGACACATAATGTATGTGGTTGCAACGTGCAAGTTTCCTCATAATAATGAGGAATGATAATTAAATAGACAATGGGACTAATACCCTAGGGTTTGTATGTCTTTATAAGTCTTGATCTCATCGAATGTACTTTGGAAGTGACATGTCGATGATGATCGCAATTGTCAAATAATCCTTATAAAATCAATAAAGATAGTTTGGCATACATATATGCTCTTGACATTTAATCATGAATGACATGGTTCTCTGCATCATGTAGAATGGTAGCTCTATAAGAGATGATGTATTCTAATTGTTTGAGTACCTACCTGAACCTATGTTTTAAGAGTTTAGATGGATGTAGTTGATGAGTGTCATCATTCTACTGTCTATACTCTAGTCATTCATGAAGCTTGATAATATTCATATTGTATGAATTAGGTGAAGCATGTATAAATGTCGAAATGCTCTTACATTAAATTCTTTTGAATTTAACATAAGAGACCCTTAGTCTTAAGCAATTGTTGTTTATAGATAAAGGGAGCGCAGTGGAAGTATGGGTTGGACCCAAGTAAGAAGTATAGTCAAAGAGTTGATTGTACTTCTGTGACTTCCATCCAAAGAGTTGGATAAATGCCAATACTGCAATAAGTTGATGTGTTGATAGTATGACTATCAAGTCTGTCTAGAATCCTCAGAGAAGGACTCGGATGGAGCATCAGTATAATCTACATAGATCATTGATATTGACTTACTTATTGAATAATATAAAGTCTTATAATTGTATCTCAATCTTCTAACAACACTTGCAATGGGTTGCATATGTTTTGGAAGACTGGAAAATTTGATCTTAAGGTTTATAGTCTTCTACATGGATATTGATGCAATTGTTGCAACAATCTCTATTGGATTGATAGACTTCTCAATTTCAGTGGGAGACCTTAGTTTTAGAGAATGTCTCTATGACCTAGATATTAGAATACACTCATTGTTTATTTCTAAACGCTGGAATAAACATGAAATCTAGAGTAGACCTATCATAAAGAGTTATGATAGAGATATTTCAGATAGTAATCTAACATCTAGTGGAATCCACTAAATTAGAAAATTAATAAATGGTTCATTAAGATTTCTAATACTGAAAATTAAACCTTTAAAGATCAATAGGAGGATAAAGATCATTTGACAATGATCTGACATAATGTTTTGGACATATGTCTGTTGATGAGATCAATGGACAAGTAAGAGATGGAACTTTAGAATGACTAAAATTTCAAAACTTGCATACTTATGAATATTGTATTCAAAGTAAAATGTCCAATACACCCTTCTTTTGGAATGGTGTAAGATGTTAAGGTATTCAAGATCTCATACATATTGATGTATGTGAATCATCTATATCAGAATAAACATTATGGATATGTGATATCTATTAATGATTATTTGTGATATGAAATTTCTTCTCTTCACTTAGAAAACTTTGAATTGTTCAAAGATTTCACAATTTTGGTTTAGAACCAAAGTTTGAAGGAAGATGAAATGAATTTGATCTAATCAAGGTAGCTTGTACATATTAGACGAATTCAAGGAATACCTTATGGAGATGTGAATATCATTTCTATCTCACCCCTCCTAATGAGCCTTAACTCAATGGAGTTGTAGGGAGATGCAATTGATCATGTGTGACATGATTTGATCAATGATTAATCTTAGCATAATTATCTCTTAGTTTCCAGGTATATGTGGTAGAGACTACATTATACACTTAATAAGGTCCTAAGCTGGTAACCTGGAATCTAGCACCACAGAGTGCTACTTCATTAGGAAAATAAAGGATGGTATTAGATACCTACTTTATGACCTTGAGATTCTTAAAAGATCTCTTCTTTGAGAATATGATTCTTATAGGACGACTCTCTTGAGAATCAAGATGAAAATGAAGTAAAGGAACTCATTTAATCTTGAAAAGATAATGATGCTCCTGAAATCGGAAACTAAAATAGATAATTAAAGATGAAACATTAATACCTCTTCAAAGAAGTTTGAGGATGGATTCCATGTGTCAGTTAAATCTGAAAATGATCGGACTTCATGTGATGAAGCTCCTGAGGATCATGACATGGAAAGATGGATGTTAGCAATAAAAGTCTAATGTAGACTTCATATACAAGTGTTATATATGGACCCTCGAGGATCTACCTATATGGGTCAGACCCATTAAGGTGTAAATGGATCTTCAAGAGAAAGAGGGAACCAGATGAGAAGGTATAGACCTTCAAAGCACAGTTCGTACACATCGAAGAGAAGGCATCGCTTGCGATAAGACTTGCTCTCCAGTGACCTTGCTTTAACCCATCAGAATATTGCTAACTATAGCTACACAACTTGTCTATGACATCTTCATGGTGTGAGTCAAGATTGCATTCCTCTATGAATACCTCTCTGAGGATATTCATATGAAGTAGCCCTAGGGCTTCATGGTTGAGGAAAGCAAGGTGTGCTAGCTAAAGAACTCCATCTTTGGACTCTAATAAGTTTCTTGTAGTTGGAACATAAGATTTGATGAAATTATAAATGTTGTGATTTCAGATAAAATCTTGATGAACCATGTGAAGCTTAGTGGGAGTGCCATTGTGTTCATCGTGCTTAATGTAGATATTATTCTAATCATTTAGAATGATATAAGAATAAATAATAAGTGTTTGATAATTTGGTTGTTTCATACCTTGAGATACGATCTCGAGGATACCTCTTAGATCTTAGTTCCGAAGTAGCTCAGAAGCAAAGAGAAGAGGATGTTGGGACCGTCACATTAGTAGTACACCTTGGACTTATTCCATTTTTTTAGAAAATTCCAAGAAAGGCTTCTTTACCTTAAGATATGGTACTGACCTATCTAAAGGGATAGCACCTCAAAGAGTTGAGGAAATGAATGCTAGAACTGCTTGCACTTGTGCATCAGTTGTGAGAAGCTGAATGTATGCTAGATGTGTATAAGAACCATATGTCTACCATGCAATGGGAGTAGTAAACTGTTACTAATCCTACTGTGGAGATAAAACACTTGATTGCAGTAATAACAATATCTTCAAAGATGATGAAACTTAGAGATAGTGATCTCAAAGTCTTATCTTCAAAAGTTTAAAACCTTGTAGATAGTGATCTATAAGGATCTTAACTGTAGATACCTTAGGAGATAGAGATCTCCAGGAATGAAGGTATTCTAATAAGGATTGTGGGAATACTGGTTATGATAATTAATAAGATGTAGTGTCAAGGACACTATAACCGACAAAATTGAGTATTGGTTGCATAGGATGCAACATTCGCATTGGATGTGAGCATTGTTACTAGGAGATATGCAAGTGCCGTAAAAGGACTTGGCGTAGTCTCTTGGGAACGGAGTGACTGATCAGCTTACCTAGCTATTTTCTAAATAGCCTGTGATTGTCACATGAGTGTGGGTTTAAATGATTAGCCCATTAATGGCTCTTTGGGCTAGTGGGAGATTGTTGGACATGCGAGCCCACGGCGAGCCATTATGCAATAAATATTATTGCAATTCACTCCTTAATCTGAAATAAAGAGTACATGATTTGCATAATAGGTCCCTTGGTACAATTAGGGTTATGTACCATGGCCATCTTAATGATCATACAGCTGTTGATTCAATTATTGAATCATAGAGGCTGGTGCTTAGATGAATATCTAATGAGTTAGATTGAGGACTCATCAAGCACCGTCAAATGATTATTAAGAGATGATCTCCAGCCTGAGTAGGAGATGGCAATCCTTTCTCATTTAGGTTGATATCTGACTGACCTCTCGATGCAGGTCCTCTGCATAGGAATAGAGATTCGGAGGTGTCAAATGAGTTAGGTCAAAGAGTTGACGTAACGAGATCGAGATAACCAAAGTCCTATATCATATGCTGTCATGATATAGGCATGCATCCTCTAACCAGAGACAGATGTGTTACTATATGTCTGAGTATGTACATTTGGCAGACCAATAGGCTGATGACCTAATCAAGGTCTATACACCGGCGTGCTGGTGTACATTTAAGGGCATATGAGTAATACGATCTCTCAAAGGGATCATATATGTTCATTTACTGAACCGGAAGACATGAGCTCACCCATGAGATATTGGGAAGAATCAAATTCCATGCGCATGGTCGTCTCGCTTTGGAAGCTTGACTGAATTTGTAGGTTTGATATATACTTTTGGAAAGTATATGATCAAGACCTAGGTAGGATATATGCTTTTGGAAAGTATACGATCGATACTGACTTCCAATGATCAAACGAGAAACTTACTGATAGAACCCTGAAGTAGACAATGTAAAGTTGATCTAATACTTCGGGTTTATTCTGAGTCTTCCAGTATGCAGGATGTACAGGTATTGGGAATGCCTGAGGGTGATGTGATCATAAACGGTTGTATAACCATGACGCTTCCATTCCTAGGGAGTGATGAAACGGGTCTGGATTTTAGTGACTCCTCTCAGTAGAGAAGTAATCTGATCTTAGTCCAAATGTTGGACATTAATCTGAATGTGATTCGGATTCAATGAGAAGATTGGATTTGCGGTCTTGATTTAATCAAGCAGCTATGGGAGGCCCGAGAATTGGATTTGAGATGTGATCTCAATATCCATGTCACTATACGTGGAACAATACAATCGCCCTGTCCTTATCTCCAAGTATTCACGGAGAAAGTGCATTATACTTGAAAGAGTTCAAGGATAATTCTATTGTTGATATATGTATCCGAGCATTGAGAAAATGGATAATTAAATGTGATTTAATTATCATGAATAATATGAATTTGATTCATATTATAAGGAGAGTTATCTTAGATAATTAAATGTGATTTGATTATCAAAGATGTAAATAATGTGAATGTGATTCACATTATTTGAGCACATGAGAATAAGTTATCCAATATAATTAAATGTGATTTAATTATTATGGATAAGAATAATGTGGATAGTAATATCCAATTATTCATAATATATTATAAATGCGATTTATAATGTATTAGAGATAGAGCTAATTATAATTTATATGTGTTGATTAATTATTATGTGTATTGGATATACATTGTGTAATTAATTGACAAAGTAAATTATATGTTGTTTTGGGTTGTGAATATGATTCACAAATTTTTCAATGGCAAGATTGCAATGTCTACGAAATAATTGTGAATTATTTTTGTAGAATAATTTGCAACAAAAGTTGTTGTAAATAATGGAGATTGCATAAGAGATAAAATAGCCACCTTCCTAATGGAGGAGGGTGGACGGCCACCACTCCCATTAGGAAAGGGAGGCCGTCCCCCCTCTCCACAAGGAAGGAGCCTTTTCTCGCTTCCATTATCTCCATGTATTGATGATTTAATTTTGTGATTAAATTGTGTTGATTTATCAACATATATTTAATTTAAATTAAATTAATTGTTGTTGGTTTTACCAACACAAATCTTAGCCACTAAAAGAAACACAATCAATGAGAGCCATTGGATTTATGTTGTCCCATGGATTGAGATCCATGGATCCCAAAACCCTATAAAAGGAGAGGCACCCCATTGCTCTTCTTTACACACAATGCTTGAGAAGCATCTCTCTCTCTTTCTCTCTAGACGTCAGCCCTCTCTCTCCCTCTCATGGCCGTCCACCATGGATGCCATGGAGAGGTTCTCCATCGCCGCGGCATCGTCGTTATGCTGCCCGTTCTTCTGCTCGTGGATCTCCGTCTCCTTCGGTGCACCTCGCTCGTGAAGAAGACATCAGATCTCGTGTGTCGAGATCAGGAGAACCTCCTCTTAGATCATCAACATGGATTGCGAGAAGCACGCGGTTCATGGATCTCGCAAGCATCTCCTCCGTCGGATCGGACTTGAGACAGGAGGTCTCTTCGTTTAGAGACTCGATCGCAACCACGCTTCAAGTGGTAATCCTATTACTTGTTTGTGGTTTAGACGAAACGATCTGAGAAGTGTTCTTGGATCACGTGGTTTTGTCGTATTAAAATTTTTTAAATTCCGTTGCATCGAGCAACTAGTGCGACTAGTCGCTCCTCGTCGTATTTGATACGACGCTCACGCTTCCGTGATGCGCTTGAGGATCTAACAATATCCTTCATACATTACCACCAACATCGAGGTTAGTTTGTACCACAACATCAGCCTCACCATCATTCCTATCAGAGATCAGTTTAATATCCTCCAGTTCCTTACCACCAGTAGCAACAACAGTCGTAGTTTACACATCAACAATCTCCACAACCATATACTTCATAGTCTCCACACACTTTTAGGCAGACGAGATCAGAGAGACATGGACAAGCTTCTGAGCGTAAGTTTTCTTCAGTCTGTGGACCTAAACAAGATTATGGATATGGTTAGTACACTCCAGATTATACGCAAGACAAAGATGGATCGGGTTAGTTGTTGCATGGATGAGTTAGCCGCATAAAAGACTACCCTTCCAGCGTAGCCACTAATGAATCCGATGAACAAACACCGTCATCCAAACAAGGTAGACAACATAGACAGATCCATTTGTAAGGTCACTTTTCCTGAATTTTTAGTTAACTATATTCGTTTCTAGTGCGATAGACAACCATCAGTTCCCATTCCATATGAGGAGGAGGAAGTCACACATGACGAGGAGTAGAAGTCCGTACATGAGTCCACACATTTTGATGCTGAAGAGGAGTGTCATGATGATACTATCTTTGATGGTGTCATGCATGATGATGCTAGAGATGGGAGTGATGCTGAGATAGTAGACACGGACACATGTGTGTATGACGATGATACCACGCCATCCCATGCAGACAATCCCAATGTATTTTCTTCTCCTTTTTGAGAGTTTTGTACATACTTCTGACACTTTCAATGTACATGTTTATTCCCAAGTAGATTGAAATGAAAATGAAGATTTTGAACACAATCAACTAGTGATTGGTTTATACTTCCACAAAAGATGATTGCGTGCGACCCTGATTGAGGTCCTCTACTCTGTACCAGACTTATGACTACTATTCAACTTCATTTTCTCCTATACTGAGGTCTTGAAGCCTTTCTTTTTGAAGTCCACACCACTTGTACATTCTTCTTAGATCCCAATCGTCCCCATTTTCACTCGTCTATATACCTAGGATACATGATCTTATGTGTAGGGGGACTAATTGATTTCATTGATTTTTGTTTTCATATTTTGTTCTTTTTTCTTTTCTTTTGTTTACATTCTTTTACACCTATCACTCATACAAAATTTTGGCCACATTCTTTGTATACTTAGGATGCCTGATCCTAAGTTAGGGGGACCGAGTCATCCCATTTATTTCTTTTTTTCTTTATTTCTTTCATTTGTATATTATTTTCACTCATTCACCTCTTTGTTGTCTCCCAATATACTTACTATGATCGGATCGTAATTATAGGGGGCGACTGACTTCTATTCGTTCATTATTTTCACCCACTTTTATTTAGCATGAGTTATATCCTCCTTTATCTCTTTTTGGTACTATGTGGACAAACACAAGCTAAGTATATGGGGGTGTATGTATATATATATATTCTTTATATACTTTTGTCCAAAACACATACTTTTATGTATTTTCTATATATATAAAATCAATAAAAAGTTAGTATGGGTTAAATTTATTTATAAGTTATTTAATTAATATTTATAAAAGACTTGTAAATAAGTAAAATATTTACATATCTTGTCTAAAATCCTTATTTAAATTGTGTATCTAAAATAGGATAATACTTATTTAAAAGACTACTTACTAAAATATGTAAAAAAATAACTTAATATTTGAAATCTTTGTATATTGAAACTTGTAAAATACATTAGTTATGTAATCCAAAAAAAGTATTGGTAACTTATTTTGTAAATTCTTGTAAATGTGCTTGTTTATAATTATTGAAAATCCATAAAACATGTCAAGTATTAAAACCTATAAAAATTACCAAATCTTTGAAATCCATATGAATGAGTAAATATAGAAAAAATTACTTCACAAAAATATTGTTGCATTTGCATTAGCGTTTTTCAGAACAAGCTTGGTTTCCTGAACTAAAGATAGGGAATAGTCTAAAGGATGGTGATTGATTATGGATTTTGACTTTCATAGTAAGGAGCCTAGTAGAAACTGGAATTCAGACTCTTCAGTTCTTTGACTTAAAACTTTGGGTTCCATGAGGCCAGGTTCGGACATCAACTTAAATTTTCCTAAGTAGAAATTTGTTGTCATCCGTTTAACCCTTCAATAGTGGACATGTTTTTGACACAAGCACTTTTCACTTAGCATGACTTACGTGGGGCAGCAAAGGACACTAAAATTACTTGTGCGTTTTCATCCTTGTCTAGTGGTGCGGACATCTAATGACAGGAGTTGTGGGGTTGAATAGGAGGGATGGATCTGCTGGCATAATTTTTCCCAAAACCCAAAACAATAGATCGAAAAATGATGATATATACGTCGTGACATAAAAAGATTGATGTTGTGCAAGTAACAACACTAAAAATTCTACCAGAAAGAATTAAACCACCAAATACAAAAAATGACCACAATGGTTTAAGCTTCTAAAAAGCTTGTACATCTGAGGAATCTGCATTTAATCATCTTTATTCATTTATTTTAGCTTAAAATACCGTATAAAAAACTTGTAATTTTCCATAAATCTATTCTTTTACTAACCCTAATTCTTGCATAAATATTGTATATTTATCACTATTTTAACCTAAAATAAATAAAGAAAGAAAATAAATGAAAAATAAAGAAATGAAGACTATATATATGTAATATATACATGCCGACTCTGACCACGAGAGAAGGTCAAGACTTTACCTGATCGACAAGGAATAAAGTAGGAAGAGATAAGGCCCAAATATACTAAAAATTCCTGAAAATGATTGTCAAGTGTAAATATTCATCATCTGTTACAATATTGTCTATACTACACATTCTTTTATTTAATTTATGCATTACCAAATTCATTTTAAATAAAAATATAATTTTCTTTTTAACTTTTGTGAATAAAATTCTATAGTAAATAATAAAAATAATTGCAATAAAATTGTATATATGGTGTAAATAACAACACTCTCAAAGTGCCACAAAGTTCAAGCTTGCAAGATCACTATCTGCTCCACCAAAAATTTAAACTTTCTTTCATTGTACTCCAAATCAAATTTTTATTAAAAAGGAGGCAATTTCATAAAATTCAGAGTTAAGGTGTGAAATGTTGTAAATTGGGGTATTATTGTATACTAGACCTACGTATAATATGTCTATTATTTAATTATTTATTTTCTTCTACATATTTTCTGAATATTGTATTTTAATTAATTGTGAACATTGTATTTAAATTATACTAAATACAAATAAAAAATTATAAAAAATAAAATCATGTATATATTGTATAGGTATAACTATGTATATACTGTACATATATCTATTTATTTAACGTAATAAATTATTTCCTAAAAATCAAATAAAAATTTCATTAAAACCCTTTAAAAATATTGTAAATAAATAAAACATTAAATTATGTATATATTTGTATAATTAATTTAAAATCAAAACCTTGTATATATAGGTATACAAACCTATAAATAACACCTGGTATTTATTTTAACCCTCATAAATATATTATTTAATTAATAAAAAATCATCAAAATTAACTTTATTTTTTCTTAACATTTGTAATTTACATCATTTAATTATCTAAATTCATTTTCTATTTTTAATTCATTTATTTATCTTTTTCTTTATTTTTTTCTTCTTCCCCATTTTGTCTTCTCGCATGCCACCCATTTTTCTCCCATATTCACCACGTGCCTCTCTCGCTAACTCGCCCTGTGTCCTTCTCCAACAATTTTTCCCGCTCATTCTTCTCCACCGCCAGTACTACAGATCCACCATTGTCGTCTTCATTCGCTAGTGATTTGAAATTCAAAACCCACTGACATAATCTCTATAAATCCAAACCATTTACCTCCGCCACGAGGTTGTTCTGCTTTCTTGCGATTTCATGTCCAATGTTAGTCCCTAGATGAAGGCTAGGTGACAGCTACCCATCTCTACAACAAAGAGTGCTCAAGAAAGCTTGAGATTCGAGATCTAATCATGATGTCAGAGCCCTCCGTCATGTTGCCAACTCTCGACCACTAGCAGCGGATCAAGGACAATTCCACCTCTCTTTTTCATTGTAGGTAACTTAGGTATTTTATCTTCGCTTTTGCATTTGATTTTCGCATGGATTTCCATTAAATTACTTAGATTCGTCATTACCTTCAACCTATGATTCGCAAGATCAGAGGGGTTTCGTTCGTCATAAACCAAATCTAACTCGATCAACACACTCGCCAGACCTTTCCAAATATTCCACCAAATGAACAACCTAACATCTCTCCATATCCAAGGATTAGATCCTTTTCCGGCCACCTTCACCAAAGCTTTCATCCATTTATAATTTTCCCTATTTTCTTGCTAATAAAAGTGGTCAGGTAGATCCTCCGAGCACCTCTATTGCATACAATGCTAAGGAGCGCATGATAGAGCTTCCAGAACTAGGTCAACGTCCATTTGAAGCAGAACCCTTCTAGACCTACAGATCATAATCTCATCGTGCTCAGACATTGTGAAAGGCATCAAATCGGTAGAGCGTCACTGCAGGAAGCCGGAGCATCATCTAGTAGCCGAGTTTGGCAAGCAATGAGTGAGACTTCCTTGATCAAAGTTCTCCAGAGTCAACCTTCTTCCATGTTCTTCCATATAGCTCCAACACCTCATGATCAAGAACATTGCCCCTGTTTTAATCTTGTCCATCCATTTTGCCCTAAAAGGTCGTTGTGGATCTTATTTCCAGATCAGATAAGAGAAGTTTGAGCACCATTCACTGCCAGCCATTGGATCAGACTTCAAACGAATCGTGGCCGTAGATAACTAAATTTGTATTAAGGGTACATTTGCACTTGAGCCCCTGCATTTATTTAATTTGCAATAGAGTCCTGTAAGGACATGTCTCTCCATGTCATGTATTGAACATTTGCATATCTTCCCATCGCTTTTATTTCAATTGCTATTTTTTTCCTATTTGAATTGCAAGTGTGCCTAGCACGTGATTATCTGGGTTATTTGTAATATAAAGTATGCATGTTTATGTTATTAATTGGACCCTGTAAGTAATTTATTAATTGGACCCTGTAAGTAATTTATTTGTAGATAGATTCAATCCAACACATATCACGTGCTTGCGCACGCTCCTTTTTGTACAATTAGCAGTATTCACCCTACAGTTTTTATATATGTTATCATTTAGTCTGCAAACATTAATTATTTGCATTTATGCCCCTTTAAGTCTACATTTATTTTACATGTTAAAAATTAAATAAAAATTATAAAAAACCTCATTAAAAATTCCACCAAAAAACATTTTAAATTCTATTAAGGTATTTTTACCCGGCTGACCCTGTAATCTTTTGCAATTACCGCTACGACCTCTGAAACATCCAAATTCCTCTCTCGACCCCGTAACTTGTTAACCTTTACCCGGTAGACCCTGTGTTAACCCTCATTCATTGAGCCGTTAAAATTAACCGGATTATGTTATCTTCTTCTACATGATACCCATTTTATCTATCGAATTTACTATAGGTGCCACTCCCTACCCCTGCTTAGCCTCCCCTGCTGGAAGCAAACACCCCTCCCCTCCTGCCCCGCCTGCCGCCGGCCACCCACCGACTCCCTGACTCGGAGACGCCCCCCACCCCAGCTCGCCGCCCCCCGCACACCCCTGCGAGCTCCCCCGGTCCTGCGGAACCCACCCCGCGTCTGCGAGCTCCTCCCTGCCCATGCGGCTGCGGAACCCCCCCACTCCCCCCGCGAGCTCCCCTCCGCCCTCCCCGGCATTTCCACCTCCCCATCGTCCCCAGCACTCCCTGCCCCTCCACCT
Source organism: Ottelia alismoides (assembly GCA_037367405.1). Lineage (NCBI taxonomy): Eukaryota > Viridiplantae > Streptophyta > Magnoliopsida > Alismatales > Hydrocharitaceae > Ottelia > Ottelia alismoides. Next base: position 4,625 of record JAZKJV010010370.1, on the reverse strand, counting down.
CTCCATCGGAACCCACCCCCCCCCCCCCCCCCCCCGCGCCCGCGAACTCCCCCCTGCCTCTGAGCTCCCCCTTCCCCTGCAGAACCCAATCCCCCCTGCACCCCCCGGCCCCTGCGAAACCCCCCTCCGCCCGTGAGCTCCTCCCCGCCCCTCCACCTCCCTAGCACCTCCCCATCATCCCCGCCCCTCCACCTCCCAATCGGAACACCCCCCGTGCCCGCGAGCTCCCCCCTGCCCCTGCGGCGGAACCCAATCCCCCCCACCCCCGCACCTCTCGGCCCTTGCGGAACCCCCCTCCGCCCGCGAGCTCCTCTCGGCCCCTCCACCTCCCCATCGGAACACCCCCCGCGCCCGCGAGCTCCCCCCTGCCCCTGCGGCAGAACCCAATCCCCCTCGCACCCCCGACCCCTACGGAACCCCCCCCCTCCGCCCGCGAGCGCCCCCCTGCATTCCCCACCCAACCCAGCATCCCCCCGCCCCTGCGAAGCCCTCTCCCGCCACCCGTGGCTTTGCAGCCCCTGGTCGATGACCCACCCAACCCAGCACCCTCCCTCCCCTACGAAGCTCCATGTGGAACGCCGGCCCCGTACCTCCTCCTGTCAGGTTTAGACTTGTGGGAGTGGAAGCTGTAAAAGGAGGGATGATTTTTTTCTTCTCTTACTTAATTCTAAGCGTCCGATCACGGATTGGTTAGATTAACTCGTTTTTAACTCAAGGAAGTTAACTCTAGATGTGTCAATTTAGTGGTAGGGTTCGTGGGGGTAAAACAGAGCAAGTTTACAGGGTCGAGGGAGGAATTAGGATGTTTCAGAGGTCGTAGCGGTAATTGCAAAAGACTACATGGTCTGCCGGGTAAAAATCCCTTCTATTAATTAGATCTTACATTCATACTTTTTTGTTTTACATTTATTTATTTTATTAATTTTAAATTTTCAAAAAGAGTATAAAACTATGTGTTTGCTTTTAAAAAACAATAAAACTAAAAATTATATGCCAAAATTTCTAAAAAAATCGTATTTGTTTCTTTTGATTTATTTTAATTTTATACAATTTCGCATTTTTATTCCTCTTAAAAACAAAAAAATTTATAAACCAGTCAAAACATAAAATTTTCATAGAAATTCAGTGAAAAGTCTAAAAAATATAAAATACCTTTTTAGATTATACAAAAAATTCTCTTTCATCCTGTGAATATTTCATCTATTTTTAGCTTTATTTGATAATTTAAAGTTCCAAAACATTCATTTCGTGTTCTATTTATTTTAGTTTATGTCTTTTATTTATTTAAAAGCTTTAAATAATTTGAAAAATTATAGAAAAATCATAAAAAGCATTAACAAATTGTAGAAACTCAAAAATAATTTTGTTTGAATTTTCCACGCATTTTACCACTTTATAAAAATAGCAAAAGTTGACGCTTATTAATTCCTTTATTAGTTTATTTTATTAAATTTTTTTAATTATTTTAAAAGTTATTTTGCAAAATTTAAAATAAAAAATTCAGAAATCCTAATAAAGAAAAATATAAAATTAAAATTTCTTAAAAAATACACAATGCAAAATACAAAAAACCAAAACTAGTGTGCATAGAAATTCCTTGATTCTTTTAATTGATTTTTCATTGCATTGAGTAACCTTCGGTATTTTTCTAGCCTCCTTGAGTTTGACCCTGTATGTTATACTTGTAAATTAATAATAAATTTCTCTTGCGACGTTTTCTTTATTTATTTTGGCTTGAGAGTTGAATAAATTTTTTGTTTGACGCTTCTAAGGGTTGCGATGACCACAATTCTATTGTGAATAATTCATTCAATTAAAACATGAATCATAGTGATTAACAACATCTTGGTGTAGACTTGGCTATACTGGCTGAGCTTCACATGGGAGATGTGACTACACTAGTCACACTCTAGCTCTCTTCTCATTCTTCTACCTTCTTTCTCCTATTTGATTGTGTATACATCCCGACCAAAACATGGAATAAAATACCCCCTCATCGAGGAAAGAGTAGCTGGATGAGAAACCAATGTGAGTGTATTATTATGGTGGTTGGTTTATTTTCTTCTTGAAGGACAAAGAGCTAACACAATTCACATATCATACTAATTGAATTCATAGTTGAAAGAGTTAGTGATATGAATAAGTGGATCAGAGCTAGATGTTGAGGTGAACCTGAATAAGAGTTTGTGGAACTTTATGACTATTAGGACTAAAATTCGACTCCTAGTTAATGATCTGACAAAATTCTTATTCTGACGCTTGATCAGGCATTGTCCTTTGTTTTCATGAGTTGGTTCAGAAAAGAAATTCATTCTAACTTTCTTTCTATTTCCTTATTCATCAAATAAGTGTTTTCTAAGGGACCAGCAATGTTTAATTATAGGGGGGTTGATGAATCCATGATTTATTTATATTTCCAACGCACTTTGTCTTAAAAACCTTAACTAATGCATGTAAATATGCATTAATTCTCATCTTTTATAAAAAGATAATTCATAAATAAAAATACATTTTAAGGATTAAAAAGAAATAAAAAATAAAAAAATAAAATAAAAATAAAGAAAAGAAAAGCATATTCTAGATATGTATATATTGTACTAATATATAAATATAGTTGAAAGATATAGCCTAACCTCCGAGACCAAGTCAATATGGATCGGTCCTCAAATAATAAAGTAGGAGGAGATAAGGAAAAAAAATACAAAAAATAAATAACCTTGTATATCATACATTAATTCTATTTATTTATTTTATATATAAAATATTAAACTAACTTGGTTAATTCATGTTTACATATTTTCACCAAACTCTTTTCGATTGTATTTATAAAAATGTCGTGAAAAATTAAAAAAATCATAAAAAAATAAACTTTTATATATGCTAAGAAGTCCAAATTACAAATTGTCAATTTCCGATCCTCATCTCCAAGTATCTGCGGAGAAAGCACATTATTATGGAAAGAGTTCAAGAATAATTTCATTATTGAATTATATCTAAGCATTAAGAAATGGATAATTAAATGGACATTGATCTGAATGTGATTAATGGATAATTAAATGTGATTAGATTTGCAGTCTATCCTAATCAAGGTCTATACACCTTCGTGTTGGTGTGCATATAAGGGCAGATGAGTAATACGATCTCTCAAAAAAATCATATACGTTCATTTACTGAATCGGAAGACACGAGCTCACTCATGAGATATTGGGAAGAATTAAATTCCCTGCATGGTTGTGTCGTTTTGGAAGCTTTACTGGATTTGTAAGGTTTGATATTTGCTTTTTGGGAAGTATATGATCAACACTTGGGGTATGATTTATGATTTTGGAAAGTATATGATCAATACCAACTCCCAACGATCGAATGAGAAACTTAATCATAAAAACCCTAAAGGTGACAATCTAAAAGAGATCTAAACATCAGTTTTATTTCTATGGGTCTTCCAGTATGTTGGATGTACATGTATTAGGAATACCCGAGGTTGATGTGACCAAAAACTATTGTATAACCATGACGCTTCCAATCCTAGGGAGTGATGAAACAGGTCTGGACTGTTTTAGCCTTTAATACTATAGATTAAAGTATAACAAAGCTTAGAGCTCTGGCCCATGTCTTGCACAACTATTCTGACTATGCCAACCACCACACCATCTTCCCCTTACATTTCTCCACCTCCCGAGCTGTCCCTTCACCCTTATTCGCCCTGAATCAAGTCCACCAGGTCTCCATCCACCACCATTTGCTGGAGACAATCTCCCACCATCATCCCCTTTTTGTCCACAGCTTCAAAACTGGGTCGAGATCATCGCACTCGAAAGCTGAGCATCATTGTGCAAGTATCGCGCTTCAAGATCCCCTCATGGGTTGAGTTGACTCTTGCAGTGACCGTCTAGGTGACTTGTATTCTCTTAAAGGTACATACCTCTTTCAGTGAGGCTCAGTATACCTTGTGGTCACTAGACAACGTGGACATCTCCCAGGATCATGCGGAGCCTTGCGTAAGCATGTGAGGCAGTCAAAGATATGTGATCATGTCAGACGAAGAAGTCTCAGGTCTGACTTCATCATTGTTCTTCCATCGCAGCAACCATCCTCTGATCACAGACGAACACCAGGTCCTATCTCCTCCATTAGATCAAAATGCCTCCCAGCTGACAGATAAGGACATGATCGTTCTCGATCATTGGATTGGAACGAAGCGTTATCTAATTTGAGTCATTCGCGCATATGTAGGCGTGCATCCAAAGTTTGTCCACGTAGTTAAGAGGTAAATTACCTTTGAGCTCCCCCCTTTTGTATTATATTTTTAATATTGTAAATATTTATAGTAGCATAATTTAGTAGTATAAATTTCAATAAGAACCTTAAACTTTTGGTATTTGCATCTAAGTCCTCTGCCAACTCACCTCACATGTTTCCCCACATAAGGTAACATTTTCGGACTATTTACGGTGATACCACTATATTTCTAGAACCTGTTCTGAACGAGTATTAACTTGTGTACAATTACAAAATTGTCCCTACCATGTATTATTGAATTATATCTTTAATTGGAAAAATTTCATGATATACCCTCAGGGTTTGTTTGAATGTTATCTTGATCTAAAATTTTCTATTAATTGCAA